>CACRXP010000065.1:402314-421715 GCA_902702965.1 Spirometra erinaceieuropaei
CGAAAAGGCAAAATAGAAGTTGGCCGAGTACACTACCCTGAATGACTCCACTCCTCACACGTGTGGGGTTGGAGATGGTATTGGAAATCTTAACTCGTTGTGTGCGAGTGCCCAAATAAGAGGATATAAAATTCAAATTTTGCCACCTATTCCGAAAGAGGTCAGTTTCAAGAGAAGAAGAGAATGGTCAACACGGTCAAAAGCCTTAGTGAAATCGAAATATACTGTGTAAAGTGCAAAACCATGATCCCTAGATTGGAGAACATGGTCAAAGAAAGAGAGTTGACAGGTGTCACAAGATCGAGCTTTGAGGAATCCATGCTGAGCAACACCCAGTAAGTTATTCGCTGTTAAGTGACACATCATCTTATCTTTGATAAATGTCTCTAAGATCTTCGAAACTGCGGGTAGGGTGTTTATTGGCCGAAAGTCATCAAACGATGTAGATTTTCCGTGCTTAGGAATGGGCAAGATGTGTGATTCCTTCCACAAGGTAGAATAAGTTTCACTTTCAAGAGCGAGATTAAATATCTCGCATAAGAGGGATGGGAAGATTGTGTTTGCATCGGCTTTTAAAATGCTAACTGGGACACCATCAGGGCCTGGACTATAAGATTGACGAAAACGCCGAATCGCAACAGTCATTGGGTACTCGACCAACGTCTGGGTGGCAAAAGGGAGCCGTTCGCCGTTAAAACACTGCTGGGCTGGATGCTGTTTTGGTCTTCACGTGGGAGGGAATAACAGAACGCTGTCTGTCACTGCATTGTAAATCAGGAAAAGTATGTGATGCACAGCATTAAGAAGCTATACGACTCGGAGTTTTCGGACACTTCAACAACGACTGCGAGTCACTCATTGGATGACAAACGGGCACTGGTTATTGTGCGATTTTCCGTTACAATCATAAAAGGGCATTACCAACTGCCACTCCCTTGGCGAAACAGTACGCTGAATTTACCGAACAATTTTCAGTTGGCGCGTAAACGACTAATCCACCTCAAGAGTAAGTTGGGTCGAGATCCCGAATTACTTCGGAAATATGAACAAACATTCCGTTCGTACATGGAGAAGGGATACATCGAGCGAGTTGACGGCAAAAAAACGTTTTCAGTTACGAGACACTGGTACTTACCACACCACCCCGTTGTCAATCCCCGAAAACCAGAAAAAATTCTTGTTGTATTTGACTGTGCTGCCAACTGTCAGGGCGTGTCTCTGAATGATAATCTATACCAAGGACCTGACCTAAACGCTAAGCTAGTAAGTGTGTTGTTGGGTTTCCGACTTGAGCGTATTGCAGTGGCAGGGGATATAGAGAAAATGTTCTTGCAAGTGAAAGTGGACCCGACTGGTCGACCTGCTCTGAAATTTTTGTGGTGGGAAAATGACGACCTTGAAGGAGAGCCAGTTCAGTTTCAGTGGACATCTCACCCATTCGGATTGACTTCTTCGCCCTTTTGTGCCACCTTCTCGTTGCAAAAAACTGTTGGAGATTTCGGTTCATCTTACTCTTCCTCAACTGCAGAGCGATTCACCAGAGTATATACGTTGATGATTGTCTAGTCTCGTTATGTGATTTCGATTCAGCCAAACGTTTTGTGAACGAAATTTGTAAACTTCTCTCTCAAGGCGGCTTTCGTATGCGGAACTGGGCTTCTAATGACCGGCGTATACTCCCGTTCGTTAATGCGACTGAAAGTTCTTCTGGTATGCGAGATATTGCCGTCAACCCCCTACCTACTGAACGAAATTTGGGGTTGCAATGGGATACGCATTCCGATATTCTGATGATAAGTTTCAATATGCCCGCAAGATCGTCCACTCGTAGGGGTATTTTTTTCCTGTTTGTCCTCACTTTATGACCCTCTGGGCTTGATTTCGCCTTGGCTGATATCAGGGAATTGTTTACTGCAATCCTTTTGCAAAAACGGACTGAATTGGGATGAAAAACTATCTGGCATCGAGAGCTCTCGTTAGGAAAAATGGATCTCTAATTTACGGAGCCTGAAGACTTTTCAGCTGGGCCGATGTCTAAAGCCCAAAGATATCAGCGATCCGATGCGAGCCGAACTGCACGTGTTTTGTGATGCCTCGGAAGTAGCATACAGTGCAGTAGCATATGCTCGCTTTATAAACGACACAAAATTTACATTGTTCACTCGTTTATTCGAAAGCCCGTTTTGCACCCCTCAAAGCCGTCTCTATACCACGTTTAGAGTTGGCAGCTGCTACCCTGGCTGTGCACGTGGCTGATCTCATCCGCTCAAGCACCGATAGGTACTTCCAAACAATAACGTTCTGGACCGATTCTATGATAGTCCTTTATTATATACACAATGAATCAACCAGGTTCTGCACATTTGTGGCCAACCGACTGACGGTTATACATGATCTGTCTGCGACCTCTCAGTGGAGATACGTGAGTTCGGACGTCAACCCAGCAGACATTGCTTCTCGAGGTACGTGAAACTTTGCGCTGGTACCTAGATGGTTGGACGGTCCGGAGTTTTTAGTTCAACCTGAAGGCGAATGGTTTGTACAACCTCCCGTAGGACAACCTGAAGACTAAAAATTCAAGAAGACAACAGCCCAAGTTCATGTTTTAAATCAATGTGATGGTTTAGACGAATTAGTTATGCGTTTTTCAAGTTGGACAAGGCTACAAAGGGCTGTGGTCTGGCTCCTGCGTTTCAACCAGTACGTCAGAGTCACCACTGGCAAGGCACCTAAGGAGACGCTGATGTTGGGTCCTATCCGGGTATCGGAAATGCGCCAAGCTAGCATTAACTTGATAAAGCTTATACAAAGGAAACACTTTTCAGCAGAATTGGATATTCTGCAGTCTACACCAGCAGATTGCCAGAAAAGAAAGTCCGTGAGAAATATTGGCCTGAGAAAGTTATGTCCGGTTTTGATTGAAGGAGTAATGTGCGTTGGTGGTCGCCTGAACTACTTAAATTTTTGTGAATCGTTAAAACACCCGTCAATCCTCCCATACAATCATCCCGTGACGGAAGTTATCATACATTATTTTCATGAATTGGAAGGCCATTGTGGGACAGCCCAAGTTCTAGGTGCAATCCGTCAAAAAGTTCTGGATTCTAATAGGAACTGCTTCTGTCAAACGTGTCATCGGTAGATGTTTACTTCGCAGACGTAAATTTGGACAACTTCAGGGGCAGATGATGTCCCCGCTTCCCTTAAATAGAACAGAAGTCGGTTGGTATCCTTTCAAGTGCGTTGGGGTGGACTATTTTGGTCCGTTGATGGTCAAACGCGGACGATCTTGGGAGAAACGCTATGGTTGTGTGTTTAGCTGCTTACAGACGAGAGCCGTTCATCTTGAGATAACCGCCAGCCTGACCACGAATTCTTTTGTTCAGTGTCTGATGAGATTCGTGAGTAGATGCGGACGTCCGACTGACATCTACAGTGACAACGGAACCAATTTTGTTGGAGCGGTAGCAGAACTGCGAAAGGACTTACACAATTGGGACCAAAAGAGCGTATCGGACCAACTGCTAACTCTAGAGATACAGTGGCATTTTAACCCACCCGCTGCCAGCCGTCGGGGAGGCATCTGGGAACGAATGATCAGGTCTCAACGACGGATTCTTCTTGCTCTCTGTAAGGAACAGTCCCTTAATGACGAACAGCTCGGCACCCTCTTCGTGCAGGCTAAACGTATATTAAATAAAAGACCGCTTGTCCCGCTTACATCAGACAGTAACGACTTGGAACCGCTTACCCCGAATAGCTTATTGTTGATGAGGAAGTTTCCAGTGCTGCCTTGCGGTGACGAATTGGTGGCACGTTACCAGGCTGGATGGAAACAAGTGCACTACCTCTCTGGCGTGTTCTGGAGACGATGGGTAAAAGAATATCTTCCAAGTCTGCAGAAAAGAACAAAATGGACAAGAGAAGCCGCGGAACTGAAACCAGGTGATGTTGTTTTAGTTTCTGGGGAGCGCACACCTCGTGAGAATTAGCCTTTGGGAGTAATAGATAGGTGCGAAAGGAGTCGTGACGGCCTCGTTAGGACGGTATATATTAGAACGGCGGGCGGTCTCTTAAAAAGGGAAGTTAGAAAGATTTGTCTACTTGAGGGTAAGAGCAGCCGTATACCTCCAAATACGTAGAACATTTACAAGAGCCGGACGTGGAGAATTGGCGGGCGGTGTTCTATCCAGCTGGTCAACGCTTGGAATTCTCCACGCCCTCCTTTCAAGTGCTTCCACATTTGGCCCCTGTTGACATTCCCCTTCCCCTTTTGTAACCTTCTTTGAGCGTGATCGGCGTTCTTTTAATTAACTAGTTTTGCATTCTGACCTTGAGCTGGAAATTCGATGTGCTCGAACAATAACAAAGGAATTCTTTGTCCAGGGTATCCGTTGTTGAGGTTTGTACGTTTTTTCATTATTACTTTATTTTATCAATAGTACCGTATAAACACTGAAATCTGTTTTGGCTTATACGCGTCACTCTGCCAGTAAAGAATTCCACACAGATGTTATCTGTGGTGAGACGAGGACTGGTGCAGATTGATAAGGAACTCTTCAGAAAACCCATAGGGCATTTGCTCGGCCTCACTTAGAGTATACCGTCCAGGCCTGACATCCGTGGTTTAGGAAGTATTACTAACAGCTGGAACAAACGCAGGGAGGAGATAAGAAGAAGGTCAAAATTCTTGGCCATCTGCTTTATAAACGCGGACTGGCGGAAACTAGTCTGTCTCCTCTAAATGTTATGCAGCTGTGCAGTGATCTCATTTGAATCTGTCTGACTGCCAAAGATCGTGTTGTGCGTTAGAGCTTGATGACTTCTTCGAATAGGCCGGAAAGGACCGTCTGCGTGGTCAACGCACTTCTTCTTCTTCTTCTACTTTACCATATATTTGCAGTTTACGCTCGCGTACCTCCTCAGTATGTTATGCTTGCATTGTGGAGGGGGTATTGTAATGGGTTCGTCAGATAGCACTTTTAAATTTATTCAGCTTGTTATGAAAACTTTGTGATTTTCAATAGAAAATCATAAATTTATGTCTATAGATAAGAAGAACTCTGATTTTTCATCGTTCCTTATTTTGACAAATAGCCGTTAAATGAAGTTTTCCTTCTGAAATATAATCCATCTGTATATTATCCTCTACTTTCCTTCTCCGACTGCGGTCGGGTTTCTCCTTGATTCCCTTTGTTTTCATTTTGCTTTCAGCGGACAACCTGACTTTTCATCATAATTCAAAAAAATAACAGTCCTTTTGCTGAGCCCCATATCGCACCATTTACACAAATTAAGCACAGATGTAGATAATCGTAGTGTGCACAGTAATGCTGGCCTAGATGTCTGTCTGTAGCAAAGGTTTTTCATATTAGAAACAGTTATGAACATCTGTCGAATTTTAGGTATTCCGACAATAATACTTATACCCACAAAATCCATACTGAGTGTTTGTTATCAAAACGATTAGCTGCGGCTTAGGCTGTGGAGAAGCGCCCGAACCAAGGGGCCAGGGGGAATTCAGCAACCATTATCTTTCATGTGAGGTGGATAAGAACAACAAATTACTGTGGAATGAAATGGGGCAGCGATAAAACGGAAAAGAGTCGCATGGTTGTAGAAAGCACAGGGCGCTTAATAACTAAGCGTCAGGTCGCCTTTGATATTTTATTTCCTAGGCCCTTAGTCCAAGAGATAAGACGGCCTTAAAGGTGATGACCCTGAACCACATGTTTTCGGTTCCAAATTGAGCAGAGAGACAAGTGAGTCTTTAGTGTCATATGAAATGCGTTGTAGAATGCTAGGTTAAAGTGTGAGACCTCTAGGGTGGTAAGGTTACAACATCCCAGAGATCAAAACGGGACTAAGAAGAGGATGTGAAGAGAGCGAAATGGGTATTGTATTCCGAGTGGGCTTCTTGAAGCCCAGAATATTCGTTAAAGAGGTGAGTTGATGAGAACGCCTTATTCCCGCCTAAACCGCAAAAATCTTTTCCTCTTGAGGAACTCTGACAAGCAAAATCACACATGAAGCCAAATATTTTAGCAGTCAACATAGATTCCGAAACATTTTCTTAATGAAGTCAAACGAGCAGTAGTCAAGGATGAGTTGTGATTGTCTTGGGAAAACCTAAGAGGGATAATGGCGGCAATTTGACGAGGAGTAATATTGCCCTTAATTCAGACATGGGGACCTCAGGTTCCTGAGTCATAACTCAAAAAAATCGGGGGTTGGTTATCTTGTCGATCATTGTAAAGTCTTTCATTAAATGCCATGCAGACGATTTAGCAACGACTGTAGATTGTAGGATTTGCAGTCACCTAATTGAGTTCATAAAGTCATACGCTGTTAATTGGAAACAAAGGGGGCTTATGTGAACCTCGTTTACAAATAACAACCCCATTATTGGGGGTGTCCTCCGTGGTACAGTCTAGGCCTCATTTTGATGTTGCCTTTCATCAAGGATGTTTTTTCAACAATTAAACGCGTTCAACCGTTTGTTTATGCTGACGGTCACAAACACGTATGTACTTTTGACGCGGTACGGCGCTGTAAGATTCAAAATAATATACATCTACCTGCTCTTTCTGAGTCGAGTTCAATATGGCTTTAGAATTATTTCCGACTATGCGCCCCTGTCTGTTTAAGTTCTGATAGGTCATTCTAAGCCGTGAGTATTCAGCGCATTTCTATGACCGAATATTAACCGAATATATATTAACTCTTGTTAGTCTCAGTCCAAGTCTTCTGCAACCTACCATTTCTGTGTACACTTATACTGACGCTTTAGTTTCGTTTATCGCTCTGTCCTCTCATCTTAATTTTGCCCTGCCCTCTCAACGAACATACCGTGCTCTTCTATCTTCCTTCGTAAAGCATTTTCCCTGGGTATTTCACCTGAGTGTGCGGGCTTCTCTAATTTCTCCCCCATATGCATGGGACGTCTTTTCACTACTTCGTTCAGATTTCGCCTTTATCTCGTCTAAGAACGTTAAGTTCTTAATTTATAAATATTACTATTCCAGGTATTATGGGCGAACTAATGTGCCAATATTTTTCCAATCCCATCTACGGCCTTTCTGCAATCTTATTATACATTTGGTTGAAGTCAGTTTATTAAGGGAATGAGGCTTTCGCCCTTGAGCTCCCTATTCATATCGATAAACAGAAATAAAGTCATCAGTTACATCAGCAAAAGCGAAAAGTTAAAAAGTTAGCGGTAAGTGTGAGCCAGGCGCAAACTGCCGCCGCTAAAACAATCATTATTATATGTACAGTAGTTTCTCAAAAAATGAGCATCTAGACTGAAGTTAAAAGATTTGACACTTTCGGAAAGAACGACGGCATCAGAGAGTCCGTTCCATGCCCCAATGACCCTGTGAGAGAAGGCGTTCCGTCGGACGTCCGAATGAGCCCGCTTCCTCTGCGCTTGCTCTGCAGAAATCTAAACCAGCGTTAGTGCGTAAATTTTTCCATTTAAATCAGTACTTACTTTTAATTGACAGTGTTTTCCTGGCGCATTTCGATAAAACCACCATCATTTGTTTTGTCTCAAACGTATTTGTTTGTGTTTAACATAAAAATGTGCTGCCAAAATACATTTGGACATTTTCAACTAAAAAACGGCTATACTCATTCATTAAAGCGAAGAAAGGGTCGTAAAATTCAAAACCGAGATATTCGAACATGCAAAAGGTCACTGGTCTAATTTACAGAAAATAAAATGGACAGGGGATAAAATCCCAAATTTGAGCAATACTGGCCTGAATCTAGTTAGTGTGAGAAGAGAGATTTAGATGCTTGGTTAAATCGAAATTAAGTCCACGACACTGGAGCATTCACTTAGTGGGTAACTTCAAAAGGCGTAGGATGCGTTAGCCCATCATGAAGGAAGCTGTTGTAAAATTCAGAAGCAAAATTATCAAAATCTTAAGCAGGACTTCCTAACTTTGGCTGAAGGATGTTGTGTTTAACCTTCGAAGGCTAAAATATTAAAAAGCAACGGGCAAACAAAACGTGGGATTTTCTTTACAGACTAGCTAAAGTTGATATCCCCTTTAGCACCAGTTCGCGTAAGGAAACAAGATTTCTCCGGTTCGTATTTTCATTTTCCTCATTGATTTTATTACTTCCTAATCTCACTGTCAAGTAAATAAAGTTCATGAAGGTCTGCAGACCTCCGAACCAGCCAAATTCGACTGAATGCCTGATGTTTCAACTGATGTAGCAAATAGCATTTCATAGACAAGTTTTTCATCTCCGTGAACCTCCTTGTCCTTCAAACGGCCAGGGTAATATATCGGTTCGGAGGGCGCACTATTCCCTCAATTATAAGTCAATTGTCCTGATATTTGACTGCCTTGTACAGCATCAGAGGGTAAACTCTTTGTACATAGCGTCTACGAAAGATCCCTTTTGTTCTGACAAAGTTATTCCAATGCGCATCTGGAGAATTACTCACTCTAGCCCTGAGGCCTGCAAAGGACTGGTGGTAGATGACATATATGCAAGGTAAATTTTTACAGGATGAGAAATGAGCTGATGTTCGTCAACCTGGACGATTGACTTAAAGGATATTTAATTGAAGACTAGAGATCGTTTAATATGGTCTCGCTAGATCTGAGGGCGTATTTTGGTTTGCTTAATTTACCATTCACAGCTAATCTTCCGGCTTTGCTAGCAAGAAACCTAACCGGGCTGTTAAGTATTAGAAGTAGAATTTGAAAGAACTTAAAAGAATCCAGCTCACAAAGACACCTCTTGACTTTCGTTACTAGAGGAGAGTATCAGAGCTCTTAAGCGTCAGACACCAAATAGCCAGGAATCTAAAAGTAATACTCAGGTTTCCGGCCGTCATATACTTATGGCAACACATGCCATCTACACTTTTTCACACATTCGTATGGGGCTAAACTTTGAACGCCATATTCATTAGTCAGTTTGGGTTAATGTGACTTGTAATGTAAAAAGCAATTAAACTACAAAGGATAATATATACCTAACTCTTAGTCGGGGATGCTGCGTTTCTTACAAGAAGAATAACGATAGCAAAAAGAGTATATGCAAAACGGCAAGAAGGTAAATAAGTGTACAGACTCACGAAAGATAAAGCCTTCTCCAGGATCGTTGGCCGTAGGGTGAATGTTCTGGGTAAAATCCCGGGACGAAGTCAGTTAATGAGGCTTGTGGCTCAGGTGAATTTACGTCCAGTTAAATATGGCCAAAGAATATACAACTTTCGTGACGATTGACTAAAAGCGATTTAAGCGAGTGAGTGCAATCAACTAAACAATGACACCAAGCAGCAGATGAACACAAAAGTCACGCTGTTTCTCAAGCCGAAACCAAGTTTGTGTATTTCCGCTGATTTAAACAACCGTACGGAAACGTTCAGGTGTACAAGAAAGTCTAGAGTGAAAAAGCGAAAATGTGCGTAAACCTACAGACTTGAAGTCGCTTTTTAATGTTTCCCAGTTCGTTTTTGGTAGTTACACCCATGCCCGTTGCGTCTCTTTAATTTTAGATACACTTTGTTCGTATTTATTTATGTATTGGTATTTACAGTCGCAGTCCATTATGACCTTTTGCCGTAGAGTGCCGTTTACATACCAGAACACACAAATATCAAAGAAAGCTTCACGTTCAGTATGCTCTGAGACGCTTAAAAGTTAGCATACGATACAAAAGCAGTACAGGTCGGTTTTAAATAATTCTCATGCAAAAGGCGATGTTTCGTCTATCTTAAGGCGAACATTTCGCGTATTCAGCCCAGATGTTTTCGTGAAATTAGGTGAAATTTACTGAAGTTGCTCGTGACCTATTCAGTCTTGATAGTGTAATCGAACATTTGGCCTAAATTCGGTAATAACAAACCTGAAGATGTTAAACGCAGGGTGATACTGATTTTGGCTGCATCGTGCGGATATTACCACTGTTCCTCCGATTTTGACCAAGTCACCCTAGACGCCTAGGTAGTTGCTGGTCCCCCACCGGCACCGGGGCACAGCGCCAGCCACCTTCCAACTTCGATCCCATTGGACATTGCAAAACTGTCATATATGGCAAACTGCGACCTCGACCACCCTAGTAACTTCTCTCCTGTGTTATATAACGTTTCATTGACATGCCTACTTGCACCTATTGGTATATTAATTTAACCCATCTGTATCGCCTTGAGACCTATAAACACCAAGGACAATTTATGCCCGGGCACCTCGCACCGGAGAACGCCTCCTTGACGTCCCCTCATGTCTTCGCCGTTCTCACCTCCCCCATCAACCAAGGGCCGTCTTTAGGCCATTCCTTGCCAAAGGACTTCCTCCTGTTCCCTAGGCCATCTGAACACCAACCTGTCTTCCTGTCGTCCTAAATAATCCTTTATCTTCCCCTTAGACCGCTGTCTTAGGTTCTAATTGCGGGCCGAAAAAGAGGGTTTCGACACTCAGCACGGTTGGGCTGCTCACTGTATTACTTTTGGTAATTTCAAACAGCTTCGAATATTCGTGGAGTTCCAATTCAGATACTTTGAGAACCGTGTCATTCCACACCCAAATTCACAAACTACCTATAGCAAATCACAGGCCTTCTCTGATGTTCCGCATTATCGATAAGGATAAAGAAGACGTTGCCGATACAAGCGAAGGTGCGAGTTCCAGGAACTTTTTGATCAAAAGAAGAAGCGATCGCTGGAACAATGGCTTTATTCGCCTGAAGTTTCGGATTCTCACTTGAATCCATCATCAGAGACAGTTGCAGCTGCAACTTTCCATTCATTATTTGGTCTAGTCCATTGACAGATACAGTGGGTAAGGCGTTCAAGCAGAATATCATTATAAGATTAATCTTGATAACACGGTGTAAAACGGATAACGAAAGAGGTTTGTCACCCTTAGTCCGATAAACTGTTTACGCAGAAAAAACATAGGGTAGGGTCTACCTGAAATTTCATGACTGACTTACGTTCAGGCATATTTAGGTTAGGTCTGGAAAATGTCTAGTTTAATCGTCGTTTCCCGGTCGAATTACCATGCATCGATAGAAGCCGTGTTAGAAGTCACCAACAATCTATCACTCGCTGGGTTGTAAGAATGTTTGATGATTCATCAAGAACAGATAGACCACTCCTTTGCTTAGTGTATTCCTTAGAGCACCGTAACAAGCCCAAGTGAGGATGAGAAAGATTCATGAGCACACGGGTGGTTGATTCTTTTGTGTGCGGAGGGATGGGAATTAGGGGTCACGAGCCCAATCGCATTGGTGGCCACTGCATAACCGCATCGATGTGTAGACGTTGTGGAACAATTTGCACGTTTATGTTTAGAGTTTTAAGAGTAAATGGCAATTAAAAATAGTACGAAATAATTAACTCATAGTGGGCGATAATATTTTTTTATTAAAGACCCGTCGGGGTCCCATCAAAGCAAGTAAACATAAATTTACGTGCGAATTTGAGACGACGTAGGCAGAATCTGTACAAAA
Source organism: Spirometra erinaceieuropaei (assembly GCA_902702965.1). Classification (NCBI taxonomy): domain Eukaryota; kingdom Metazoa; phylum Platyhelminthes; class Cestoda; order Diphyllobothriidea; family Diphyllobothriidae; genus Spirometra; species Spirometra erinaceieuropaei. The sequence continues at coordinate 413,793 of CACRXP010000065.1, forward strand.
TGTAATTCATAGTTTCTGAATTAGTGGTCCGTTAAGAAAAATGATTAGCGAGAGGTGAAAAGAAATCCACTTAAAAATTCAAAAATGATTGGATTAATTTTACAGGGGAAAAAAACCATTAAAATAATAACAGAAAAATGCGGGCAGGACTGGCCTGCATGTGGCGGTATATAACTGATTGTTGTCGGTCATCGTCAGGGCAGCAATGAATATCAGTCTTGAGGGGTAGGTATGCGGGTCAGACAGGACTGGCCTGCATGTGGTATTGTATACGGGATTTACAATTGACATCGTCTGGGCCGGATTGATACGCCGCATGAGACTATTCGCGTCAAAGAGGCCAGACGAGAGGAACCCAGATGCGATCGGTCACAGTACGCTTCGAGCCCAGCCGAGGAGTGGGAAAAGGAGGTACGACCAAATTACTAGTAGACGGTGAATACTGAGGGTTCCGCCGTGAACGTCGTCAGACCGCATGAGGTCGAAATGCAGCAGATGACGTCAAGAGCCGCGAAAATCTTCGCTGTATACGACATTGTACAGCGGATATCATGCAGGGGTAAGTAGGCGGGTCAGGCAGGACTGGCCTGTATGTGGCCTTGATTAAAAGGTTCGAAATGGGTAACATCGTGGTAGAATTCATATGCCGGATGAGGCCATTCATGTCAAAGTGGGAATTGAAAACCAGTCTCGAGGCGCTAGGAACCCAAATGCGATCGGTTACATTCAGCCGCGTCCATCCGAGGAGGGGGCAAGGGAGATGCGACAGAATACCAGTGTTGGGCAAATACGGAGGGTTCCTCCAAGAGCGTCGATGTTGCGTCTATTACAAGAAAAATAACGACAGCAAAAACAGTAGAGGGAGAACGGCAAGAGGTAAATACATGGATGTTTTGGCAGATTTTGGAATAACTCATATTTATCCAACTGTGAAAAACTCGGTGCCTCAGTGGGGTTCAAACCCACGACAGTAAGGGGAGGGATTTAGTGCAGCTAACATTCTAATCACTTGAGGTACGAGGCCCCGCCGGACGACTCGAGTTTAATCACAGTGGGGTCAAGTTACCCGCCCAACCTACTTCAACGTCTCAAATCCACCAAATCTGATGCATTAAGTTGACTACCCAGCGGTATTTCCTAAGTAATTCACCTAGAATGCACCAGATGACTACCAGGCTAACGTAATTCATAGATGTTTTGGCGGATTTTTTATAATTTATAGCGTCGTCCTGCGGGGCTTCGTAGCTCAGGTGGTTAGAACGTGGGCTGTACTTAAGCCTTCCTCCTACTGTGGTAGGCTCGAATCCTACTGAGGCGCCGAGTTTCCCACAGTTGGGTCAATATGAATAGTTAATATTCCCAATCATAACCGACAGGACAACGGACTGATGATGGCTCAACAGTAGAACGTTGAACTTAAAGTCCAATGACCATAGGAGCTCGCTTTAGAGTTCCAGGCGATGCTGTGCATGTCGACTTACTACAGCGTCACAGAAGGCAATTGATACCGGTTTCGTTGTAGTCACGCTGACTGATCGTCAGACCAAAGTCGCGACAATCGATAAGCCATTTAAAATCTCAGATTGCACTAGTGTAAATGCATAGTTGCACTAAGTACCGACTACGATAGAGGCTATTTATTTGACGATATTATGTTCCGTTCGAGAAAACTCGGATTTATTAAGGTTTGCCGAGATAATTTGTTTCCTGGTACTTGTCAGCTTCAGTTGAGTTAATTTCAAAAGGGGAGGACTTGTGCAGCATCAATCTCACTCCACATTTCCACACCCATCGTATCCCAGTGCCAGGACGAGTGGGAGTCAGTACGGGTAAAGTCCGGAAGATCCCGAGGCAAAGTCAATTAGCGAAGCTTGTTGCTCGGGTGAATTCAAGTCCAGTTGGATATGATCGAAAGATGTAACTGTTTTGTGCCAACTGACTAAAAGCGATTGAGGTGCATGAATGCAATCAACGAGTCCATAGCACCAAAGAGCAGACGAACACAAAAACCACGCATTTTCTTAGGCCGAAACCAGGTGTGCGTGTATGTTTTAGCAAATTTAAACAATACCGAGATGTTTAGGTGTACAAGTAGGTTTTGGGTTAAAAAAATCGAAAATTACATAAACCTACAATTGCGATTACCCACTGCGAGCGAATTTGACTGCAGTGTACGTAGAAATCCTCCGAGTTTTCCATACCCAAAATGGACTTAAAGTACGAGTTGCGCCAATAAAAATATCATTTCTTTGTTAGCGCTCTCAAAGACAAGGGTATAGGATGCTGTACACTGGCCCGACTGCAAATAGTTAGGGGCAAACCCCTAATTATATGTGGATGATATTTTGTTATACATAGATCTGGACTTTACTATCGTTCCATCTCAACATAACTCTGCATTTGTTAATTTGTGGAGAGATCAGCTGTTAAGGCAAAAGGTCTGTTTCTGGAACATGTTTAAGTGTCAGCAGGAATATTATACAGATAACCATCAATGTTCGTACCCTCTGATTCCGCCTCCATGACGAAATGTGCTAGAATCCCTCTGTTTCGCAAACAAACACGAAAATGATACGAATACCAGAAACATAAAACTCAGTATTACTGTTTTTCCCAGGACGACGAGCGGAACTTGCACCTCGTAAAGCATAAAGAACATCGGCAGACGAATTTACTTGTTTTACTGAATCACTTTTCATGTCAAGTATCATCGACCCTTCGTACGTGACAATCAATTGGGCGCGCAGTTCGCCGATTGGGCCTGGATCTTGAGATCTTCATACAGACGGGATCATCACCATGTTCCACGAATACTCTCAGCGTGGTGTGTCCTTTAATAAGTTTCCATTTTGTATTATATATTGAAGCGCCCTCCTTTGTTGATCAAACTTTTAACTGCTAACTACATATTTTTCCAGACTACACTTCTCCAGAGGAACTTGATAAAAGGTGAATTTATTTATGAGTTAAAATCTCCTAATTCACAAGTTGACCTTTCCCGTTTGAAAAAAGTTCGTTTGTTTTTAAATGTAGAAACACTGATATGAAAGTTAGGTGAGTGCGGCCTCAGCTTGGCAACTTGTAACGCAACGCCTCTTCATGCGTTTTGTGAACTCTTATCTTTCCATTGATACTCGTCGAAAGCTATGTTTTGCTTTGCCGTGAACCGCCTGCTCGACTTTAACCTTGCAATTATCAGTGTTCTAACTCCAAGCGGTGTTTTATATCAAGTCTTTGTGCTGGTCTCGTAAATTGCATGTATCTTGTTCACACATGGCTGCACTATCATCCAAGGAAGCTTCTTTTATTTGTCCATTCTTCAAGCTGAAAATTGCCTTATAGCATAAGTTTTCGTTTTTATCGCTTGCAACATTTTCTGCCTGACTCCCGACGGCGGGCTGACCGATATTATTTCGCACTCAACTGTGATACGACGTCATCTTTTTTTAAACTCAAATCGCCACTTCCCTTTTTTCGCATTATGCATGTGAATTTCGAATGCGCATGCAAAGTGTCTGTCCTTAGCGGGTTTCCAGGAGCCCTGAAACCGTTAACTTTGTTGTTTATTTTTGTAGGTTCGAACGGCGGTCAACCATCCCTCTTCCTGGAATGGAAGGAAAATATGTTGCGAAGGGCCAGTTTTCTGGGAAGTCAATTGCTGTTCTTAGTAGTGGTGGAGATGCTCAAGGGATGAATTCGGCAGTTCGGGCAGTTGTGCGGATGGGGATTTACTGTGGCTGTCGTGTATTTTTCATCCTTGAAGGCTATCAAGGTCTGTGTGATGGTGGCGAATACATAAAGGAAGCCACTTGGGCCGATGTCTCAGGAATTATGCAGCTGGTGCGTTTTAAAACTGATTTTATTCCAGTACATCGGTCTTCAATCTTTCCTTTCTTGTTTGCTGGGAGGAATTCAGTGTTAATCCAATGCCGTTTTGAAGAGTCCACTTAGACTTTCATTTTTAAGCAAAAAATCCGTCAGTGTCTTCTACTGTACGAAACATTACTATGATCATCGTTTATCATCAACACACCATATCGTAAACTCGACCGATTACCGTGGCTTTGCCTTACCTTCCGACTGATTTGCATTTCGCACCATATATTATTGGTGCTGTGAGCAAACAGACCATTTTATAACTAAAATCGCATAACACGCAACCAGGCCCTTATCACTTCGAGTCCAACTGTTGCTGTCGCCGTTCATTTAATAGGCCGGTTGTGCTGTCGAATCCTATTGCAGAAGAACGTTATGTTTGAAATTATATCATTGATTTTTCTCACCTAAAAGTGTTCTGCTTTCAAAGTGCCCAAAGCGAGTAAATTGCCACGTGCGTAGCCCTACGTAAGCCTTTGTTTTTTGTTTTCATTACCTGTTCATTGTTACAATTCGGACCCTTTAACACCATATAGGGGGGTACAGTTATCGGATCTGCTCGATGCAAGGACTTCCGTACGCTTGAAGGTCGTATGAAAGCCGCTGAAAATTTAATCAAACACGGAATCAACTCTCTTGTCGTCATTGGTGGGGATGGTTCTCTTACTGGCGCCAATCAGTTCCGTGTAGAATGGGCCTCGTTAGTGGAGCGGCTGCGTAATTACGGTTAGTTTTTTTCAGTTCACTTATGTGGGCTTCAAAATGCGGAAATATATGTTTATTCCGGTCATGTTTTTTACTTCGGAATTTGCCTATATGTTTTGTCTGCAATGGCATTCCCACTAAATCTACTGTACTTCCAAATACCCCAAATGTTGTGTCCTCTTTATTAACCAGACGTGTTTTCTCAAGCCGTGTTATCCAGAAGCGATAAAATCCAACGGCTTATATTTAAGTGCAACTTTTTACTCCCCCATTCAATCATTTTACAAGACCTTTGCATTACGCTTGTTCCTTATCCCCTAGTTGATTTTCAGCTCGACCACATATACACTCTGCGATCTTGAGATCTAGATTACTAGAATCTGATGTTTCGTTTTTCTATGCCCGAAAGTACGACTTTATATTTTTCGCTTGCATTTTTATTGCGCTCGGTTTTACTGTGGCTTATAATTTACCTCTTATTCCACCGATTCTGTTCTTGTTTGCAGGAAGAATTACTGAAAGCGAACAAAATGCATGTGCAAGACTCAATATCGTTGGTATCGTTGGCAGCATAGACAACGACTTCTGTGGTACGGACATGACAATAGGAGCTGACTCTGCGCTGCATCGTGTAATTGAAGCCACTGATGCTATTAGTACTACTGCTAGCTCTCATAAGCGTTGCTTCATATTGGAGGTCATGGGACGTGCTTGCGGGTACCTAGCCCTGGTCTCGGCTTTAGCTTGCGAGGCCGATTGGGTCTTCATCCCTGAAGTGCCACCGACTGACGACTGGCCGGACAAGCTTTGCTCTAAAGTGCAACGAGTAAGTAGGTTGGTTTTTCTCCCCACCCAACCGTTTGCTTGCGTCTTCCAGTCTCTTCGTTTTGTTGCCTGAGGCTCGTGTGTAGTCTCTCCCATAATTATAGGACGAACTGAGTTTCTGTGTAAATTTTGACAACTTTGTGCATATTGATCCGGTTTTTTGTGTTGAAGAATAAAAAAGTAAGCTTTTAGCTTAAATAGGATTTTATCACATAGTTGCCCGATGTAATATTATACAACATCAATGGACAGAACATGACAGTCCCACAATTATGAGGCCATTCACGTTTTAGTGTCGTCGTTTGAATTTTTAATTGCTTGACTTGCATTTCGCTTCGTAATTTTGATTCAGCGTTTATGCGCGCCAATGATCGAACTTTCAAGTTCTGATTCGTTCGGTCCACTGCTAGTTTATTTAATAGCCTTCAGTCGACCTTTTAACTGGGGACTTCGATCGCTACAATATGAACACTTTTATAATAGTCGCCGTAGCCTTGGTTCGGTCAGGCGCGGGATCCAAAGATGACCAGGTTGCTGTTTAGGCACTATTGTGTTCTTTAAGTCGCATGTAATTTGCAGTTGTCATGTTGAAACCAACATCCTCCGTCCTATTGTCTCATAAAGAGCAGCACATAAGCAGCAGGCGTCCGAATGTACAGCCAAGCATCCTGCTTTGCCTGTTAAAACACCAATCTAATTTTGCTGCGCGAAACCAAGGCGCTACATATCATCGCGCTGCCACATGGCGCACACTGTAGGCACAGTCGCATGGCTGGATGGGGTGCGTCCACAACCTGTTTCATCACATCGGACGACTGTAAAAAGACCCCACAGACTAAACACTAAAAGTACTGTTATCTTGTGTACAGGTTTATTGGCACTTAATGCTCCTTCTTGCTATTTACCACCTCGATTTCCGTTCGTCAACCTTTGCAGAATCGTGAGCGCGGACAGCGCGTCACCATTATCATGGTTGCAGAGGGCGCCGCAGACAGAAATGGTCGCCCCATCACTTGCGGTGAGGTGCAGAAGCTGATGACAGACCGGTTGGGTCTGGACACTCGCGTCACCGTGTTGGGTCATGTTCAACGTGGTGGCAGTCCCTCGGCCTTCGACCGAGTCCTCGGCATCCGAATGGGCGCAGAGGCTGTGCTGGCTCTGATGGATGCTGACAGGGATCCCGACCTGCCCGCATGTGTCATCACTCTCAGCGGCAATCAGGCCGTCAGGTTGCCTCTCATGCGCTGTGTCGAAAAGGTCCGCCTCAAAAAGTCTGAGTTATTTGTCAAATTTTTCCGCTCTCTCTCTACCTACTTTAATCTGGGAGTATTAGTAGCACACCCACACAGCACTGGGCTGGAATGCCCCTAGGCTTGGGGTGCACTTTATGATCTTCAATATGCGCTGGAATAAATCCTTGATTTATGCCTTGCGGTCAGAAGCATTATCTAAAACTGCTAGGCACGGAACGCAGTCTAAAGTTTACTCATGTCAAGGGCAGATTCTTGCAACCAGTTGGGAACCTCGACTTTTCAAGAATGCCACTCACGCGGCATTTCGACGCTCTGTGACTACCATAGTTTCAAATCCAAAATGTCAAGCATTATGACTACCCCTGAAAGTAGCATAAGAAATTGTCTTTTGCCTGCTATTTCTGGGAAGGTGGCCGGCTCTTTACAAGCGATGGGAAAGGCTATGATAGACAGTGGACGCTTCCGTTTTGATGACCGTTTTTTCGGGTGGGGCCATCACGTGTGCCTGGAAGGACTAAACCAAAATCAACATGCTATTTATATAACAACCTGGGGACTTCATTGTATGCCTTTTAACTTTTCAAGCACCCTTAATAATTATTTTCACTTTCCATGTCTAGTCAAAGATCTAAAGTCGAATTAATTTTTTCTAACATCGTAGCGGTTCACCTTTGACTTAACCACATTTCCTGTTTTGACTGAACACGAAAAAAGCTATGTGGTACTATCCATCTATTTGTGGTTTTTGAACCACTCTTGCATCCCTATTTCGTAGTTAGTCTTTCTAGAGAAGCACATGAATTTCAATTTTCGCTGTATATTTTAAATACTTAGCTCCCGCTGCCTGCCTTTTAGACGCGGGGTGTCGCTGAAGCCATTCAGCAGAAGGACTTTGAGAAGGCCGTATATTTGAGAGGACGGTAAGCGCTGTTGTCTGGACCAACAATTTCCTCGGTTTAAAACTTCTTCGTACTCCTTGGGGAAAAATAGGGTGTTATTACTAATAACTATCTGCTTCCAGATTAACTTCCTCTTGTTTTGTTTTTATCTAGGAGCTTTTTGGCAAATGTGGAGAGTTACCTCACTCTTTCACGTATCACAGCTCCGGAAGTCGGTGACAGGGTGAGTATCCTTCCATTGACTTCAACCTTGAATTGCCATAGACCTGGGGTTTGTGCAGATCGACTGAGAGCACGTTCATGTCACTGCTAACCAAACGTCCATCATTGGGCTATCGAAGTTGCAGTTGCCACTGACCAAACAC
>CACRXP010000065.1:421811-444708 GCA_902702965.1 Spirometra erinaceieuropaei
CTCAAATGTCCAGCGGGGTCTTGTTCTCCGCGCTGAGCGTGCCAACCCAAACTACACCACTGAATTCATTCACCAGCTGTACGCTGAGGAGGGACAGGGCATCTTCGATTGTCGGTAATTTGGCTCTGCCGTCTTCCCACTTGACTGGGGGAACCCCTTTTGTCCTTTGTCGAATCCTGAAATCTGTTTGCCCTGGCCATTAATGCCAATGGGGAGTCTAGGCGGCCGAGGCGTCCTTATGCCAGTGTTGCATAATTTCCTCACGTGTGATAACTTGTCAGTGACGGGGATGCATCATTGTCCTCTTCAACTAACCTCCGCCCCATTCTGGCATCCAGTGAAGCTCATTTTTTGTTAAGGAGGGTATTGAATGAATTGGTCCTCCTTTCAGTGGGTGTGTTTCCTCATAGAATCTTGCTTCATGAGGGTCAAGTCCTCCGAACTCTCAGTCGCAGGAACCGTCACTCATTCTGGGTGTAGTAAATGACTGGGCAAGGGTATGGTTCATGGCCGGGGTTACTTACCCCGGGGAGCATTTGGGTCAAACAAAAGCGCTGAACATCTAAGAACTTTTTGGTAGCACAAATTTTTATCCTCCGTATTGTCACCAATTAAAAGGGAACATCATTTTTTACCATTTGATGATAATAGTAAATGAATTTAATGCACCTTTACAGGCATTGTCCTATTTTTACTCCAATTATTATCTTAGGGCATCTTGACCACCCTCACGCAAAAGCCACCGTGAGGTCTTTTTATTTCTTTCTCTGACACGCACAAATATATATCGCCAGTTATTTTCTCTTAGTACATTTGCTCCCCGGATTACGTAACCCCCTGGCCATAAACCATACCCTTGCCAATGACTGGGTCTACATAATTCACTCTATAGATGCATACTTCTCCCGTCAGTTGCTTCGTAGTGGATAATTTTTTCGTCATCTGGTTCTGCCACAAAATTTTCTGATATTTTTCATAAATTCACTCTACAATGAGTAATCGATCTCATTAAATGTTGGCTGAAATTCTGAAATGCGTTTTCGACTAGGAAGTATTACTTGGTTGCGGTTGTAATACTGATTATCTTGCAGCATAATCTTATAACATTTCGGACTCGGCGGGATGTCAGCTTTTGAATACACTGTTTTTCAATCTCCTGTAGAAACCGTACTCGGTAAAAAAAAAGCATGACTGCCTAAGTAGCATGCATTTTCCCCATTGATTTTCGATGGTCTTGCAAATTCAAATATATATTATAGAAAACATGAACAAAATATGCTTTCTTCCAGAATCATGACCATCGAAAGTCAATGAGAAAAGTGCATGCTACTTAAGCAGTCATGTTTTTACCGAGTACGGTTTCTACGGGAGACTGAAAAGCAGTGTATTCAAAAGCTGACATCCTGCCGAGTCCGAAATCTTATAAGATTTTGCCGCAAGCTAATCAATATTACAACCGCGACCAAATAATCCTTCCTAATCGAAAACGCATTTAAGAATTTCGGCCAACATTTCATGAGGTTGGTCACTCACTGTATGTCATGCAGAGTCTACGGTTCGGGGAAGTAACCGGTGACCGATTCTACTCGGTAGGCTTTTATTCAGCTACTCCATTGCCTCGTTCACCTGTCGGTTTTCTCACCGTATCGCTGTTGTGGTCGGATGCCACTGGCAACCACCTGTTGCACTCATCTGTGCGTATGGTCTGCTTATCGCACGCTCGCTGCCGCCTGCCATGCAATGGCTCAAGTTTGAACAAATTTAAGCAGGAAGAAAACCGTGGAAAGAAGCAGCATTTACTACCCTAAATAAGTTTCGAGGCCTCTTATTCAAACTAAAATCCATTTGGGAGGTTGTTATGGCGATAAACAGTGACACTTTGACCGTCGCATCCGACGATGTCCACCGTGTGCTCCACAGCAAGGTGAAGCAGACACCGTGACTTGCGCGTGAATTAGTTTATTATGATAGTAGTATTGCGCAGCATTTACCACATTCTCCTCCCCCTGCTCCCCCCCCCCCGAGTCAAGAAGACCGGGGGCGGGGAGGGCACGACAGACGGTATGATCAAGTAGTCAAACGCAGTTGCAGTATCCGTCTACTCAAAAGGCACCGTGACAGCTTATGCCTACTTATCTCCTATGCTCTACGCGTTCAAACCGTCCATTGTATTCGTAGTTGATGCTACGTCTCATAGTTAGACAACATGTTCTGTATTCTAAAATATTTCCCGCCGAGTATCCCGCCCACTTAACAAGAAGGCAGGAGTAGCTGTGGGGATGTGTGCTTTGTCTGACCCGACCGCAGTTTACGTGAACCGCCGAGCGGTGGGAAGTGGGTCCTCATGTGATTGGATGTGATTAAAATTCAAATCAGAAAAGCGGATGAGAGATTCCAGCTGCGTACTTAACAAGGGAGTTCACCCTGCTGCGAGGGCTCGGACCTGGGCTGCATATGCAATGACACTCCCCTTCATCCCACCCTTGCCTGAGCTAATGCTGAGGACCCCTGTTTTCTCAAAAGAAATCGGGCGGCTAAGCGCGTTGCCTTGACCCCGGTACTGGCTAGGAAACACTCGCCTTATTTTGCTTTACATTCTTTTAGAACAGCCTATCTAATTATATCAGTCTCTGTCTAAGTAAGCCGCTCCCTTTCCATTGCCTTGACGGTTTTCAGGTGCAATGTCCTGGGCCACGTTCAACAGGGTGGTGTGCCCTCGCCTTTCGACCGTACCATGGGCACCAAGTTCGGAGCTCTTGCTATCGAGTGGCTGGACGCGCAAATGAACGAAGCACTAACCGGCGATGGTACGTGTGTGTGTGTGTGCTGAGTTTACTATCCCTCTTCTAACTTGTTAGTCGTCGTTAACTTCGATGCGGGGCAGCCTTGTTGCTCTCTAGACATCCATATCTGAAGCAAAACAATCAGGTCGTTGAACACCACTCATGTTGTCCCCTTTTTTGCAATGGTTTCACTATGCACTGGTTTATTGGAAGTCCAAAACTGACACGCCAATCACAAGCACTGGTTGTCAGAAGAGATCCTCCTATTCCCGCTGGCGAAGCGTAGGTAGTAGCCACGGAGTTACTGCCTATTCTACGCCATCCCCGACTGGCCTTTCTAAACAGGATTTCGTGTAAGAGCACTGCCAGAAAGTTTACTTACGAGAAATAAACTCAGGCCATCACAAATGTGGCCTTCAAACTGCCAAGTCTAGTCCTTCTAAGGAGGGCCGTCACCTAGCTGGTACCCCGACTAACGGCATAGACCCTTTGACTTTGTTGGGAGTGCCTACACTCCCAAAAACAAGAGCAAACCAACCACTGGAGATCACCTGCGTTTGCTCTCTCTCTACAGGGCTGTCATCTCAACCAGCGCCTTCCCATTGGCTACTCCGTCTTCCCGAAGGTCATTGGACCGAATGCCGGCGAACCACAGTAGCGTGTTATAACTATGCGTCACCCTTAGCTAGTCGGGACTTGCAGTGTTTTGCTAATACACTTTCCGTGGCCAGTCGTGTGTTCTTCGTCTGCTGGCTTGGTATTGGGGACCGGGGTCGAGTGCCTATACGCTCCACGGGATTTCACGTACCAGGCGGGTCATAACAGACTTCTTCCCAATAAACTGGCCAGGCATTGCCTAAGACAGTTGCCATAGTGCCGACGACGTGTCAGTAACACTTGAGTGAGCAGGGAGTAATCGCATTTGTCTTGGGAGGGGGTCGCGGAAAGTGGAATTGCCCGTATTGCCAGCAATGTAACTGCTAGAAGGCATGGCTTAGTACGTTTTTGTCAAAATACTGGTTTCGTTGCCTCCGTCGTCCTGTTGAGCACGGTCCAGGATGGTAATGCTCATCAACACTCGGTTCAGCCATCTAAAGCAGAAACTGGCATTCAAACGCAACCCCACTCCTGCCGCTTCCTCAACTCCAACTTTATCAAACACGCCTACAACTTTCTGCCTCCCGGTATTCGCTAATTGAACTCTGTTAGTGCTATCACTGTTGGAAAATAAGGAAACTAGAATAGTCTTTCGAACTTTGTTGCCATCGTCAGTCATATTCTGACTTCGGACTGGGATGACCGGATCCGGTTTGTCTTTGGGTTTACCAGTCTGGCTGCCAGACTAAAGGCTCACACCAGCCGCCATGATGTGAATACCCAAGTCAGCTAAGACTGATGCTTGCCTGTCTGTGACCTGATTGTAGGAGAGGATGCGGGCCCTCTGTTTCGCCTTGGACGTGGCCATCTGGCGACAGCAGATAAGGCGGGAGCCACCATTGCAGTCTCAATCACTGCTCTCTGGTCGGCGAGGACTGTAGACCGAAACCCAGAAACAGAATGGAGCACCCGTACTCCGTCCTTAGATTGCACCAGTTCCCTAAGACCGTGTTCTAGCCACTTCCTACCTCAAAGTGGACATCCCCGCGTGCAGTTAGCTAACGAGATGTTAGCTTCTGCACCCTAACGGTCGTCTGTCACTCTCGTCTCAGGTGTCTGAAGCCGGTGTTAGGCGGAGACGAACAGGTAGATGTTATGCAAGGACGGGCAAGTGACGGATGAAGGCGCCTTCCGAGTCCTTAAAAGGGATGCAGCTGATCAACCAGGGACGGTGGGCAATCCTGGCTTGGTCCAATCCAGTGACCTCGACTTCAAGTAGACAGTCGGTGGGCCGGAAGTAGCCTTAACGGCCTGCTCCACTCTGCGCTGGTGCTACCTGGCCGTGCACAGGGTGAAACGACGTGGCCCAATGTTTACTTGCAAGCCCTAATAGTCCACTACAGCCAGTTTTAAGTCGCGCGCACACTGAAGAGCGCAGACCAGGCTTGCCGATAAACTGGATTGTCGCCCTAGTGTGCATTGCGTACGTCCGTATGTGCTCTCGCTGTGTGGAAGCTGGCGCCAGATGGTGCGACCCGGTCGCGCGCGCTTGCTTACTAGGAGGATCTGTCGATCATCGTCGTCTGTTTCAGGGCTGTTTGATTACTCGATTCCTGCATGTCCTCGTTCACTCTGCCATTTTTTCGCCCTTTTAAACATTACTGGTAACCAGCAGAACAGTAATATTTCTTCCATTTTATCGACTCCAGGGCAAGTCGTGACCACAGAGGACGGTAGCTGTTGTCTGCTGGGCATCATCAAACGATCGCATGAGTTCACCAAGGTGTCTGACCTCAAGCGCGTGACCGACTTCAAGTAAGTTTCCTCTCTTGTCCCTGGAAAGTTCTGTGTGCCTGTGTTGGCGGCATGTCTTGATTCCGTTATGGCTTCTTACCTATCTGTGTGTACCTCATTTAACGGGGTCGGCGCCCGGCCGCCCATGGCCCAGGCCGCCTATCCGTCAGACAGTAGAGTCCACCTTCTTCTCAGCGAACCCCCTGACTAGGACCGCCTCATTATCCACCACCTGCTACGGTGGTGAATAGCCCACGGAAAAGTTAACGGGAAGGCCTCGTCTTTTCGGGACTCCTGTCCTGGTCGGATCTTATTTCGTAGCCGTACTTGCAGTACACAAGTCGCAGCCTAACCCCAACCCCTTGCAGGTACGGCTACGAAATAAGATCTTGTCCCTGCCCCCTTTTTCCTTGTTTGGTTAGGCGCGGGCACAAGGCCTCGCTCGTAATACAGGTGGCTCTACGCTAAATCTCAAGGAGGGAGTACCCACTTCCGCGTCCGCACCTCAGCCCTCTAACTCTAGGCCCTCTGGAAACTAGCACTAGGTAACCTGTAATACGGGTGCGCTTCAAATTCCCGTGTCCTCATCCTCGCCTTACCCTACCTGTCCTCGCCCCTACTTCCCCATTTGTTTGGATGGGCTATCATGCTGCCTTTCCGTTTACGGTAATACGGTCTGTCCACCTTACCTCGTACCAACCTTACTCTAAATCAATTTCTTGGCTTCAAGTGACGCCGATGGCAGTCTTGTGATTCAAGATGACGGGACTCTTGACACTCGTCCTATACGCAGTGTAGACTGATGGGTTCACCACGATGGTCACGATCACTCCAAAATCCCTGGTTCGTCATACTAATGAGTTTTCAGTTCTTCTCACAGACTCGCTGTCACCAATCCCACTCAGTAAAGTTAGCTGGAGCTGGGAAAACTATGTTTAGTTTATTTTCTCCCACTTGACAGGGACTTGAAGCTGGGATGTTTGTTCTTTGGACCATTGGTCCACCTTCTGTTCGTCTCAATTAAGTGCGTCGATCATACTCTGCCTGCCCCGCCCGATATCCGCTACGCCAGCTCATTAGACTCTGCACCCTTCACCCTTAGACACGCGAACCACACATCCCCCCCCCCCATTCAGGTGCTCTGACCAGGGATTGTTGACAGCTCGAACAGTCAGGAATAGATCTCTAAATTTTCAAGGGGTCTTTCTGGTGTCTCTGTTATTATTTGTCACGTTAAGTGGTGCCTCATTCACTCTATACTCCACAGACACCGTGTGCCGCGCGACAACTGGTGGATGAATTTGCGCCCTCTGATGCGAATCATGGCCAAGCACGAGAGTCTCTACGAGTCCGAGAGCATCATGCTGGGGGCCGATCGTTGATGCCCCCGCCCCGGTCAACGACACACCATCGACAATTAACCCAACGTCAATCTCTCATTTTTATCAGTTCCTTCTGCGCACATCCTCCTCTTAGGCTCTTCGCGACGCCAGTTCTGTTTTTTTTTATATCTTTCATGGTTCTTTCGTACTTTCTTTGTCTCTTCTCTTGCTTTTTGTCTACGACCCATGTCATGTGTTAGTTGGCTGGCCCGCCAACTACAACCAGTCTGTTGCATGTTCTTTCGCAACTCCTCTTATTTTACGACGATTTGCTATGCCACAGCATCCTCAGACGACTCTGCCCAGCTCCTCCTCCCCAGTAAACAGCTATTATGGAAAAATGCTGCACTTCACAGTTAACGCAACATTTTAGCCGCATTAACCATACCGCCTGTGTCCTCTAGTCAGAGCATATTTTGCGAAAAGTACTACAGTTGACAATTGTAGTCCTTTTTTATCGGCGCCTAGCCTGATCCCTCATGATCCTAGTATGTATTCGATCTTCATCGAATAAATACTAAACGGCCTTACGTGCCTGTTTCTCCTCCCCTCCCCCCCCGCCTCCAGCTTTGTTTTTCGCGGGGAGCGCTCTCTCGTGCTCGGAGGTCTGACAGTCTGGTTTGATTGGCAATGGTATCCACAATAGCGCAGGGGCGAGTCCGAAGTAACAATGAAGAAAATCAGATTCGCATTGCTCGAGCACCCATTTGATTTGTCGGCAACGATCGGGTGAAAGACCCCAGACACACACGACCAGAAAAAGCTGCCTGTCCGACGGGAAAGGTGGTAATAGAGTTTTTACGGGCGGGGCCTATGCATTCATAGAGGAATGGCAAAATAAGTATAGATAATAGGTAAATTCGTCTTTAGGGCGGAAAAGTTTTCATGCATTGACATATAGCAACCGAAATTAAGCATGACAATTAAAAAAATAATTATTAAGTGTCCACAACGATCACTTCTCAACTCTCTGAGCTGAAATGATTGTAGTTAATGCACCAGACCGTCTAGAACGGACGACACAACCTTGTACAGTGAAACACAAAACCGAAATAATCGTGTCGGACTAAAACCCCCTTAAGCCACTAGGTATTCTTTGTGCGCCAGAGATGCTTTTTATCCTCCACCCGATCCTTGCCGATTTGTCTAACGTCTAGGATTTTCACTCGAACCCCAGCGCCGTCCGTCTGCCTCAAACGGAAGCCGAAGGACTTGACCAGGTTTAAACTTCCGGTCGCTGTCCGTCTTTTCTCCCAGACGATTTTGGGTGTGTCGTCTCTTTGCTTAAGCTTCCTTCCAGGCGCCCATTAGGTCGTTCCTAACCCACTTTCCCCGTCACCATCTCAATCCTGGGTCGGGAAGCCTTTGGCTCTGAACTCTGGTCACCTTCCATGTGAACAGAATTCGAGCGCTGATCGTGGGGACACGGGCCAGCGCACTGTGGGCTGAGGTAGGAACTATTCACGGATCTGACTTGCTCGGAGACCAAAGCGCGCACACTCGGACCAAACCTGCTTGCCTATTCTCGCTACTTAACAACGGAAGCATGGTGACAATGGGTCCCCTCCGGTGGGGCTGTGGAGTTCATTCACGCTAATTTGGCATGTATGAATGTTAGGCAGTAAGTCGTTCACATCGAGTTCAGCCTTCAAAGTTAGGCTCAGGTCCAACCCGGTTGGACCAAACCTGCTTGCCCATTCTCGCTACTTAACAACGGAAGCTTGGTGGCAATCGGTCCCCAATCTTAGGGCTATTCATCCCTTCGGTAGGGCAAGCTATGAATGCTGGGCAGTAAGTCGTCCGCATCGCATTCAGCGTTCAAAGTTAGGCTCAGGTCCAACCCGGTTGCTTAGTTATTATTCAGTCTCTCCGGTTATTTCTATGCAGCACTTGACACTAGGAAGGAAGGACGAGGGATGAGGATTGGACTCTCCACGCGAATTTGTCAGCTGTGGTCATAGCGGCGCAGTCGTCAGTCATCCGACCAACAGGTTCCCGCGTAAAAAGATGGTTAAAGTAAGTGGGACATGTCATAAAGAGCAAGCCAATGACCACCAGCAACATCGAGGCCAGACTGCAGAGAAACCCGGTTTCGACCGGGTATTGTATGGCCAAGGGGCCCAAGGTTGGAGAGCTTGCTATCCACAACGTCATCAAGACGAAGAATGGGACCCGACCTATAACCGGGGTGTTTTTGCTCACTGATCATCTTAGAGGTATCAGGCTGGAAAAAAGAGAACCTGACGGATTTCCGGGAGAAAGAGTCCGTCGTCCTCGTTGTGGACGAGAAGTCCTCTAACATCGATTTTATTTGTGACAGTAAGCCTAGCCGGTGCGCCACAAGAACTGAGCGTCCAGCCTGACTGGTGATTTTCGTGCTCGTGGGACCGGAGGGAAGCCAGGTCAGATTTTGCAGTCGCGCATCTCCGCTTAGGTCGAGTAGCGTCCTCGGACCCGTCGGAGATTATATCCAGAATGGAACCGCCAGTATACATCCATGGCAATTAAAAAATGATCATTAAAGAACCTAAACTTCAGTCCCCAACTGCCACGGATAGGTACATAAATTCACTAAGTTTAGCCTCGATTGGTACTACTGGAGTCCCTTTCTGAACGGTTATATTTCAAAAGGTAAAACACCAAAAGATACATATTTATAGGTCGCTAGGATATTAAAATTTGTGGCTTAACCCTGGGCGATAATTGGTCGAAATTTAGCACTTTCTGTCTGTAAATTAAGCACTAATTCATGCTGCTAAGATCACAGTCCTGTACATTCTCAACTTGTGTTCATGTAAACTTCCCAGGAATTTTGCACAGCGAATTAGAACCCACCGAAATTGGGACTGCCTTTGGACTTGTGGGCTGCGATTTCGTCGTTGATTTTGATGCATACTAGGATGCTGCCACTCGCAACAGGGAAGAATTTATCGCAGCGGTGAAGTACTTGTCGTCGAAGTTGAGCGGAAATGGGGTGTACCTACTAGAGAGTATCAGTTGACGCATGTAACCTGTCCTTTCCGTGTTCGTGTCGAATCAAAAAGTGACATTTGGAAGCGAGGGGATCGGGACTTCACTACATACCCTGGCATGGTGCTGAATACACAACCGTCAGCTGAGAGGAGACCGTGTGTTGTGCTTCTGGAGGTCTCTGGACATCCCATATTTGACGGATATTTATTATTTCCAGGGAAGATGACATTGAGGCAAATACTCAACTCGGCTACGTTTATTCGTTGCCTCGAAGGTCACCCTTATCTGTGGTGCGTACCACCATCCCTCTACACAGTTGCATAACCGTCATCGTGAATCATTCACTACATCCGAATTTCAGACCCTGTCTCCCTGAGTGATGTCAAAGGTCTTTGTGAGATCCGTGTGAGTTGTGTGAATGGGCTGGTTTTCATTTGCCGAGATGTCACGCTGCGAAGATCGTGTCAGCTTCTCCAGGGTTCTTCTGGAATCCGCTTTTGGTTGGTAGAAAGGAATCCTTCCTCCTGGTATGCAGTCAGCGGCGATCGAGGAGAATGCAATGGAACATGTTGCCGAGAGTGACGAAATGGTCGCTGTCGCTGATTTGCCTGTTGCCTCTTCGTTTGTAGAGGTGGGAAATAGCGACAATGTCGGGGTGCGGAGGTCGACAACACGAAGTTCAGTTCAGTTTATTGAAGGAAATAGGCGTAAGCCTTTGAGTACGCTATTTGCAACGTAAAAATGTGTGGTATACAGAAAAATGTTCTGGGCTGAAATAGTTTAAACGAGCCCATAATGGTAGGACAACATGGGAACGAGTTACAGGGGGTGAGCTCGACTTCTCATCGCCCTTGTTCATTTCGAAACATAAATATGTCAAGACTCTTTTCAAGCTTTGTATTGATGGTGACATCACAATGTCTGCGGGCAGGGCATTCCATGGTTTGACCACTCGAACAGAGAAGGAGAACTTCCGCACATGCAGCCTTGCCTGCTGAGTTCGCAGTTTCAACGGGTGACCTCGGAGTTTGGTCGTGGTAGCAAATTCAAAAAGTCTTTGAAGGCTAGGCTGCAATCCAACCCCTTTACAATGCGGAATGCTTGCAAGTGATCCCCGCGAAGTTGTCTGTAACTCAAGGGGAAGAGGTTCAGATTTACTAGGCGGGTTGCGTAAGGAAAGGAGCTTTGACCCCTAACCATCTTCGTGGCTGTCCTCTGAACCCTTTCGAGGCAGTTTTGATCCTGAACCACCCACAGTCTCCAGGCTTGTATCCCGTACTCCAAAGTTTCCCGAACCAAAAGGCAGGAAGAGTAAGTTGGACAGTGTTTACTGTAGCAAAAGGACGTAAAAGACTCGGCAGGCGGGGACATCAAGTGCTCTCACCAGCTGAGTGTCAGCCGTTGAGATTGTTAACCGGCGCGGAGTGCGCTCGTGCGTGCCTCTAGGCTTTGTCCACCTGTGGCCAATCAGCGAGGGGTGCAACGTCGACAGACGTCAAGCTCTCGCCACGCGCGACTCCAAGCAGTCGATTGATCGGGGACTTTTGAGCGGACAGCATGGATTAGGCGGTCGCGCTTGCGATCACGGAAGCAGACTGCCATCTCCCTTGAAGTCCTTGTCTCCATATCTCCTGCAGCAAGGCGGGTGCTTCGTCCAGAACTCGAAGACCGCCGCATTTGTGGGCCTTCACTGGAACCAGATTAATGCTCGGGTTCTACCGCTGGGCATCTGTTGCACGACCCCGACTGTCCTTTGCAGTGAGCGCGAAAGATCAAATTCACTAACAACAGGGTAGCCTCGTCCGGGCTGAGCAGTGACGTAGTTGTGATGGGTTGGCGGTCGTGGAGTACCTAAATGACAACGAGAAAGGTCTCTATCCACTACAACTGTGCATTCTTGGATATGCTCTGCTCGTGATCAGGTTACTGATCCTGCATTGTCACAGCCTTCGCCACAGTCGGTGCTTGCTTTGGAAAGTCCAGCCTTATTTACAGTGGTACAGCTGTCCGCGCAGGTCCTATGAAGTTGGTCCTTGTAGAAGTAACAACAGACGTTGGTCTTCTTCATCATTTATGTCTGCCTCCAGGTGAGAGGGTTGCCGCGGCAGCGATGCAGATAGCCTCCTTCAGCCTCGTCTATTTGTTCTCGAGGCCCTCACCTACCAGGAAATGCAATTGCTCTAGATTGGCGTTCCCTTTGCCTGCGTTCGGCAGGACCACTAAGCTGCAGAGTTCAGTTTCCTCATCACTGCCCTCCCCTGGGGGCCACCTCTGGGTTAGCAGCCTCACTTACGGAACAGCTAGACAGAGGTCTGACCATTTTTCTTACCACTGACACGTCACATTAACCTCGCCTTCTGGCGAAAGCAGCATGACTTTGACCATCGCATGCGACAATGTCCGCCGTGTGTCCCACAGCATGGTGGGCCTAGGACGGTGACTTGCACGTGGAATACTTTATGGCGACGGCGGACATGCGTAAAGCCTGCCGCACTACCACCACCCACCCCCCATTCCCTCACCCGCCTGCCTTCGATGGCAAAACACGGTCAGGACGACCGGAGGCGGGTCCAGACGCAGTGACTGACAAAGTTAAACGGCTCGACTGCGCGTGTCACACACGATCCGGTCTCCGCGCTATGCAGTGGGGTTCCCCAGAAACAAGGGGACGGTCCGGACCCCATCTGAGTGGGAGTTCCATGGAGGCAACACTAGGAAGGAGCCATTTAGTCTTATTCTCCGTTCACCAGTCAACCGCTCCCCACATGCACCAGTTGGTCGTACGGGCCTGCTGCATCGTATCCTGCCCGGGCCGTCAGGACATCATGCCAGAAACGCGTGACAAGCGAACGATCAAGGTCTTGACCCCCGTTCACACCTTTGTGCTGACTGGCCACCCATCAGCCTATGACAGTCCCCTTTGCCATATACCCGGCCGTTCCCACAAGCCTCCTCACCTGTGCTGTCTATCGTACTCACTGCACGTCCTATTTCCAATTAACCTTCTGTTCTGCATACATAACATTGGCGACGCAGCCTACCGAACATGTCTTCATTGCTGCCCACACCGTTACCTTTCTGGCCAAAGAACACCCAGAAACCCTCAAATGACTCAGGGTTGCAATGGAAGAAGACATTTGAGGATTATATTGAACTACTCCCGATTTTGTCACCCATGATTGTACTAGACGTCCCATCTAAGTTGGAACTCCCCGAACGAATCTCGGAGAGTTGGGACAACGATATTTCGATACCCTCAATCTACAAAATCTATAGATCTCCAAACAGCCTTCATAAAACTCAAGTTAGCGTGGGGAGGAAAAGACAACGTCTTTCTCAGTCACTATCGATTTTGTCAAATGCGTCAAGAATCCAATCGATGTGTCTGCGATTTTATTACTAATCTGTCTCTGGCCATCCAGGACTGTGGGTATAAAGAGATCGAGGCAGACAACTTCGAGCACGCAATGCCCGTTCAGCAGTTGATCGTCGGTCTGCGCGATGAAAAAGCTCGGGAAAATCTCTTATCAGAGAAGAAGGATTTGTCATGGGAGAAAGCCTGTGATATTGCCAGTCATCGGGAGCGTGTGCGGCAAAACCTTCAGCAGCTGAATCAGTCAAACGATGGAGTGATAGCATCCTTGGCATCTGAAATGGCTGGCTCCCTGGTCAACACTGCCGCGTCTTCACCTAGACAGCCACCATCAGCTCCCTCAAAATAACTACCATCCTGCTACCGTTGTGGTCAGCAGCATATCCGGTGGTCAGACTGTGTACACCAGAAGACGGTTTGCCAGTTTTGCGAGAAAATCCGGCCACATCGAACGAGTGTGTTTCTCCAAAAGATGAGCGATCACCGACACGCATGCGACCTACCCTAGTCCAGCTGGGGATGGTGAGACGATACTCCGAATGTTTTCGGCCAACGCGCTACTATAATCGCCCTACACCATCACGCTTCCGGTTGATCACCATCCCGTGAAGTTTGAAATCGACACTGTCTCAGTTGTTACTCTCATTAATGAGGCCTCTCTTTAGAAATTACCTCCCTCCTTTCGGCTAGCTCAACATTCCGTAGTTACACTGGACAGAACGTAGAAGTTCGAGGGGTCTTTTCAGCCGAAGTCGAGCATGATGGAGAACTTCATTACTTGCCGGTTCATGTGGTGAGAGGAAGCCAGCAACCAAATCTCCTTGGACGAAATTGGATTAAATGTGTGCCTTCTGTGCTATCCTATGTACATCGGATCGGTGTAAATCCGGCTTTAGATTCAATTTTGGTAAATCATAAGGATCTATTTCGTGACGATTCTGCTACGCACTACCGCGGTCCACCTGTTAAGTTTCAGTTTCAGTCAGATTTCCGGCCCCGGTTTTTCAAAGCTCGTACAGTCCCCTATGCAGTCGCACCGAAGTTCGAAGAAGAGCTGGATAGCTTACAGAAAGCGGATGACACCTGCCAGTCATTTAGTGCTTGGATTAGATGCAAGTGACTGACAGAGCTCCATTGTCTGTCTCTGAATGTCACAAACGAACATACCATAATCTCCCCAGATTTTCAGTACTAAAACTGGCCGAACGCACTCAGACGGCTAACCGGCTGTGTGTATTTTTACTCTGCATTCTGCAGAAGCACAATGAGCGAAGGAAGATTCTCAGAAAACGCGTCAGAGCGTAAGCACTAATGCTAGTAGCGAGTTTCTTACCTACGTCATGTGCACCTGGGAACCACTGTTTTTTTTTCAGTTGGGTCACAACGAAGACACATTTTGCGATCTCATCGTGGTCAGGAATGCACCTGAACATCCTTTGTTCAGTCCCCACGGACGATCGCTGATTGTAAACACAATTTTAATCAACCAAAACGTCCACTGTTTACGGCTGGCTCTCATTGCCTCTCCGTCGGTCACTGCCGTCGTAAAACAAAGGCGACATAATCGAGGTCGCATTTCAACTTGTGTAAATATACCTACAATTATGTGCAAAGTGCAATACTTGGCGGTGGTTTCTCTACATGTGTCAGTCACTCCAGTGTAGTCGGCGTCGTGCTTTGTATGAAGAATAGTCCGAGGGTTCTGGTGTGTTTCCTCTGAGGAAATTGAGAATAAAAGACAATCGTCGGGGTGCTCATTTTGTGGGCAGCCGCTCAGGAACCGGTTAACTCAGTCTAGACTGTGGTAGGGGGCGCTCACCGATCCTTCTTACGGAACTCACTCGTTCCGTTGTGCCTTATGGGCTCTCTCTCTCGAGCCCAACCATCAGCCACACAGCGGCGCATGAGTAGCACTACCGTCAAAGACAAGGGAGACTGAAATGGCCATCTCTGACTTATTAGCCGTCGTCAGCCAGTCATACCCAATCCCGAAGTGTGGCACACCCGAGGCTCGAACTCGCGACCTGTCGGTTAGAAGTCCACGCCTGAGCCACCAGCCCGTTGCCCTGTCGATTTCGATCGAGAATATACAATAGTAGGGGGTGCTGACCGATCGTTGTTACGGAACTCACTCGTGTGTTCCACACTTCGGGTTTGGGTATGACTGGCTGACGACGGCTAATAAGCCAGAAATGTCCTTTCCGGCCTCCCTTGTCTTTGTCGGTAATGCCATACCGCCTATATCATGCGCCGCTGTGTGGCTGCTGGTTCGGCTCTAGAGAGAGTCTGTAAGGCACAACGGAGGCAGCCTACATATGGCGGGAGAAACCCGACCTATGTAAACAGTCAGACCACGTGGTCAACCTCAGCTTGCCCTGGTAGACCTGAGCTCCTTTTGATTTACGAAATCCCTCGTAGTGTTAACTTCCTCCTTTTCTTTCCTACGTTGCGGTTTGAAGTTACCATTTTATTGATTAGTCTACGTGCAGTATACGATGACCTTGTTGTTTTACATTGATTTTCTCTGTCGCAGTTCAAACCTCTGTATCTTTCTCACTTGTTATCTCTGTTGTGCAACGACAGGCTGCAGTTGATAAACCGTCGCGAAATTTACTGGTTATAATAAATTCTGCTGTCCATGCCTGCTTTAAATTCATTTGGGGGGAAATATTGCTTCAAGTCTCTTGTCTTTGTCGGTAATACCATTCTGTCAAGTCTAGACTGATGACAAATTTACCCATGACATATGCGACCACTCACTGTCAGGGGTTAGGGGGCCCTCTGTCTAATCAGCGTTATAGCCGTTGCCACTACGTGCATCCCTGTGGTTCATTGCCGCTCAGTTCAGGGCACATGATACCTAATAGCGGTGTGAGTTACCACTCAAGGACTGCGATCCAAATTCTGCAGCACAAATTGGCGCTCGTGCATCCTCATTGGGCAGTTACTCAGGAACCGGTTAAATCAGTCTAGACCGACTACAGTGTTAAACATAATTCTGAAGTAGCAGTTCGCCGCCGAGAGCGACGACTCAGGGAGTGGGTGCAGCACTGGTGACCTTCATATACAGTAGTTTCTACTGAGGTGGACTTGTGAAGCACCTATTGCACTATCTCTCTTCCCTCATCCACGAGGCTCCGATGACAGGACAATGTTAAGAAGACCAGGGTTGGGCGTGGGTGCAGCGTCTGACAAATGTAAACAACCGGACTGCGCCTGTCGCACGAGGTTCTCACACACGGGGGCCTTGCATCCCACGTTTGTGAGAGCGTCATATAGTGTGTGTGTGTGTGTGTGTGTGTGTGTGTGTGTGTGTGTGTGTGTGTGTGTGTGGCCGACGTGACCCCCCAAGCGGTTTACGTGTTAGATGTGCTAGTCCAACACGGGGACCACATCGGATTCTGGCAGGCGTTATCGGGTTGCGCAATAACAAATGCGGACATGTAAGGGGTGCGCTGGCAGTCCCAGTTGTGCGACGACTGTCGACAACAGGGATCACTGCCACACTCTGCATTGTTGTGGCGGTCAAAATCCTGGTCATTTGTTGTGTGGTGCGGAGTGGAGCGCCAAGGCGAGTATCCGTCCAAGCCATCCACCTGCGGCCTCCCTCGTCTCCGGTCTTCTTGACTCTGTCTTGACACCGGGTTCAGGCGGGGGAGGAGGAGAGAGTGTGGTAGATGCAGCGCAAGTCTACTGGCACTATAAACTCCTCCACAAGTCACCGTCCCTGCTCCCACCATCTGTTGTGGGGCATACGGTCGACATCGTCGGATGCGACGGTCAAACTATCGTGTGGCCGACGAATCTCAAAAGACAATTCGTACCGAACGAAAAAAATACTCGACTGTATTGATGAATTCGTACTTTGGGAACGTCACACCGGATTACGTGTCCGGCAAGTCCTGTCGCTTGTAATCACCCCAAAAGTGATTTGATGCACTTTTCTGGAACATACTCCAAGTGTTGAAGATATGGTGGGTTTACACGGTGTGGCGACAGCAATCCAACTTCCATTGAAAGTTGCTTGCCTGAATAGCGTGTGACTCAGCCTTCGGCTCGCCGACGGCGTGACACCGGTCGACATTTTGTCTTCAATGATTGGCCGCACAACCGAAGATGGCTCCGGCGCACGCTTATGTATCTCACTTGCGGACACCACATCAACGGCTGAGTCTGAATTTTTTCGGACAGTTGCCGTCGCTGCCTTTTGAGCTGATTATACTTTCGGCCACAACAACGGTCGCCTTGAGGTAAGACACGGGCATCGGAGCTGTCCAATCATGTCCTCCTGGCCACTTTTACCCACGTGGGAACCAACCAGGTGCAAGGCGCGTCGGAGGTGAAGTAGACTGTTCGAGGTCATTGGCTCAGATAGAAGATGGCAGTTTAAAAATTACTTGAGTCTGGAAGGAAAACGCTTTGGGCTTATTCGGTGGGGCAACTCGCGGCAACGATCGGTTGCGTAACTCCACCTCGAAACCAGTAACCCCAGGTCAGTGTAGTACGGGAATGGTAGTCATAGGAGTTTTCTGGGTGGGCCATCACCGCGGAGGGCAAACGAAATAAATGCAGTAAAACACAAAAGTAAATATATTTTCATTTAAATTATTCTTCAACGTCCAGATATAACAACAGAAATGAGCTTGATCGAGAAAATACACAAGAAACGACTCTCAATGAATAAAAGGTATTTGAATAAACCGCCACTGGCAAACTTGGAACAGGCCAGGAACCAATAGGACGAAAAGTCGATAGGAAAGAATGACAGCAAGTGCCAAATAGTGCAACTGTGGCAGTGTATCGCGGGATAACGCTATGCACGTGAATTTTAGACGAACGCGAAAAATGTCAAATAAAGCAAATAAAATCGTATCTTCGTATCTGCATAATGAGGCAACTGAGCAATGTTATATGAAAAATGCAAGAAAGATAAAAGTATGTATGTAAAAGTTATGTACAATAACGAATTCCATTAATGAACAAAGTAATAATGCATAGATGTTTTGGCAAATTTTGAATAATTCATATTGACCCAACTGTGAAAAACCCGGCGCCTCGGCGGGATTCGAACCCACGCAGTAAGGGGAAGGCTTTAGTACAGTCAACGCTCTAACCACTTGAGCTACGAGGCCCGAGTTTTTTACAGTTGGGTCAGTATGAATTATTCAGAATCTGCCAAAACATCAATTAATTACGTGAGCCTGGTAGTCATCTGGTGGATTCTAGGTGAATTACTTAGGAAATCCTGCTTGGGTAGTCAACTTACTGTTTCAGATTTGGTGGATTCCAGACGTTGCAGTAGGTTGGGCGGGTAACTTGATCCAAATGTGATTAAACTCGTGTCGTCCGGCGGGGCCTTGTAGATCAGGTGGTTAGAGCGTTGGCTGCTTATTTTTTCTCCTAAAATACAGGACACCATCTCCAGCTCGCAGATCGCTTGATTTTCCGACGAAAGCGAGAGAAATAACCGAAGCTATAAAAGTCGGAGGTGATAACCTACAGCCAGACAAGGTGACTGCTAACTAGCATGGCAAAATGCCAATTTGGACGCCAAATGCGTCAGCCCTGAACTTTTTACGGTCAACTATTCCAAGCATTTCAAGGATTGGAACACAGGAAAACACACCAATTGGAGTAAAGCCTATGGAAACAGACGGAAACGGTAGCTGCATGAAGGAGGACCGGCGCCGAGTCGTGCACTGTGGGTCCACGTAAAGGAAGTTCAATATCGTCTGTGGCTTAGGCAGCGTTGGCTCAAAGCCAGCGTGGAAAATAGTCCTGTCGCATAGTGCGGAAGCATATCCGGCGTAACAGCTTCCCGAACAGGGGACCTGAAGGACTCCCCGAAGGCAATTTAACGACTATTTATAAGTCAATTTTTGTACATAAACTCAAGTAAATTTAACTCTTATTGTTGGTTATGCAAGGGCCTACGCACAAATATTCTTGAGGAAGTAAGTATAGTAGGTGGACTAACTCATGAAATGTCAACATAAATTCCGAAATGCGTTTTCGTTTCGAAAAGATTAATTAAGTAGGTTTGTAAAACTAATCGAACTGCAACATAATTATATAATATTTCAGTTACCTCAGGATGCCAGCTTTCGATTGAACTTCCGGCTGCATACAAAAAGTACACTGTGTAAAAAATGACTACTTACGTAGCAGGAATTTTTCTCATTGATTTTCGGTGCCCCTTCAAGACCAATTATATTTCATGGAAAACATGGATAAAAACACTCATTCTTTTCCTTATTCGATAGTAAATTCCGGTTTCTTCCAAATTTATACTCGAAGGAAGGGTGTAATTCGGTTTTCAAACACTTTTCCAATTCCCGAATAATTTTGAGCACGCTCTATCGTTACACTTGGATTCAGGGTTTCCAACCTACAAGCCGTATGTTTACCGAGTACGGAAAATCACACATTTCTCTATGGTAATACAGGGGGACTATATAGGATTCATAAAATTTAGCAACAGATTTGATCCATATTATTAACTTTACAAACCACATTGGTAAATGCAGAGACATGATGATTTATGAATGACCATTTCACGGTATTTAAAAGTCCCACAATTAGAGACTCTTTTAAACCGAAATATGTCCCTCCTTCGAGTGTAAAATTGGAAGGAGACGTAATTTTCTACTGAATGAGCAAAAGAATGAATATTTCTATGCCAGTTTTCCATGAAATATAGTCGGACTTTTAGGGGCATCGAAAATCAATAAGAAAAATACGTGCTACTTAAGTAGTCGTTTTTGCAGAGTGTACTTTTTACATGAAGTCGTTAGGAAGTTCATTCGAAAACCGGCATCCTGACGTAACTGAAATATTATAGAATTATGTTACAGACTGACTAATTTTACGACCATACGTAATTACTCTTTTCGAAACGAAACGAATTTCGGTCGACATTTCATGAGTTAGCCCACCTACGGTAAGTCGCGTGTGAAAACAAAAACCGTTGGAAGATGTCAAGGATGGCGAGCGTTTGTGCTCTAACCAATGCCAGGTAAACCAACATGCAGCTGGTGATCCTTACAGCTCATGTTGTATGGTGACTACTGACATGACACAAAAAGGCTTAATCACTCTTCTGGAAAAAAATATGGAAAACGATTGGGTGTAGAACGCGCAACTAACTTGATCTAGCCTGTGGAGCGTGTAATACGTTGAATGGTGATAGAGGTGGTTTTACGAGTGGGGCGACACGCAGGACGGAGAGCAAGTAGACAGAAAATAAATAAATTTCTGCCGAAAGCCTTGTCGTACGCTGTCATTTGGCAAAGAACGTGAGTGCGATAATTAAAAAATAAACAAAATGCAATATTCAAGAAATAACGGACTTCGAATAAAACGCCGCTGTTCGGTTTACACTTAGCCATGAGGAGAAGGAAATTTCAACCAATTCAAACGGTGAATAATAAGTAACGTTTACAATCACACTGAATTTTAAGGTATGTTTTTGGAGTCACCATCTACTTGTGGGTCCTATACCCTATTGTTACCGAGCTAAGTAAGTTACGGCGCACGGAATCAACAACCAAAGCCAATTCAAGTACACTGGGAAAACTAGGAAACAAAGGTAAGACTCAACACCTCACGGAGAAGGACAGCGATAGCCGAAGGTCACCTCATGCCCAATAAATTATCACTAAAAGTTCACACTGAAACAACTCGGTGCATGCGGTTATGTCAATGCTCTAGAGGACACCCAGAGCCACTTCCCGAAACTATTAATTAATACACCAAATAAGCCTACTAAAACAACTATAGTAGTTAGTTGCATGCATTTAAACCAGTGGGGTTACACAACATATCCATGCCCGATCCGCAACGATCCGGTCGATGTTGATTTAATGTCTGCTCGATTGGAACTATACTTTAACGAATAAGTCTACGAAGGATAAGGACTGATAGGCGTCTTTGTTGGTGTATCATGGCCGACAGCGTGAGGCTTCCAAAATCAAGAGTGGTAAGACACGAAATAGGAGTCCTCCATAATACAGGTGACCTTGTGCTGAATCCTAGAAATGCTACATATTCCCATGTACCAACACTAACCCAAATCTTAACTCTAGTTCTAATCTCCCTGGAAATTAGCGCAAGGCCCCTGTATTACAGAGGGTTCCTATTTCGTGTCCTACCATAATTGATTTTGGAAACTTCTCGCTTCAGACAATGGTGCCCCAACGAAGACATCAGTCAGCCCTCGACCTTTGTTGACCTGTTCAGTAAAGTGTAATTCCAATTGAGCAGGCATTTAGTCTATTTATTTTGACTCATCTGTGAAAAAGGCGGCTACCTCGACGAGATTCGAACCCCCGACAGCAAGGCGAAGGCTTTGGCACAGCCAACGCTCTAGCCACATGAGACAAGAGGCCCTATCGGGAGACGTGAGTTTAATCACCCCTCGGTCAAGTTACCCAGTGTATGAAATCCACAAAATCTGATACAGTAAGCTGACTTCCCAAGCAGGATTTCCTAATTAATCCATTTAGAATCTACCAGGTGGCTACCAGCCTCAGGTGATTGATAGGTATTTTGGCAGATTTAGTTAATGTCGATCGGGTTGTTGTGGATTTTTCCACCGAATAAGCCCAAAGTGCTTCCCCTACCAAGTAGAAATTTACTTTTCAACTGCCATTTTTTATCTGAACCAATGACCTTTATCAGGCTACTTCACTGCAAAGTGCCTTGCGCCCGATTAGCTCCCACCTGGCGAAAAGTATCCCGAAGAACATTGATTGGACAACTCCTCAAGTGTACTTCGTTAGACACACAGTCACTGTGCTTGAGTATAATTTTTCACCTGTGGAGAAGGTGTAGCACTCTTTCGAGGAATATATGCCGATGTGATGTCGCGTTTGTAAATGTCCTTGAAGTACGTCGCAGGTAGTTTGATTTACTGCCTTTTCGAGCGCTGGATGCATGATATTCAATTGAAGTGTGTATTTTTCGCTAAAAATCCTCCCGAAACAAGGGCGCTCTCCGCGACTTCAGTAGTGGTGTTTCACCATCAGTGGCTCTGGGGCCCCTACCCGTTGAACAGCGTGACATAACCTAACGACTAGCTGGACAGTTCGACCATCGATTTCGAGTATGTCCACCGTGTGCCCCACAGCTGCAGCTGCAACGGTGGGAGCAGGGACGGTGACTTGCGCAGGGGTTTATAGTGCGGGTAGACTTGCGCTGCATCTACCTACACTCTCTCCTCCTCCCCCGCCGGGGCCCGGTGTCAAGACAGAGTCAAGAAGACCGGAGACGAGGGAGGCCGCAGGTGGATGGCTCGGACGGATCCTCACCTTGGCGTTCCACCACACCCATAGGCCCACACAACAAATAACCAGGATTTCAACCAACACAACCGAGATTGGAGGCTGGCACGGCCGAAGCCGCACCTAGGCGTGCCGCCAACGCCTGGCTCGGATCCCACACTGTGGTGGGAGTGCCATAGAGGCCACATTAAGAAGGAGTCTTTGCAGCCTGACTCTCAGACCCCCACCAGTCGAGGAGGAGGTGCAAGATATCCCGTCAGTTGGCAACCTTCCAAGCCACGGCTTTTAGCGCACCGTGATAGATTCAAGCGCGTCAGATTGTTTATAGTGAGGAGAAAGTGCGCTGAGTCGTCGACCTAACTCTCCCTTTCCCTTCCCACACCGCAGCCGCTGTCCGAGCCGGTCAGCAGACTGGAGTGGGAAAGGGGCGCAGTGGTTGTCATGATCGACTGACCATGACTGCGCGCGCCACGAGCACGACCTGGCCCCCATGGACACACAAACACCAGGATTTCACACAACGGGGGTTGAACGGCGTGTCTTTCACTTGCGTGAGAGGGCCGTGGAAGGTGTTGTTTCAGCCCGTCGCCCGGCCCACCAGTCCGCCACTACACACAACACACACACACACACGACAGTTCGACAGTTCGACCGTCGATTTCGACGATGTCCACCGTGTGCCCCACAGACTGCATTGTGGGAGCAGGGACGGTG
>CACRXP010000065.1:444901-457709 GCA_902702965.1 Spirometra erinaceieuropaei
AACGGCACGAAGTTCAGAATGCATTGTCTGCCATCGCTGAAACAGAACTCGTGACTGGCGTTCG
This sequence comes from Spirometra erinaceieuropaei, assembly GCA_902702965.1. Classification (NCBI taxonomy): domain Eukaryota; kingdom Metazoa; phylum Platyhelminthes; class Cestoda; order Diphyllobothriidea; family Diphyllobothriidae; genus Spirometra; species Spirometra erinaceieuropaei. The sequence continues at coordinate 444,966 of CACRXP010000065.1, forward strand.
GTTTTGTTGCAGCTGTTGAAGTTGTGAGTGTTTCGTGTAGGTTTTCCCCTGCATGAAAGCCCAGAAGCCAGTCATTTTTGCATCACTTATTCAAATATTACCCATTCTGCCGATTTGAGACGGTCGGCCGTTAAAATGAACAACTGCGACTAGTGTGTGAGCTCGTAAACTAACCTGTGGCGTCTTAGGCGCCAATGAGTATTCTGTCCCCGGCACATGCCCTGGTTCAGATGTGGTTATGTAGCCCCACCTGAAGTAAACCAACCCCAGCCACCTGTAATAAGGGACCGGTGGTAATAGTGGTTTTGGTAGGATTTTGTTATGTACCCCACCTGATGGACACAATGCTGTTGGGTTAGGGTTTAGGGGTGCGGTTAAGGGTTTGGGTTAGGGGTTATGGTCAGGGAGTAGAGTTAGGTGTTAGGGTTAGTGGCTAGACTTATGGGTTAGGGTTAGGAGTTATGGCAACTATTTCTCAACCACTTAAAGTACAACCGCGCATTCCCAATAGCTTTTCTTTTGCATACAACTACTTGACCTCGTCGCCTGTGCGTTACCCGGTCCCACTTGTAAAAACCCCCTATTACCACCGGTCCCGTATTACAGGTGGCTGGGGTTTGTTTACTTTAGGTGGGACTGCATAACCACATCTGACAGGGGTTTTTGCAGGTGGGGCAGGTGGGTGGATCATGTGTACAATTTATCCAATAAAAGAATTATATACAGTAGATGTGCTAACCCATGAAATGGTAACCGGAATTCTGAAATGCGTTTCCGACTCGAAAAGATTACTTAAGTAGCGTTGTAATATTTTTTCCCTTGCATCATCATCCCTAGATAATTCAGTTACTTCAAGGTGCCGGCTTTTGAACAAACTTCTTTCCAGCCGCCTGCATAGTCTACACTCTGTAAAAATTGATCACTTAAGTAGTATGAATTTTTCTCCATGATTTTCTATGCCATCATAAATTCAAATATATTTAATGGAAAACATGCATAGAAACATTCATTCTTTTACTCATTTAGTAGTAAATTGCGCTTCCTTCAGATTTTTTGCCTGAAGGAAGAACATAATTTGGTTTTAAAACTTTTTAAATTTCCGATTAATTTTGGACTCGACCTGCCGTTACACCTGCATGTAGGGTTCCCAGACTACAGGTTGCATATTTTCCGTGTACGCAAAATCATACATTTTTCTACGGTATTAAGAGGAGATCATACGGGGTTCTTAGCACTTGTCAGTGGAGTTCAGCCGTATGGCAAAATTAGTAAATGCAGAGACCCGAGGTTTTATGAACGGGCATTCCACAATTTTGAAAAATCTCATAATTAGAAACTCTTTTACAATCTAATTATACCCTTCCTTCAAGCAGGAAATTTGAAGAAGACGTAATTTACTACTAAATGAGTCAGAGGATGAATATTTTTTATACAGGCTTTCCATTAAATATATTTGAATTTATAATGGCGTCGAAAATCAGTGAGAAAAATTAATACTACTTAGGTGGTCGTTTTTACAGAGTGTAGCTTTTGCAGGCGGTCGAAAAGACATTTGTTCAAAAGCCGGTACCCTGAAGCAACTAAATTTTCATGGGATTATGCTGCACGATGATTAATATTACGACTCCAGTTAAGCAATATTTTCGAGTCGAAAACGCATTTCAGAATTTCGATTAACATTTCATGAGCTAGCATATCTACTGTAGGCTCCGGCTGGCACATAGCCAGTGAATATGGGCAAAATTCTGGATGTCTACAAAAACTGGGCTCTAAAATTAGGGAATTTCCTTTATTTAAAGACGCGCAACATTAATTCTCTGGCAGTTATTTTATGCGAGGATGCTTATGCTGCGCTGCGTATCTCATATGACGTTGGCGCGATATATATGTATATAAGCAAAAATGCTGACCCCAGGTGTTGAGATGGAAGAAGGAGATAAGGCGATTTCTGGGGAGGAAGATTTAATCATCTGACGTTTCGTATTCGTACTCGAGCACATCATCCCGAACGATAGAGAATACGCGCGGCCCAGATAACTGAATAGAAGAAGACGGGAAGGCGATCGTTGGGACCAGCTGTTTATTGATCCGACGTTTTGAACGCTCATGCGAGCCCATCGTCAAGGTATGAACGAATTGTACATTCATCTCATGAGACCATCGTTTCAACTGGGAAGGAACTGAAGTTGTTGCCATGGCTAACACCAAATCGGCTCCAGAGTTTCTCAAAGCCTGGCACTCTAACACGACCAGCATCAATCGCCATGTCGATCTGCAAGCTCATTACTACGATCTCCCTGTCCGGCTTACTGACTTTGTGCCCACGACCTAACAACAGCCGCTAATCCATACTGGACCATCTAGAATTTCACCATTTCGCCACCCTCTCCCCCCAGACACAGCGAACCGCAGCGACAATCCAGAACACCCCCTACGTTGGGGCACTGACCTCTGCCCCCATGCCGGACCGATGACCACTAAGTTCACTGTCTGCAGTCCCATTGAGTCGCCATCCCCCTACCTTCCAATATAGGGAGCTGAAACAGTTCCCCCTTCCTACCCCGCCCCAGCACCTAGTCTAATTATATGCGCACCCTCCCACACACTAATGGCCTGCCTGTCAGTGGCTGTCCTGTCACGCCAACCATTTTACTCTGATCATTTCACTTTCTCCTCTGCTTTTTTCGTCTGGCAACGGGTTGGCGCCACCAGCTCGGAAATCCACGAGTACTACTCGATTTTTTCCGACGAACTTTCTCTCTCCATCATACTATCTCGGAGTGCACCCTACCTCAGCTATTCGATATATACAAATATAAGGCAAGAAACTGCTTTCGGCTCGGCCGAGCACTTGGGCAAACTAGCGGGAGGAGTAATCGACGCCTGACAATTAGATGCCAACACGATTAACCGCAGTGTCGACCTACCATCGACATACCAGGCCGTCAGGCACTACTTACGCGCGAGAAAAGATCTATCAAGAAAAGAGTGGGATGGACGTATCAAGTGCGAACGCGAAAGACCTATTTTAACCGTGTATTTATCATTTTGTCTATCTCCGATGATGTACTCGAGTACGAGTATGAAACATCGGATGATTAAGCCTTCTTCCATAGAGATCGTCTTATCTCCTTTTTCCACAAAGATATATACTGTTAATAGATACGGAGATACGAGTCCTCGGACATAACTCAGAAGAAGAGGGGATCTCGGAAACCATATTTGTATTGTCCTGACGTTTCAAAAACAAGCAAGCTTCCATTGTTGGAGGTGAGTGTGGTATCGCGCCTCACAGTATTTATAGGTAGGTGATAGTCATTTTAAGACGAGTTTACGTATGCAGTCAGGGAGAGAGGGAGGAAGAGGTGAGGGAGTCCTAGAGCGGCTTGCCGCTGGGTGAGGGGGTGATGTATAAGCTTTAGTGGTCATCATCCGCGTGCACACTGGGATTGTGGCGGACGGGCGAGGAAGGGGAGGGGTGACGGAATGTACTCAACCTACGTCGGGGGCCGGGGTTGAGACGCTGACCGTCGTCGTTCGTACCTTCAATGACCGTAGCAGTCGTCCAAGGCTGGCAATCTTGTTTACGCCGTCATGACTGTCAGCGTCCTCGCCCGTCGGCTGTAGCGACGACTGCGCCTTTGTCGGACCTGAGTTTAGGGGCGGCCAAATGTGCGTCCACCATGGACTCGCTCATGTTTGGATTCATGTTTAGTCTGGGCTCGCCTTAGCTCTTTTGTACATTGAGCTGCACCCGAAGAGCTTGATAGGTCGCAGGAAGCATCACACAACGGTTGATGGAGGTTGTCCCTGTGTGCCAGGCCTCGATTGTTTCCCTGGCTATGCGGTCGTTTCCTCGACCCAGAATTTCGGCATTTCGGGAGGCAAACGTGTGTCGAGAGTCACCGCAGTGTTTTGCCACCAAAGACAACGGGTTCATCCTCCCTACTGCCCTCATGTGTTCTCCAACACGGGTCTGTAGTCGTTTGCCTGTCTCCCCAATGTAGTTAAATCCGCAGGAGTTACACTGAATCCGGCAGATGCCGTTTATGGTTTCATCTCGTGGCAGACGGGCCTAGGTCTCATGAGCAGATGTCGAATTGTTGACTCCGGTCGGTGCGCGATGCCGATCGATGTATGGAGGCTTGGTCCGGCCTGCCTGCAGCGTGCGATGGAGTTACATGAATACCCGTTGGTCATGAAGAGGCGCTGGAGGTAGCGTAGTTCTGACCTTCTGTTGTCCGGCACGCTGCAGGATGTTTCTACTCTCTAGTAGAGTGTTCGCACACAACTGCGTTTGTTGCATAACGAGTGCTTACTGTGACGACTCAGGATTTGTCGTGCATTAGGGGCCTTCCTATACACCGTCTTTTTAGGTACCCATTGGGTTTTCGATGGACGAGAACGTTTAGAAACGGCAGTTGGTTGTTGGTTCCCTCCCTCATGTGAACTGAATGTCAGAGGAAGTAGAGTTCAGGACATCATGAAATTCTTGGACCATTTACCGCTTGATGCTAACGGAGAGAGAGAGAATTCGCTTTATTCGCTTTATTTTGAAACTATAAATTCTAAATTTTCAACAAAAATGGGCTCCATTAACTATGGGCAGTAAATAAGTTAAGAGATTACTTAAGAGTCAAAGTGTTTAACACAGAAGGAACGATTATTATTGGGCAGTTCGAGTCCTAGCTTCTGTATTTCTATCTCTTTATACGTAAGATAGCGCGCCAGCCATGGCAATACAGAATCTTAATTTGCCGATGTACGACAAGAGGTAAACCGGAAGCCGCGGCGTATCGGGCTGGAAAACTTCGCAGAAACAAGATCAGAATGCCAGGAGTGGGCAACGTCATTTAGAATTCGAGCAGCATATTGCTTGACCGTCTCGAATTGTCGTTGGAGAATAATGTCAACTAAAAAGGGGAGAAGAAACAGCGGCGGTAGAGAACAGCATTCGGAGGACTCGGTTTAAAACTAGCAAGAATTTTTTGAGGAGAGCAGGAAAAATGTCAGAGGCAACATTGACATATCGAGTAAAAAATTGCGGCTTATGGGTTACAAAAAATATGTTCTATATTTTTTGGAGAACCGATTGCAATGAAATCCGAGAACGACGATCCCATTGGCGTCCCCATGACCTGTTCGTAGGTTGTACTTTCGAAGGTAAGTATGTCCTCAGACAGAATTTCAGCAGTTAGACAAGAAGTCTCAGTTATACAGTTTTGGCTAGCATCTATTTCGGAAGGATGATATAATAGCTTTAAAATATAGACCTCGTAGTACTCGTAGTACTACTTGTTCGTAGAATGGGCATTACGTGGTTATCTCACAGTAGTGGGTTGTCTTCAACTTGAAATTTCAGGCGTGACCCTAAAATGTCATGTTCTGGAGACTTAACTCTATGTCTTGCATTGAATAACTTTTTGAAGTTATTCGCTTGATTCTTCTCTGGAGTTCATATACCAGAAACCGCATAGGGAACGCTGAGAAACACACTGAGGAGCCGAACCCCTTGCAGCTCTGTCGTACAGCAGCAGAATATCGGCGAAACATGTGTCTGGGCTCTTAGTTAGCATCTACTTCGGGAGTACGGTATAATAACTTTAATATAGGTAGACATATATATATATATATCTACATTGGTAGGGGGCGCTCACTGACCGTTCTTACGGGACTCACTCGTTCCTTTGTGTCTTACGGGCTCTCCCTCTAGAGCCTAATCAGCAGCCGCACAGCGGCGCATGCTATAGGCAGAATGGTATTACCGACAAAGACAAGGGAGACTGGAATGATCATTGCTGGCTTATTAGACGTCGTCAGTCAATCATACCGACAGGGCAACGGGCTCGTGGTCCAGTGGTTAGAGGCGTGGACTTCTAACTACCAGGTTGCGAGTTCGACCTCCAGGTGTTCCACACCTCGGGGTTGGGTATGACTGGCTGACGACGGCTACTAAGCCAGAAATGGCCATTCCAGTCTCCCTTGTCCTTCTCGGTAATGCCATTCTACATATATCTACATATGTTAAAGGTATTATACCGTACTCCGACGTAGATTCTAACTTAAAGCCCAGACACGTGTTTCGTCGATATTCTACCGCTGTATGACACAGCTGCAAGAGGTTCGGCTTCTCAGTGGGTTCCCCAGCACCGAAAAAAGGAGATACTGGAATGTTCTTTTCTGACTTATTAGTCGTCGTCAGCCAGCCATATCCATTCCCGGGATGTGCAACACCTGGGGCTCAAGACCGCGACCTGTTGGTCATAAGTCCAATGCCCTAACCACTGCGCCACTTGTTCGTTGTCCTTTGCATGGCTGATCTTCGGCCTTCTTGAATCAGTTAGTAACACAACCTGTAATATTTCTTTGACCAGCAACTCCGCACGTGCATAATCCGTTCTGATGTTTTCTTACATGAGGCCTGGATTCATCTGTGGCCCTCAGCATGTAATCCGCCAGACTGGCTGCGACCAGATGTCTGCTGTCTGCGTCTAGTTGTAAGCGCTAACTCACACGGTTCTACTCATCTCGCAGACTTTACCCCTCCTCTGTGTACGCATCTTCTAAGCCGCGTGCATAGCTGATCTATCCGCTCGATATTACATTCATATCAGGCGGCTAGGAACACCACCGTCTCGATGCGGCTCAATGGTGACATGCGCGTTGAGGTTGACTTAGACTGTAGCTACATTGTTTCATTGTTGCCCCAAATATTATAAAGCCTTTTTCTTCCAGTTTTTCCGACCCTCAACAATTTGCATACAAAGCCAAACGGAGTACTTTAGATGCTGTTGCTCTTGTGGTCCACAGTGCTCTAAAAGAATTAGACAAGAGTTGCCGCGTGTACGAATGTGCGTTTCTTGAATATTCCTTCGCCTTCAATACCGTTTCGCGCCCTCTTTTCCTTACCAAAACGTCCACGTACGGCTCTCCTGGCTGGGTCGTCTCTTGGCTAAGCGATTATTTTACTTCCCGCACTCAATTTGTCCAATCTGTCAAGCGGAAATCTACGATCCTTCCCAATGCCTGTGGTGTTCTTCAAGGTCCCATTCTATCCCCTCACCTTTTCTCCCTCCACACCGACGATCTAAGATCCCCTAATGACTGTCTTCTGCTTAAGTATGCTGATGATGTGGTTGTTGGATATCCCCTCAAAAGTCAGACACACCTCAAGTCTCTAAAGGATGGCCTAAACCATGTCCTAGTACGGTCGGAGGAAAATGGTCTCCTATTGAACAACCAAAAATCCTTCCAGTATAATTTTTGACTGCGGCTCTCTCCTAGTCCTGAATCTTCTGACATCCTTCCTAACGAGTTATCCTCTTTCAGGTACCTCGGTGTTACTTTTTCCTCAAATCTTTCATTTCCTCTCCATACCGAGTCCCTATTTACTAAAGTTCGTAAACTTCTTTATTACATACGTCGTTTACGTTTCTACCACACACCTCAACCCTTAGTCTGGCGATTCATCGATGTCTGCATTCTTCCTCTTATCCTATACTGTTCTCCTGTCATTTTTCCTGTTTTGCTCAAAAAAGATCTTTTAATTTTGAAACGAGTCCTCCGCATGCTCTCTTCTGCCGCTGGTGTTTCTTATCTTTTTTAGGTAACACTATCCTACAACGACATTTCAATATGATCAAGCAATTTGCTGGTCGGATTATAGATGACGTTGCCCATCACTTGATTTTGGTCTTTTTTCTGCGAAGTCTTCCCGCCCGATGCGCCACAACTCTTGTCGCTTTTCGAGTTTCTGTATTGCCATTCCTGGCGCGCTATCTTACGTGCGAAGAGATAGAAATACATAATCTAAGACTTGAACTATCCTCATAATAATCGTTTCTTTGGTGTTAAACTTTGACTCTTGAATAATCTATTAAATTATTTACTGCCCATAGTGAATGGAGCCATTTTTGCTGAAAATTTTGGAATTTGTGATTTCAAAATAAAGCGACTTCCTCCCTCTATCTTCCTCTCTCTCTCTCTCTCTCTCTCCCTCCCTCCCTCTCTCTCTCTCCCTCTCTCTCTCTGCCTACGTTCGCAACGTTTCAGTGGCAATGCAAGGCCCAGACGGTCACGAAGGGTGCCTTGGCTGAGAAAGCTAAGCACCCCAGCCGCATGTGTCACACATGATAGGTTTAAATGAAGAGCTGTCAACGCTCATAGGTTTCATGAGCATTAGCTAGAGACGAACCCGTTACAGGCTAATCTGCCTTCCAGGGGAGTGCCGAATCGTCCCATCAACTGGCCACCTTCCAAGTCTGAACTGTTAACGCTTGACCTGAGCTCGATCGATCCCTTTTCGGCTAGATCGCATTTGGTAGCCAGGACGGCGACCATAACCCTAATCCTAACCTTAACCCTAACCTCAACCTCAACCCTAAACGTTGACCGTTAACCCTAACCCTAAGCGAAATCGTAAACGTAACCGTCGCACTTAGACATATCCCTAACTGTAAAACCTTACCGTAATACTGACACATAATCTTAAACTCAAAGCCTAACTTAACCCGAAAACCTAAGCCTAAAGGGCATAACCCTAACCCGAAAATCGGACACCATTAGCCAGTAGCCTAATCCTAACCTCAGACGTAAAACAGAAGCCAAATGGGTTAGATGTGATTATGTAGTCCCACAAAAAGCCCCAGTAAACAAACCCCCAGCCAACTGTAATACGGGGCCCGGCTATCAACTGCGATCTAGTCCCCCTTTCTTTTCTTCACCATCTTCCGGTCAGATTGGCAGATACTGGGTGCCGTCGCCGTCTAATGTGAGACACACCAACGCTCCACCCGACTTGTGATGACAAATGGTTGCACTAGGTGTGATCGAAACTACCATACCGTTGATGTCCTTACAGCGGAGGGGATCGCTTCTTGGCCAAAACTTGGTGGCTCGAAGGTGTAGGGGTAAAATGTTGGGTTAATGCTGTCAAGGAATGAACTTCGAGAGGCGCTAACTTTACATTTGTGCATCGTCGCTCGAAAGACCACTGCGCAGGTTTTATGTGGAGTGTTGGATGGTTGACCCTTGGCTGATGAAACAGTGATGGGTTTCGTCCAATGCTGGAGGTTAGTCATTTGGGGTGCCAATTGCGTCAGCCTCTAGTGCTTCATATATTACCTCCCTGCTGGCTACTTCGCACGCAGAGCGCAAGGATCAGAACCAACTGACAGACGACGGTTTTAGCTCTTAATATCCAAAATTTCTCCCTACTACTCACATTTGAGGCTTAGAGTCCTGACTAGCGACCTATCAAACTATGGGGTTGTGTGTGGCAAGCGTATACGTATCGTCAATTCCTTGTCAGCCATTGTGTCCAGTCCCAGCACCGGATGACCGTGAGGCTCGGTGAGAGGCATGGGAGAGTGAGGCCGACTCTGGGGAACTCACCCCCTCTGCACATCAGCGCATTTCCAACTACTATTAATCTGACGCGTTTTGAAACTATCATGACGCGTTAAAAGACGTGGATAGGAAGGCTGCTGGCTGAGTGGATGACTCTGCCCTTGTTGCCAGTACTGCGCGTGTGTGCATATGACATGGCTAACCCGAGGACTGCGAGTCAGGCATAAAGACTCTCCTTAATGCGGCCCCCATGGCACTCTCACAAATTCATATTGACCCAACTGTGAAAAACTCGGCGCCTCGGTGGGATTCGAACCCACGCAGTAAGGGGAAGGACTTAGCGCAGCCTCTATCTCTCTCTTTAAAAACAGGGCACATTGTGCGACTCCAGGCCGCGTTCGGAGCGGGTAGACGAGCCGTCTAGCTTGCCCAGACACCAAGTCCAAGCCTACCTCTGGCAGTCTTGATCCTGTACTTCCATCGAAACGATGTTGGTAGGGGAAGAGCGAATGCGGTAGTTGCTGTGAAAGCCTGTCCCACTATAAATAACTAACGTACCGGCGCCACCGGTGCCGTGCCTACTGCCTGTGCACGCCATGTACGCGTCTGCCATCAGCCGGACTGGAAATGAACTTCGTAAAAAGACTGCGGATGAATGCGAACTGACTCAGATCTCGTCTAGCTCAAGAAAAAGATGCGATCACCGAAACAATAATTTTATTTGCCTGAAGTTCCGGATGCCCACTCGGGTCCAATATCAGAGACAGTCTCGTTTTTAACCGCCGCCTCGATGTTCAATTCTAGTTAATTTTAACGTGACAGAGGACGTTCGACAATCGTGCCGCAGTGCACAACCTGCTCTCTCCATTCCGCCTAAGAGCGTGACACGACAACGTCGGGCTTTACACCCAATGATCAAATAATCTGAGTGTGAATCCCAGGCCATCTAAACTTGGGGTAGGGCATGACTAGTTGACGATGACTAATAAACCAGTCTAGTCCGTCCTTGCCGGCACTTCGCTCGTTTGTCTATCTGGCAGATCGGTGACCTCGTAAATGCCCTTACTTTCACTAACCTTTCACTAGCCAGACGTCGACCAGGTTTAGTGCGGGAGAGCTAGTCTTTACTTCCGACATGCTTAATACATGGACGATAGTCGAAATTTGATTCTCATATAGCAAAACGGGGAAAAAGGTGAAAACGACAGAAGGTCGAAAACGGAAAGCGTTAGGCGATGCTCGCCAAGAAGCGAATACTTTGCACCTTCGAGCAGACATTTTACGGACGTGGACTTTTTATTACTTGCATATGGAACAAGAAGGAGAGACCGTCAATCCCCGCCCATTCCTATCTATATTGAATCTGACGCCTGCAGCTCTCTCCTCCTTTGGTCTTCGCCACATTGTCATATATGTGAGATTCGAGACGTTTCTGTTGTAACTTGGTGCAGAAATGGCCATTCCAGTCTCCCTTGACTTCGTCGGTAATAACATACTGCCTAGATTTAAGTATGTTGAGTAAAGTTGTTTTGGTTAGCTAACCATAGGGTACCAATCAAGTGGGGCTGAAGAACGATATCTCGCCGACAGACAGTTTGGCTTCGTCAGCGACATCCGTCTCCGGTCGCAAGTCTACCCTGCCATAAACTAAGCTACGCGCCAACTGCCTGTCTGCAATACATAAACGGCAAAAATCAATTTACTGAAACTGGAATCTTTTTTTCCGGTTGACTTGATTAAGACCGTACTGATTCACATGGTCAAACATGCCAGCGTCCACCTTGTCGCGTTGTTTATCCTGGTTTAAAAAGGGCAGCTTTTAAAGGGCCTTTCAGGGTGCAAAAGTCAACAGCAAGAAGTTACCCAAACCATGAAGGTAGAATAAGTAGGACACCTTTCTCTGGTGGGGGCAGAGAGCAGCGGCGGTAATTGATTGGCTGAAGCGAGCGCCCGCCATTTGTGTCCGCTAGCCTGAGGTGCGGACGTACGCCTGAGCCCCGTCCGACTGCCGCCAAATATCGATCGCCGTCATGGTAAGGACAAGACGAAGGTTGAGTCACAGGCAAAGCAAGCAGTAAACTGGCAAGGGGGTGTTCGCTTTCTGGCGCCATGCCAAACAGACAGTCACGTTTTAAACAGGCTCTCAAAACATAAACCAAGACAACTGTCTGGAATAATCCCGAGCGATAGGGCTTGTATGAAATATGCCAATAACCCGGTGTGACACACACGAAGTACATACTCATAGAAACTGTCGATCTTATTTTTATTCCTTACAAACTGTGTTTTAGGATTCGCCCGTCTACAAATTAATTTGCCACGCACTATAGGAATTAATGCCTGGGTTCATTGAGGGAAAATGCTAAATCCACAGCGTTTAATAGGTGTTTTCGGGAGAACTGAATAATTAATTTGGCTCAATTGATAAAAACTCGACGACATCGGCGGTAGCCGAACCCTCGACAACTCTAAAGCGAGTAACTCGACCCAAATGTGGCTAAACTCACGGCCTCGTAACTCGGGTAATTAGTGCGTTGTCTGTATGGAAACTTTGCATTTGGCGTCATGGGTTTGAATCCCACGGAGGCCGCCGAGTTTTCACAAGTACGTCAAATGATTTTATCAAATCTGCCAAAAATACCTATTAATAAAATAAAAGGAGATGGCGCGTCGGAAAATCGAGTTATACTCGTGAATTTTCAAGTGAGTTACACCAACCCGTCGTCAGACAAAATGGAAAGTTTGAGGGAGATAATCGCACTAGAGAGCTGGGGGGACATCGAGGTTACATCGACAAAACAGACGTCTATGTGTGGGGGTGAAGAACGTGGTTGGATTTCTAGATTTGAGACAACAATATCCGACCTTAGGAACCAGTGATTTTCATCCTTACCTTTCCGTACTACGCGAATAAATGCGACCACAACAGATGCCAGAAGGAAGGAGCGAGCCGAGTTGAATGAAAAACTGCAATCCCTTCTCTGTCCTACCGACAAGTGCAGCATGTCTGCGAGATTTGTTAACCTTTCGAAAAGGAGTCTAACGCTCGCCGTCTAAAGGACTTAAATTCAATCATACCGATGCAGCGCCAACAAACTTCCTAGCGAGTCCTACTGGCCCCTGCTATCCCTGAAGACGTGCGTGCGGACATACGCAGTTGTGCCAGTGGTCTTCTTTGACAAAGAAAACGTCACGGTAACTTGACCGTCGATGAAGTAAAAGGGTTGCGATCTCTGAAGACTGATGACAGTATGGTGGTTGTACCTGCTGACAAGGGTGGCGCAACCGTCATAATGTACAAGGTTGATTACGGGCAAAAAGCAAACACAGTCTTTAATGACAGGGAAGCCTACGCACCACTCACTGAGGACCCAACGAAAAAGCAGGCCGCGGCTA
>CACRXP010000065.1:483783-507545 GCA_902702965.1 Spirometra erinaceieuropaei
CAGCATCAGCATCATCAGCATCAGCATCAGCATCAGCAGCAGCAGCAGCAGCAGCAGCAGCAGCAGCAGCATCATCATCATCATCATCATCATCGCCATCATCATCAGCAGCAGCAGCAGCAGCAGCAGCAGCAACACCAGAATAATTTGGAAGATGGCCAATTAACTCGGAGGGGCGAGCTCACCTCGGCCGCGTAGAGGGCTGAACCGGTGGCCCAGGTCTCATCGCAAAACCCGGTATGCATGTGCCGACGGACAATGACCACATAGTCCGGTTTTCGGGACAAAAATAAACACGCCTTCAACCTACAACCTAGATTTCGGTCAGCCTCTACCCCCCAACGGCCTGAGTCGTAAACTGACGCCTGATGCCTGCAGCCTGAGCGACTAGGCCGTAGCGCGGGGTAGAGACGAGTAGCCAATCACTTTTCAGTCGTCCCCCCACCACCGCCGCCTGAAGAGAGTGAGATGATGCAGCGATTCGCGTCGTGCCTCTACGTGACTGCATTCCCCCCGCACAACTGGGACGTCGTCGGGGCGTTTAGCTCGTCTGGTGGAGAGTGAAGACGCGTGAGTTTCAGTTATGTTAGAGGCAAAGCAACTCTACACCAGCACACACAGTGAGACCGATGCTCAGTCTTCTGTTCAATGGGAGAAGGGGGGAGGCTGAAGTCGTGCTAAGAAAGGCCTTGCCGTAAGGTGTGGCTGAGTTTCGATCGGCATGTTCTGTCTCGTCGCAAACGATATAAAAAAGGAAATTGGACTGTTCTGGTTGGATCGGTTTATATTTGGTTGTTCGGAAAATACTCACCGATCTGTCTACTCACTTTAAAAATTAAAAGCAATTGTTATTTTTACAGTGTTTCATAATGGGTATGTGCTCATTAATAATTCTCCAATAATGCCTCTCAGAATACAATTTCGGAGGCTGCGAGTCCTTAATAACGAAGACTAAAAAAGAAGAAGTGCGTTTTCTTCTCCTGCATGCGTTCGAACTCGGTCCACGCTGTGCTGTATTTCAACACAGGTACTGTCTGTTATTATTCTTTTCCAAACTGGAGTCCTTTAAGTTTGCAGCCCAGACGCTGGTTACTATCCCTGGCTGCGACGGTTGCCACGGCAGTGTAAGATAGAATGATTCCCCCTCTTGCATGGGTTCAAAATTGACCCGCATCCAATTGCCACCGGCATATCTAGCATTAGTTGTTGGCGCTTTTATAGATTAGAAGAAAGAGTTTGTTGTCAGGGTCATTAAAAGGAGACATCAATTTCCTAATACAAAAATCAAGACCGGATGTTATTTCTATAGCTTCAGTCGGTGTAAGTAAACAAAACATTAGGATTTTATTAATTGGTCAGGCAGGGGAATATGGACAAATCCTCCGTTCTCCAGGTGGTTTTGCGGTAAATTCCGTGAGTTCCGACTCCTGTGTCCTAAATTGGACCCTTTCCCCAGTCCTCCATCCTAACCCAAATACTAATCGTCACAAGCCCGACCCAAATGTCAACCTAACCAAACCCAGTTCTGAGCAGTCTGGAATTAGGCGCAAGACCTCCCGCCCAGTCTCCTAAGCTGAACGTGAGTGTCTATGGTATGCGGCGCTCACCGATCGTTCATACGGAACTCACTCGTTCCGTTGTGCCTTATGGGCTCTCTCTCGAGCCCAACCGGCAGCCGCACAGCGGCGCATGACATAGGCAGTATGTTATTACCGACAAAGACAAGGGAGACTGGGGTGGCCATTTCTGGCTTATTAGTCGTTGTCAGCCAGTCATACCCAACCCCGAAGTTTGGAACACCTAGGGTTCGAACCCGCTGCCTGTTAGTTAGAAGTCCAACGCCTCTAACCACTGGGCCACGGGCTCGTTCTTCTGTCGGTTTCGATCGGGGACATACAATGGCGGAGGGACGCTCACCGATCGTTTTTACGAAACTCACTCGTTCCGTTGTGCCTCTCTCGAAAAGACAACGAGCCCGTGGGGCGGCGGTTAGGGGCGTTGGACTTCTAACTAAAAGGTCGCGGGACCGAGTCCCATGTGTTCCACGTCTTGGGGTTGGGCATAGCTGGCTGACGCCAGCTAATAAGCCAGATATGGCCATTGCAGTCTCGCTTGTATTTGTCCGCAATGCGATCCTTCATCAGCCTACAGGTATTTTTTTAAGCATCTAAACAGTTTTTTAAGCAACAAACTTCCAAGGTCAAAACTCTGGATGCTGTATTCAAAGATTTCTTAGCATCGAAGCCAGTGGATTTTTATCGACGAGGCATAACTGGTCCTGCTCATCGATGACGTGGATGCATAGATGTTCAAAGACATACGTTGACTAATTTCAACACACATAGTGTTAATTTTTTCAGGAATACACGTTTTTCCCTGAACTCGGTCAGCAGTTTCCGAACAGTCGAATACTTGATGGTACGTCTTTGCTAGTGCCTGTGGGGAGGGGGAGGGGAACGCATAGACTAAGTTTCGATCAATGCCACCTTCCCGGGAAACAGCTTTGCTTTCAGAGATCCACAGTGCCGCACATAGCTGCTCTCTTCATTTTTAATAATGAGCGTTGGGAGGTCCTTTTCCGATTATAATGGCGCGCTTTGACCGGATCTGAGGACCTATTTCCTGAGAGGGATGGATAGTTCACGGTGAGGTAATCCATCGTTATCAAACTGGACGGCAGGATAGTATGTATCTGGACTAACAGTGGGTGCTGGACCCGGTTCTTGGGTCTTCTATCTGTACGCAGATAGAGTACGTGCACAGCGGTCGACTTATTCTCATATTTCACCTCGCAGCTTATCAACGTTCAAGTCCACACACGATAGTTCGACCGTCGATTTCGACGATGTCCACCATATGTCCCACATCAAGGTGAGAGCAGGGGCGGTGACTTGCGCAGGGGTTTATAGTGCCGGTAGACTTGCGCTGCATTTAACTACACTCTCTCCTCCTCCCCCGCCTGAGTCCGGTGTCAAGACAGAGTCGAGAAGACCGGAGACGAGGGAAACCTTCAGGTGGATGGCTTGGACGGATCCTCACCTTGGCGCTCCACTCCGCATCCCCTGGTCCTCTCAACAAACGGCCAGGAATTTAACCCACAAAACAATGTGGTAATGGCAGTGGTTCAGTTGTGCGACGACTGCTGACGACAGGGTCTGCCAGCGCACCCCCTAGATGTTGGCATTTGTAGAAGCGCAAAGATAACGCCTGCCAGAGTCTGATGTTGGCCCACTGTTGGTCTAGTGCCTCTAACACGAGGCCCGTTTGAGGGGCTAAACGCACACACACGTATACACAATCCCAGCATGTAGAAAATTGAGGAAACGAGCTTTTTCAGTTGGCTTATGAATGAACACTTATCTGGGCCACGTGGTGCGGGCCTGAGTACTATGAACTCTGAACACACACCCTTTGATGAATATCCACTTTTCCGTATGTGAGACCAACTAAGATGGCCTAGATGACTACAGGTCAGAACGCTGTCTGGAACTGGCTGACCGGGTGAATTTCTGACACAACTGTTTGCACTAACCTATTAGTTGACCAGTAAAATCGGATTGATACGAAAAGATATGCAAGGCGTCAGGCCGGCCTTCTAAAGCAGTGAGATCACAATCAGCCCAACACGGATTCCCTTAACCATGCAAAATCTGTACAGTGTGAGCAACCATCTGGAGGAAGGGATGCCCATATTCGAATTTCGGGCGCTTTGGGCTATAAGACAGCATGGCAGTTGAGCGCATTCAATAAAGGGGATGTATGTTTCAATATATAAGCATTGTTTAATTTCTGTCAGCCCGGCGACCTCGGGAGCGCAACTCTACAAGAGAGAACTAGGCGACACATAGTCAGCGTGGAGCTGCGGACTAGAGGCTAGACAACGCCTCTAGTTTCAGAAGGGAATCAAAAGGGTAAAAAGGCACTTACCGCGCAGAAACCCTCTGGTCGAAGTAAATCTGTTTTTTGGTTGCTTACTGATACTGCGTAAGAGTTGGTAGTCAGCCTTAATTGAAATCCAGTCGCAAACACTTCTATGCCCTCCTCCGACCTTATGATTTCACAGCAAAATTCACTCCGTATGAACTACTTCATTGAGCTTTAGGAAGGCGTTTTGAAAATGAGAATTGTTTTATCTTAAAAAGTACCAAAATTGTTGTAACAGTGTTTGGAATATCCACGGCTGTTAGAATGCAGAAAATCACCGGTTGTTTCTACGACTATTAGGGGGAGGATAGGCAGGCCTTCCACTTGTGTAATAACCTTTCAGTCTCTTCATCCAAAATGCCATTGCGCTGTTGATTACTCCTCTGGAGAGGTGGGGACATAACATTTGTGAAAATTTAATTTAATGCTCCATGGCTTATGGTTTGCTTGGCTAACCAGGGGATGGTGCCGCCACATCGACGAACCTGGGTCGCAATTATTCATAATCACATTCATATTCATATTCATATTACTACTGTCTACAAATAAGTAGGCATATTTTAATATAGTTACTTCTACGACTGCCGTTATGCCGTTGGAGGCAGCAGAATGTGCGGTAGATGTCGCGAAAATCCCCGCCTTGCACCAACCGCGTCGTGTAACACAGGGTGAACATTTGTGCAGGTGAAGACCAACCAGATAAGAGAGGGAATTGGTTCAAATTATGGTGATTAACAACGAAAATACTAATTAATCTCACACAAGCTGGTGCATTTTATGGAGACCTGTTTTCTGTCATAAAGAGGTCGGGCTAATAAGATAATTATCATTAGAGTTGACTCTACAGTTGGTTAATTGTCTAACTGACCACGCAGAACTTTGAACACCCTTTGCCGACTGCGTGTAGGGAGCATCTTTGAGGCACATTATAGAAGGTGAGAAAAGGACTAATAGTTGGTGTGCAGAAAAGAAACTGAGAGAGTGTGCTACAAAGTGACGACATTAGTTGTCACTTCTATGGACATTTTCAACACGCTAAAACAAAACGGTTTTCGTCACTCTAAAATCGTCTGCATACACAGACGCATTTGTTGGTGTTGGTTTGAACGACAAGTCGTGTATCTACGTGATCAGTATAAGAGAGCTCAACGTATTAACCCAAAGTACCCCATTCGAAACAGGAGGGAGTTTTAAGGCTGCGTCTGCACAGCTTAATTCGCCGCCCGCCTCATCAGGATTTTGTTCTGACCACTGGACTGTGGTGACCTCACTTCCATTGTCGGTCTCACTCCTTTCTGCCCTTATTTTTGCACCTTAAACTCAGACTGAATTTACCCCGCTCCTCCATAACCCTTCGTGAGGCAGTTTTTTTCCTGAATATTCCACATTGATATGGGATTTCCTCAAATCTTACTCGCGTCCCCAAATTC
The DNA here is from genome assembly GCA_902702965.1 of Spirometra erinaceieuropaei. Classification (NCBI taxonomy): domain Eukaryota; kingdom Metazoa; phylum Platyhelminthes; class Cestoda; order Diphyllobothriidea; family Diphyllobothriidae; genus Spirometra; species Spirometra erinaceieuropaei. The sequence continues at coordinate 489,138 of CACRXP010000065.1, forward strand.
ACGCGAGTTTTTTCACCACATCGCTTAGAATTCACTCTTTCTTCTCGAAACTCCCAATTTGGTTATAGTTGACTTTCGCCTAGTAGTGGAATTTCTTCTCTTCGTAGAGCACACCTAAAATGTTCCCTTATTGTCTTCTTATATTTCACTAACTAAACACATTTTTATGTGAAGAATAATTTACTGATTTTCAAATATAAATGTTAATGTAGACACGGAGAAATACCAGTAATTTCTTTGCTTAAAAAACCTCCGACAAACTATACAAAAATTTCAAACATAAAGCTCTCAGGAAAGAACACTCAGCTCTTGATACTGAAGTACCAAGACGCAATGCTACTTGGGATGCCATTGATTGGCGTTTTCAAAGCATCCACTGTAAGAACTCCACTCATTTTTCTTAGCGCTGACTGGCCGTACTCCCAAGACTTTGTCTTGTGGATATGTGCAGTGACGGCGGGCATATCTGCCAGTTTACCGCGTAGACCTCTCCCGTTCTAATGTCCCACTATGTATCTGTATGCTTTGCGTACCTCTGTCCCTTGTATAATTGTGACCTAAGATTATTTCCAAACGGCCTGCCTTTCCCAAGGCTTCCAGCAAGGACTCTAAGCGCCAAAAGAAGGTCATGACGTTCTAAGAGACGATAATGTTCCTGCAAATGTTAAAGGAAAGGAAAACTTACGCATTGCTGTTAGCCATTTCGATTTAAAGGCAATGATGTAAGATGAGTTTGAAATAACATAAGTGTGTTTTGGGATGGTTGTGTAAGGCATATTTTGTGTTGGAGCATTAAAATGGGTGAATTATAAGCGTTTTTAAAAGGTGTGCAGTACTTGCGAGCCCTAGTAACTCGTGGGCCGCTGTGGTCTCTAACTCCCACGAATATCGGAAGTCGTTTGTATTATTATCGTAGGTATCGTATGCGCTGGTGTCGTGACTGGCAACTATCAATTGACGCCCCACCTTATCATGACACGGTTCCGGGTTCGCTAGTCATGAACTCCCATTAACATAATCGTCCAATCGTACTCGTACCCATTCCTATCTCATGGGCTACGAAGTTTTTCTCCATAAAGTCATAAATCATCACGATCATTTTATGTCCTTTTCGGCAAATTGTTCATGCGTGGAGAGGTTTGCTACTGCTTACTCATCTCCATAACTTAAAGCCTACTAGTGAATTTGAGGACGCCCTGGGACGAGGGATCTTCTCTTATTTTGCAAAAACGCTCTCTCGCGTATCGCATATGATTTTTGCGAAAGACTCCAGAGACTGTGTGATCGAACCTGAGTACCTCGTAGCCTATTTACTTTAACTTCCCTCTCATTTTAGATTAATTACACATGAAGTTATTACACCGTGCAACTGCATAAAATTCGGACAGCGGAAGCGGTGTTATTACAAAGTTTAAGCTCTGTGATCATTATAAGATGAGACGCGTGAGAGCGCAAGACGAGAGTACTGATTTTGCTTCTAATAAAGAGAACTATCGAAAGGTTCGCCGTTGACCACCAGTGACTCACATGCATACATTAACATGTTGGATGAGCAACTTTTGATGTATCAACTGGTGAAGTTGCCGTCTGAGTGTGTTTTCCGATCGCGGACAGAGCATCGGTACTGGGTCGTTCAAGTCCACCGACAGTATTATATTTTAACGATAGTATATGTTCTTTAACATTGGAACGGATATACTTGTCGCATATTGCGGTTATTCGGGAGGTTTGAATGTTGGCTCGAGACGATTGATGTAATGCTTAACGTAACAGCCAGTGATTTCGCAAAAAACTATTCTCCCTTAAAAAGTCAATGCGTTCTATGACCGGCGGCGTCACGTATGAAAACGTCCACTCTGCTCTCATCTGCCCATCTTAGTCCGTTTATTTTAGATGGAAGCCACCCTTTATGATCTCTACTTTCCAGATATAATTGTAAGGCCAAGTAGCATCTAAACCAAGTTCAAGTTTATATCATCCAATCAACATCCAATCTATGTAAGAAATTCAAGCGAAATAAGCGCCCTGCCGACACACGGATTGCGCGATATACTGACTAGATGCACTAGGGTATCGTACCGAGCAGTTTCTCACACTACTTGTATGACTAGAACTTTCTCAGAATCCAAATTGTAAATGTCGAGTATTCGGTTTAACTAAACAGGTTTATATCGTATAGACAATTTTATGGGTCGGGTGTATACACAGAGGAGCGCGAAACGATCAACCTTACTAAAAGGTGGATGGAGGAATGAAAATGTGATTACCTGTTATGAGATGAGACAGCGGTATACAGACGACTGAGCAGCTGCTATTTTGAGACATTTTCGGAACTGAAAACAATGAACTATATAACTAGCCGGTGCGCAGTTAACTGCCTTCGCGTTACATGAGTCCACTTCTGTGCCCATTAAAGATTTACCTCGATCAGCCAACGTACCCAGAAAGCTCCAAAAAGTATGGCCTCCTGTCTGCTATTTGTGACATTTTCTAAGTGCAGTTAATTATTTTGTACAGTTGAATTTGGTCTACAATCAATTAATAAAGATGACAATGGCCCATTGAAAAAATTCCAAATCAGACAAGATCAGTTTGGTTATAGAAGATAGTAGGTATATAAATTGAGTGGAGCTCCGATGTGGCCTTAACAAGGAAATGTAGCTACCTCCAACCATTTGCTAGTCTGTTCGCGAAGGGATTAAAATAGTTTACAGAGCTTTCTTTCTTAAATATGGCCTTATTTGTCCAAATTCTAGTGATGTCGACTACATGCGCGAGCACACCGCGAAACTGCCTCAGTAGCACGTGGCAGTCTTCGCCTTTCTGCGCGCCCTGAGCAATGGGATGCAACGTCATCCATAAGTTTATGTCTATTAGTGAGTTGGATCACAACAACCAAAGCAGCTGTTAAGTTTTGGATAGAGACAAAAATGAGAACGTAACGTGATTGGATTAGGCGGTAGGATATTTAAATTACTCTGAATGGATTGCATGAAAATCGTAGGAAATTCTTCCTCAAGTAATAACGACTAACGAAGATTATCGTATTTGACTTTTAAAAGAGCTGTAGTGGTAAATAACATCCCACGTGAATATTTCACAAATCCACTGTCCCGGCGTACTACACCCCTCCTGATACAATTAAAAAATAGCTGCAGGTAAAACAGCACACTACTCGTTGCTGCATTTGCCACATTCCACAGAAAGTTTTTATGGTCTAAGCAAGCATGATGTCAAGAGTGTAAAATGTAGAGATGTCCAGAACTAAAGTGCCGTAAGCGAAGTCTGTAAAAGTGAACCCCTAAGAAAGTATCATTACAAGTCACAAAAGAGCGGAAAAAATTTCGGATGGGTCCTACGGCCGTTTTGCCAATTCTGTTAGTCTGCTGGAAGGACGGTGAGGTGAGCAAAGGCAAAGTAAGGGAAAATAGAAAGTGGGAATTGAAGTTTTGTTAAACGGCATTAACGACCTGTTTGTTGAAGTTTCATTTACTGCCTGTAACAAGGTTAATAATTCGATTTTCGCACAACGATTTTTTTCTGATGCTATTTAACTCCCACTTTCTCTCGGCAACATATACCGTGTCTTTCATTCCCCTTCGTGGCCGTAATCCTTCCCGAAAAATCTTGTGATAGGTGCACCAGTGCCTACCTAAGTGTTGAATAGATGAAAAGATTTGCGAGTATATATTATATTATTCAGGACTCCAAAGGTAAAATCCGAGCCCGGGGTCATAATCTGCTAACTTTGCCCCTGACAAGTGGACATGGACGCCAGGCAAGAAGTAACGAGACCAAAAACTATATGCCATGTAAAGGGCATCGTCGACTCTCACTGCCCCAAACGTTGAGAAGGCATGACAATCGTTGGCAAAAAACAGTTATATATTTTATCCAAAGGTCAGACTATAAAAAGTTATCCCAAACACCACAATGCACTCTACTGATAATACGAATTCGAAAGTGGTGTTACTATGAGAAGTGTAAACTTATAACCAAAACTGAAGTATCCCATTTTCCCCACACTTAAATGCCTCCGAATAGCAATCAAAAAACAACCGACGTGGCATGCAGTAAATGAGACCGAAGCCAGAGGGTCTGCATTCCACTAATGTTTGTAGAAAATTGAATAATAAAGGGACAGTGACTAAAAATTCGGTCCCACGAGTTCTGGAAAAGACGTCCATATGCATTCTAGTAGAGGTCTTGACTCGTTAACGAATTACCAACGAGTCATCTGATTTTGAGCTGCCAATGCTGAGAAGCCTCACTATTATTTGTTTTACTGTCCCATCTACTTATTAATTCTGAGTTTGTTTACCAGCACACTTTCAAAATAGGAGTTAGCACACACAAAGGTAGTGATCTCTACAGGTGTAGAACACAAATTAACTATTAAGTAACAAAACGATTTTGCGCAACAATTGCCAGCAGTAGTGCAACTAGCTTGTGCTGACTGATGGAAAAGGTATTTAACGATTTTGATTTGCATTACGAAATAAAAATCTAATATCGCGCATTTCAATTTCGCAACAAGGCAAAAATGTATTTTTGTGGAAGTTATTTCAGTCCAAAGATAAATCTAATGGTCACTGAAAATGTGTGATAAAATAAGCCAGTCGCAAATATAAACATAGATCGATATTAATATTTTCGACTGCCTTGCTGCAAAATTTAAAATGCCGTTTAATTGACTAACCAGAACATATTCGTATCTCATATGTCCCTTGTACACACTACTCTATTTTTTTAAATTTTATATGTTCAATAAACTACCATATGCCAATATTTGTTGTCCACTGACCTCGTTCATGTAGACCTCGTGACATGTTTGAGCGCCTATCACTATATTTAGAGGGTGGACAATACCTAACAAAGGTAAGGGTTATAAGTGTGCGGAGAACTAGGAAAAGGATAATACTGGGAACGTAAATGAGGGGTTAATATCACGGAGAGCGTGGCGTCCCCCTGCGTGTTTTTTTCGAGGACGGGGCCAGACGGGGCTATCGCGTCCCTAGCCCCGCCGTAGCCCCGCCCCGTCTGGCTCCGGGGACTAGGCGGGGCCACACGTGGCTAGTGCTAGCAGGGTTGGGGGAAACATATTACTCAAACCCCTCTCGTCTTTTTAAGATCCGAACTGAATGATTCAGAACACTGTGATGCAATAACAAAAACCAGAAATCTCGCGAAAAAGGAAATATTGTGGCAAAACATTAAAGGTTCCTATACCTATGTAATGTCAGGAACGACACAAGGGGTAGAATTTAGGAATGTTTGTTGCGCACTCGTCATAAGTAGTTTCCCCGTGAAGTCCTTACAAGTTACTTTTAAATACTCTAAGATCAAAACGTTGAATTGTATTAAAATGCTGACATCCAGTTTTAAGAAGAATCCACTTATGCGTTAGGCCTGGAAACCTAGTCCCACGTTTATAGTGTAACTCCCCACTGAAACTGTTGTTGATGAAAGACAACGGAAAGTCAGGTCTTGAGCTCTTACATGTTGCTACGGTTGCGATAGAAAATCTTAATTTACGACTGTTGTTTTTAGAAACCTCTTTTAGATGCAAACCCGGAGAATACAAAAAGTTATCAGATGAAAAGTGTGTCGGAATCCGATAATTCGGACGAGAAGACCCCTATAAATTGTATTCCACTAAAAGACATCACGAAAATCTGTCGGGCTAGGGAAAATGAGCTTACAAACTCAATAAATGGCATTTCATCAATCGGTGTCTCTGAACTCAACGACAAAGATGACGTAGTAATTAAAAACGAAGAAGCAGGTATGACAACAGATTTTGGCAATATCTCCTTGGCTTATGATGGGCTAACTAAATCAGAAAAAATAATCCATTTGTTTTTTTTAGGAGATGCAGAGCTGCCTCCAGTTGAATATGTCAAAACCAGGATTTATCCTATACTCCTGCCTATCCTTACGGAAATGCTAGAAGAAGCGGCGAGACGCGAATGTTTTGAGGTAGGAATGCATTTTGGGAGCATATTACTTGTCTCGATGATTTATTTCTTGATGAGTGGGAACGGGCGTGAATTAATCACAACCAAACTTTTGATCGATTGAGCCGCAAAACTCCAACTGGAGCCGCGAGTTTGATCGCCTTGGAGTAGTTTTACCCATCCGAAGATGTCCACCGTGTGCTCCATAGCAGAATGAGAGCAAGTGCGGTGACTTGTGCAACATCTGCCGGACTCTCTCTTACTCCCCACCCGAGCGCAAATAGAAGTCTTCACAGTTGTTTCCCAATCGAGAATGTTCAAGGAGGGCACGCATACAAGGCAAGGAGAAAACTCCTGGGGATCTTCGTAACTCAGCCAATGTCCGTTGAGTACAATATGCGTGATCGCTCCTTGACGACTCAGTCGGACCTCCATCGCGCATTTCCATTTAAAGGACGCCCCTGAGGTTATACTTGACTCTGAGTGGCGGTTTTGCTGAGGGCAGTGAAACATGGGTTACATCTGACAGGTCCTGGAGGCAGTGAGAGCGACGCCCTCTTCTTGGGCCTTTGAATAAATCTGACCCTAGGATCCTTGCACCCGGCCGTATATTCTGGGTTTTCAGGTGAGCGAGAAACCCAATGAAAGCGTAGACCGGTTGATGAAAAACAACACCAGGGTGCCCTGCGGTCCAAATAGCCGTTGAATCCGTCACTCAGCTGGTCGACTGTCTACGAAAATCTGGTCAGTGCCAGGCGAGAGGGTAAGTTTTGGCAAACCACTATGGATGCGAGTCATGTACAACGACCGGGCGAACGACAGAAGGGTTCCCATAGAGCAGTGGTAAAGATGTTCGCAGATGGCTCCCAGGAACGATTTTCTGAGGGCGGGATTAGGCCTACAAAGGGAAGAACGTAACAAGTTTAGGAATACTCTCCCTTTCACTAGAGGAGCGGCATATCAAACAATTCCTCTTTAAAATCAACTATTGTAGCGTCCGCACTTTGCATTCAATGGGCTCGATTTCATCACTCTGAATCTCTATGCACGGAACCCTCGGCGTTACGGGACGACGCAGATTAACCAACTGGGTGAAATACCCTGGGTAGCTGAACACTGGAAGACAAATCCCCGGGCGCCCCTGCCTCTCAGTTGGCAGTGGACCTCCGCGGAGGCCGCCACCGTCCTTCAGAGTCATTGGCGTGGTTACATGGTAAGTGCCTCTTTCCCTATCCTAATTTAATTGCTACTTATGAATCTTCCCTCTTCCCTCGTTTCCATTCTCAACGCTTCCAATTATTTCGGACATGCAAGCGTCGATTTGTGGCGTGGTTGGTTGGTTATTCCATTCTCTAAACAACAACACCACCACCCTAGTGGTAGTACTACTACTACCACCCGTAGGTAGAGGCTGGGTGTCGTTTATTCGTATAAACCGCGACGAAAGTTCGTTAAACCCATTCATATCTACCACAGGTCCGACGTATGGAGGAGGTCCAGGAGATGCGACAGTGGCAGAGAGACTGGAGAGCAATGAATCGGCCATCGGAAAGAGCAGCAATTTGAGGCCTCCGGGACCGCAGCTCAATCATCAAATATTTGCTACAACTGGACTCTGTGTAACACCCGCAGATGTCTACATAAAGACACTATCAGCCTGTCTGCCCATATTCCTCTAATCTGAAAGGGGCCATTAGACCAAAATCAGCCACTCGAGCCTCGTCACAAACGTGAAGTTCATGGCAAATAACATAAGATTGTCAATGAAGGCGATAAAATGTCAGCCCAATTAATAGTCGGTGGTACATAAGACGCGACGAGGTACTCCTCAGCATCCATGCTGACCCAAGCGTGAAAAACTCGGTGACCTCGACGGGATTCGAACCCACGACAGCAAGGGGAAGGCTTGAGTACAGCCACTGTCCCAGCCACCTGAGCAATGAGGCCTCGCCGGGAGCCGTAAGCTTCAGTCAAGTTATCCGCCCAACCTTCTGCAACGTTTGGAATCTATCAAATCTGATATAGTAGAGCTGACTGCCCAAGCTATCCACCTGGAATCCACAAGATGACTACTAGGCTCACTTTGTAATTAATACTTGCGTGAGGAGTGTGTACTAAGCATGTTTGATCGACGTCATCTACCTGCCTGAAGACTGGGCCCTCGGAAGTCGGCATATTTGGCAGAAAAATTTCCGAGGGAACGCAGGCTCGATTAAGCGATCTTTGGTAGAAAGATTTCCAAAGGAATGCAGGTCCGATTTGAGCGAACGTATAAACAACATCGAAAATGACATGAGACAGGGTTCCAAAACACTGCATGAGCAAAGTCAGGTTGCTGCAGACACAACTAACACCAGCTGTGCACTTTTGCGAGTGCTGATGGCTCTCCAAAACAAACAGAAACACAAATTAAAGTCATTTTAATGGTGAAGAGGCGGGTAGGGAGTCAGGACGGGAGACATTGACGTCTTTCATTGGTAATATGCAGCCATAAATTTATTTAGTCTCAGACTCCACAACAACAAGCGGGGAGCGGCAAAAACAGCGATGGTAAGAATATTGGGTAGAGAACAAGCGAAAAAGTAACCAACACAGACGGAAATCAACTCCAGATCTGCTGACGAATACGCAGTCTGGTTACGACGCACAGCAATCACAAAGGGCGCTGGCAAACCTCACGTAGAGGCAGCAAGTGTCTGTCCCCACTTAAGCACTAATGCTAGGGCCTTTGAATAAAGCGGGGGGCGAATGGATCCTTAAAGGTGACAAAAACAGCCGGATAGCGCGTCGAGCTAAGGTGTGGCCGGCAGGTCGTCAGTGGGTGAGCTGGCCATCGCAGCCGATTTCCTGGCCTCTTCAGCGAAGTCTAGGATTGGCTGAGACAAGGTAGCGGGGAGAACGCCGCGGCGGGTGAGGCCGTCGACAAAGGTTGCCAGAAAAGCCAACTGTTCATGGTGCGGCAGGACGAAAATCTGCTGTAGAAGGGATCCCGTGCTGGCAGGTCTATATAAAAGTAACAATAATGGTTACTGATTGATAGATAGTAGGACACGTTTAGTCAAATAATATAAACATGCGAGGCACTCACTTGACAAAGGAATTGTAGTATATGAAGACAAACCACCCGGTAATGATCTGACAGTCAAAGCGATCCATTATACCTCCATGACCGGGAATGACATCACCGAAGTCCTTGATGCGAAACGCCCGTTTGAAACCGCTGGCGAAGAATCCACCAAAGGGACCAACGAAAGACACGAAGAGACCGATCACGATGCAGTGTTTGAAGTAGGGGTACCATGAGAACGTACGGAATGGTACGAAGAACTGAAAGTTTGGAGCCGAAAAAAGCAGGAATTCAATATGGAAAACTCATCATAAAGCCCAAACGGGTAAGGGGACTTAACAGATTTACAAAAAGTCGTCCGAACAATTGCATTTGTGAGGCGCATTGTCTTTTCCTACATGGCATCAGAATTATCGCGAGAAGGGCCACATCAATTCAGAATATAACTTAGGCAATGAAAGGACAAAGGAGCAGTTTTTTCAATAAAGTGTGAGTTGGAAGTGAAAGTGGGTAACGGTGGATCAGGTGATCGATTAATTGAAGAAAACATCTCTGCTACAGAGATGCTGCCCAACGAGGAGAGTTGTACTGTGCATAAGATGGAGCTTTCCATGAAAGTAAATGGGTATCTAACGGATGGAACAGGACGTCTTTATTTAGATCGGCGAATTTCCTCTCCAGGCGATTTTAAACTGAATTACTTCTTCTCAGATATATCAAAAAAATAAGTTCGACGGAAAGTGCACTTGCAAAATATGATATGTGCTGGGAGTGAGATCATCGGTTGGAAATACGTCAAATATTTTCCGATTTATTGCATCTGCTTACGACGGGAAGTAAACTATTCTACATATTGGTAAATATTTTGTTTGTACTACTTACAACAAAAGAAGAAACAATAAGTTCTCGGAAAAAAATGACAATTGTACTAAAAAACCGAAACAAACAAAAGGCAGGTCGTCTTCGAAGACATATTAGCCTACTGTATTTCTAAATACTGAGATACTAAATACTTTCGAAGAGTGAATTCGGTGATGGAACTTGCTAAAAGGACTACAATAACCGAATGCCCCGCCAGAATCTTTGTTTAAAAATATTTAATTCTACACAAGCATCCGAGACTAGCAGAAAAATATTTACTACCTAAATCGCCTCTCTATGTTAAGTTAATGAGGGTGGTTGGAAGGATTCTAAATTGCAAACGAATAAGGCATCAGTTTTCCCTAGAAACGATTTTTACTTAAAGGACGACAGCAGTCTTCTTTCTCGAAACCAAGACGGCAGACAGAATGGGAATCTGACAAAACGTTCGATAGACAACACCAGCCAGTCTAAAAACATCGCGCCAACAGAGAAGGCTTGCGGCAGGACTATGAACTGGTACCTGGGGCGGGGTTTCATCGAAAAGTCAGCCCCTGGACGATCTACCTGTCTACATAAATATACCTCAACAGGTGCAGCTATCAGCGGCACACTTCAGAGGGAAAAAACTTCAAAGCGCTAGCAGGAGACAACAATCCGGGACGTCGCCTTCCTGGTTGAGAGAGAGAGGGGGGGAGAAGTATCAGTAAAGAGTGCGACGCACGCAGTTGACATGAGAGCTTAGTCGGGCTCAGCTATTGGCTGGATTTAGCCAATTGGGTCAACCGGAGGATAAATAGGCGTTTCGTAAAATTAGTCCATTAGGGTAGGCCAACTTTTTAACCTTGTCGACTCCATCGTCAACCAGAACGATGAACTGGATACCACAGCTGCCGGTGGTGGATGGTGAGAGCTTCACAGAGAACCCGTAACATTGGGCTGCGCAGTGCTAAGGAGTGATGTGCCCACACACACACCTCTCGGTTCATTTTAAGGATGCAGTGAAGAAACTGGAAAACCGTAAGACCAAAACAAGGGCGGGGAATGCAGCTAGGTAAAAAACGAACGGACCACAACGAGGTGCATGCAAATGGGGTGGTTTCAGGGAGTGAGAGGAATACAGGCAGGGACGTAAGGAAAGGCAGCGTAAAAGATGAGCGGAAAACCGGTTGAGGCAGGCACGCATGCCCTGACAGCGGCCGAGTGGTTGCCAGTGGAGACGCAAGCGACCAAGGTCAAGCGCGGCCAGTTCTCTCTCTCGCTGTCTACCTCAACTTAGTCATCACGTGGAGAAGCGGGCGATAGTGCGTGTGGCAGATAAACAAGACACAACCGAAAATGCAGATGCAGCGGAATTGCTGCCAAAGGGCGCGGCGTATCGAAGCGAAACCGTAACACGAGACGAACACGCAAGCACAGGAGAGTCAATACTCGAAATGCAAACACCGGTGTGTCAACAGGGTGGAATAGGCCGTCGCTGGTAACAGTCACGAAAACAGGGTGCAGCCGGTGATGATTGCAATACGTAGGCGGACAGTCCAGAGCTGTTTATAAGAAGACGAAGGTACGATCACTGGGACGGTAGATTTATTGGCCTTAGCTTTCGAACTCGAACTGGAGTTCATCATCAGAAACTTCTAGATTGCAGCAACGTGAGAACATTTATATCGCTGATCCGTGCCGGAGGGGGGGGGGGACTACGTCCGTGGCTATGTCTGTTTTGTACCGCCTGGTCCACAATGGTCCCCCGGTGTGGTGACGCCGTTTGTACTTCGTGGCGATGTGAGCTGCGCCACCTGGCTGCGTGGGCGGAGTGCGTGATAACACGCAGGCAAATCAATGTGTCAATTGATAGAGTTGGTGTCCGACACCCACGCCTCCAACAGTTCTCGCCCCGTCTTGTAGCCGGCTCGCGCCAATATCCGCGTGTTGACGAAGTCGAACTCATGGCCTTCCTCCAGCGTGTGAGTGACGACTTGAGATAGTGGGTCGCCTCTTCGAACGACCCGTTTGCGCTCAAGTATTCGTGAGATGAGACGTCGTCCTGTTTGGCCTGTGTAGTGGCAAGGACAGTTATGACACGGGATTTGATAGACTTCGTCCGACTGCTCACCTGCGTCCAGCCGATCCTTCATTTTCATGATCCTGCTATGCGTGGTAGCCGCCGGATGATGAGCGATGCCCACGCCTAGCTCTGACGCAATGCGTTCTGTGGCCTCGGACACACTGTGGCATACAGACCTAATGGTAGTTGTAAAACGGTACTCGGTTATGCAACACTTTGGATTGAGCCACGGGACACAACTGGACGAGCATATCCCGTGACCTGATCACTGGACGTCCTGTAAGGCTAATTTCCGCTCTGGGATGCGCTAAAATGCCCATCGCTCGCAAAATTTTACAAAAGTCCCATTTTTCACCTTATTCAGGCTTTCCAGGTGGCAGAATTTTTACACCCTCGTCAGCAGTAGAACTTCTGTCCTCGCGTGAATCATGGAAGGCCGTACGGAACGCAAGACATCAACGCAACACACAGGACCTGCGTCTTCTGCGTTCTGTCGGCAAAGTGGTCCTGAAACGGGGGGAGGGGGGTTCAGGGCAAGGCTTCGAGAAGGAGAACAGTCTTCCAATGTACGGTTCAAAAGTTCTGTGCATTGACTGGAAAATGGACAAGATGAAATGCATACTCGTCCCAGGAGTACGTTTTCTAATCTGTATGCAAAGGCACACACCATTATTTCCGTGAAATACACGGATATTGATGAAATGCCTCGCCAGAGAGCTATGGTTCGCGAAGTCTAGTTGGACTTGATGAAGGCCATTTGCGCTGACAGAGGAACTCTCGTGCTTGGCAGCTGCACGGTTCGCCCAAACTACAACCGATAGTTCGACCGTCAGTTTCGACGATGTCCACCGTGTGCTCCACAGCATGGTTAAACGGGGATGGTGACTTGTGCGAAAATTTAGCTTAGAGTAATGGTAGACTTGCGCAGCATCTACCAAACTCTCCTCCTCCCCCCTCCCCTGGACCCGGTGTCAAGAGAGAGTCAAGAAGACCGGAGACGGGGGAGGGCGCAGGTGGATGTTAAGGTCGAGTCCGCACCTCGGCGCTCCACTCCACACCCACGGATCCACATGAAAAATAAGCAGGTTTTTGATTAACAACAACAATGGTAGGGGCGGTAGCAGGATTCCAGTGTGCGCGACCTGCGCCGGCAACCCGGTCCACCACCGCACCCCGAAATGTTGGCATTTATTATGGTGCGCAACTCCGATAACGCCTGCTAGAGTCCAATATGGCCCCCTGTTGGTCCAGCGCATGTACCATGTGGCCCGTTTGGGGGACACCAAACTACAACCAAACGCACCACGACCATACGTAAAGTAGATGTGCTATCTCACGAAATGGTAACTAGACGCCTGAAATCCGTTTTCCACTCGAAAAGATCACTTAAATAGGGTTGTAATACCAACCATTGTGTGGCAGAATATTAAGATATTTAAGTCACGATGGGATGTCGACTTTTGAATGCGCCCCTTATCAACTGCTTGCGCAAGCTACATTCCATCAGGGATGGTTACCTAAGCGGTGCGAACTTTTCCCCGTTGATTTTCGATACCCTTATGAGTTCAGATATATTTTTATAGAAAACGTGCACAACAATGTTCATTCGTTTACTCATTCGTTAGCAAATTACTTCGTTTTTCAATTTTAATACTTGAAGAAGGATTATCTTGCGGCCTTAAAAAAGTTTCAAATAATGAGATTTTTTAAAACGGCAGAGTGTTCAACAGCACAGCATCGCAACAGCGCACTGATTAATGCTGCTTATAAAGTGTACGAGTGGTCTACATCCATCGCAAAATTTTATGAGCCCTATGTGTCCTCCTCATTATAGTATATAGAAATATATTATTTTCCTTACACAAAAAGTATAGGACTTGAATGCAAGTGTAACGGCAGGTCAGGTTCGAAATTATCCGGGGATTGAGAAACGTTTTTTTGATACCGAGAAGTGCCATTTAAAGACAACTTAATTGGCTATAGAATGCGTATAAGATTATTTCTTGGATGTTTTCCATAAAGTAAATTTGAATTTATGAGGGTATCAAAACGAATGACAAACATTCATCCTAATGAGTGGCCATTTTTTAAGAAACGTACTTTACGCAGGCAGTCGATAAGGTGCTCGTTCGGAAGCAGGAATCCTGACGTGACTGGGACATCTTAGCATTATGTGACATGCTAACTACTTGTGTAATTATTTAGCGTACTCACAACACAAACATTAGCAAAAAACCCAGACACGTGTGTTTCGCCGATCTTGTGCAGCTGCGAGGGGGTTCGGCTCGTCAGTGGGTCCCTCAGCTTTCCCCGTGTGTTTTCTGGTATATGAACTCCGGTTTCTACTTGCCTTGTTTAATTTCCGAGGAAACTAATGCGCGAACTTGGAGCAAATCTTTCGAAACGGGCCTTTTCGGGCACGATCCAAAGTAAGATATGAATATTTGAGCTGAAATCCATCAGCTACTGCGGAATAACCGCCTTATATTCACAAACCGCCAACAGGCAGTCAGTAGTATGGAATTGTGCAATGATTTACCGTGCTAACAACACAGGTATTAGCTAAAAGCCCAGACACGCGAGTTTCGCCGATCCGGGGACCCACTGACGAGCCGAACCCCTCGCAGCTGCGTCAGGCAGCGGCATATGATCGGCTATTGGAACGTCAAGGGGATGTGGAGAAAGAGTTCGGAGGAGTACAAACGATCCGTACAAACTCCCGGCAGTTTTCAGCCAAAACACCAAAACCGCAGAACGTGCAACCACAACAGAGGGCCCCGGATGTGTATCGCAACTATAAAGAAGTCGAGACTAGGACAAGAGCGGAGTGAGGTGAAAGCAAACGATAGAAAGGCGGTGCAACAGACCGACACAGGGACCTACCAACCACCTGGATACATTGTAGGTGCGTGGAATGAAGATGGGGTCGGGAACACAGTCCATGGAGAGCGCACCCAAGGTGTCATCATACTCGATTGGGCAGATGAAGTGCTTATTGTCGATGACAGCCAGAGAGAAGAGGATACCCAGCAGCATGGAGGAGATGCCGCCGCCGATGAAACCCTCCCAGGTCTTCTTGGGTGACAGCTTTATGAGCGGCGTCTTACCCAGCATCATGCCGAATATGTAGGCCATAATGTCATTGGAGATCACCATGGCTGTCGGTATGAGAAACCTGGAGCATAGGAGAGAACGGTAAAAGCTAAACAGAGGCTGATGCGCCGATCTGGTCGAAAAAAAACAGACGTAGTGAAATCCCAGCCTCAAATGTACGTTGCTATAGGATAGGAGGTTAAGTGGTTGAGCAGCGAACAACAGCCGCGGAGGAAGGTGGGAGGTCGAGCTGTACGCGATATCGGGGAGCGCGCAGGGGAGCCCAGGCTGCGTGACTGCTCCACAGTCGCAGTCATGGGGGAGCAGTGCTTACAGATCTAACCTGATTGCCGGACAGAGTACTGGCGTTCCATTTTACCTTCGCGATCGTATCCAGAACCCTCACAGGTGGCGCCATAACAACGAACAGGCAACATTCCACGGGGTTTACCGATTGGACACAGAAACAAGTATCCTCCCCCGCTTATCACGGGTGGGTTTGCGCTGAATTCCACGAGGTGTGTACCCATTCCTGGGTCCCAACTAACACTAGCACTGGCCACAACCCCCCCACTTGGAATTTGGCGCAGGGCCACCGTGTCCAGCTGTTTCACGAACAAGGAAGATTTCCGGCTTATGAGCCATAATCAGTCGGCCATGTCTCAAATTCCCAGTAACTTTGAGTACTCCCAATCGTAGCCGGTGACAGTGACAGTGAGCCAGTTTGCCGAGCAATCGTCACACCAGCATCCAGCACGGATGACGAAATCGCGGCAATTAACGACTCGGAGTCGGACCGACAAGCCACCACCGCATCAATTATGACCCCAGCAGTGATTGCGAGGACTGTTAATTGCAGTGCGCATACGATTCCACGGCTGCCATGTGCTATAAATACTGCACTCCTGGTGCCACCATCACCTTTATCTGCGAATGTCTCTGATGATGGATTCAAGTGAGAATCCGAAACGTCAGGCAAATAAGTTTCTTGTTCCAGTGATCGCATCTTTATCTTCTGAACTGCTACCTGGAACTCGCCTGTTCGCTTCTATCGGTAGAGAATGCGCCCGCGACTCCATGACAAATCGGACACAGCCGCTCACACTACTAAGACTGGCAACTTCAGTCTCCCCCGTCTATTTCTGTAAAACTTTTTGAGAAATGGAAGAATAATGCTAAAATCGATAGACAGGTCAGGATTTCATGGCCCAGACGAAGTAGCAAGCCCGGGATCCAGGCTGAGCCGCGACCAGTGAGGTCCTACGGTGGGTGCAGTTTAACGGGTTATTTTCAATCACCAGTAAGCGGTTCCATCTTGCTGAAAATTTGCATAAGCTGGTAGCCGCGCGCAGAGGAGGTGCAGACAGTTTCACCTTATAACACGGTTGTGAAAGCAGACTGTCGAAAACCTGCGATGGAATCCGGTCGCTCAATCCTTTACTCGAAATGAAAGCCCCCCCCCAATCACTGACAGTAGGGGGTCTACAATACACGTTCCAGGATTCTTCACCATCGACAGACGGGAAGCTGGTCAGTGGAGACCATTGTTACTCGGCCCTAATTTGTAAAGTTTTCAAATTGCAGCTTCTACTGAGTCTGGTGTCCGGTGAGTGGCAAGACTGGGGGTGGGCCCGGCGGAGGTTTCTGGCGCGGTCGTGAGCCGGCGCCTAGGCGTGCAGGCACACCCTCGCATATGACATTCGTTATGGGTGCATAGGTCAATCGCGTGTACCGTATCCGGGCCTGACCTCCCTTGTTGGGGGCAGCGAAACTCCCACACTGTCCGCGCACAAGCCAAAACTGCTGGGTATGGGTAACGAATACAAATTTTAGTGCAAGTTCATGTCACTTTTCAACAGCCAGTTGGGGACGGCCGGGAAGGGAGGTGTAGACTCGGGCATGTCCTTCCTGCAGGCAACATATATGCACTGGTGTCGAGTTGGATACCAAACTGAAGATGTACAAGGCCGCCGTCTTGACGATACTCCTGTACGGAGCGGGGACCTAGACCATCTACGCACACCATGTTAGGGAGCTCATTCACTTCCATCTCAGCTGCCTCCGCAGAATACTGAAGCTGAGATGGCAGGACAGGATCCAGGGCACGGAAGTCCTGGAACGGACCGGAATCCTCAGCATCCACGCCATGCTGAGGCAACTGTCACTGCAATGGGGCGGCCATCTGGTGAGAATGGACGACGCTCGCCTATAAACGCAAGTCTTCTACGGAGGTGTCGACGTCGGTGCTGCCGACCGGGAGGGCCAAAACAATGCTACAAGGACACTTTGAAGAATACTCTGAAGTGACTGTATATTAATCCAGAGAGAACCTCGCCCTGAACAGACCGGTCTGGAGAAGAGAAGTGGAGACAGGCGCAGTCATCAACGAAGCAAACCGGGTGGCCGCCGCAAAAGCCAAGAGAAAGCCGCAAGTGCCTCGGCTCATCAATTCGAACAGTAAGCCGCCTCCAGCATGCTCACGCTGCCAACGCAAATTCCGCACGCAAATCGGCCTCGTAGGACACCTTAGGAAATGATGCACCAACAACCCGGCAAAGTCCACTCTTCCTTCCACGAACACCCCTGTTGCGATCCCTGCGACGACGACGACGACCACTCCCGTCACCGATGATCAGGCTGCGGATGTCCCGCCACCATCAATCCTCGACTTCATCCGTCCAGCCTCAACCCCTGCATCCAATATAGCGACCAGCTCCGCCAACGCCACGACTTCTCGCACTCGCCTCATCCATGGGACGACATCCGACGTACCGTCACCATCAACATCCCCATCTCCAACGACGTGGACTCAATCCCAACCTGCCCTCATTGTGATCACACATTCACTACGAATAAATGGCCTGGTCGGTCACTTGCGGATCCATCGCACAGCGGCTGGCAAACTAGTGCCTACAGCGCCGCCATACACTCGTCCCATTCGCTTTCACTGTCCACGCACATGCATGGGCCTATGCGGTCACGTGTGTACCATCGAGAAGCGGAATTCACCACAGTATCGACAGCCCTAGTACCCGTTGCACACCCACCATGCCTAGGTCAATCAACACCCCGTCGTCCAACGCGTCCACCCCCCAACAGCTACACCGCCATCACCACCGAAACGGCCTCTGACGCTCCCGACCTAGCCTGCCCACACTGTCCCCGCATATTCACCCCCCCACACACAAGGACCTGGTTCACGGGTTGACAACGCTGCAGAGGCGTGAGCAGAACAGTCGCCTAGTGAGAGTGCGAAAACAGGCCGCCACTATCTCGAAGCCAAGCAAAGCATGCACGGATGGTGCGAAAACGGAAAGTAGGGCACCCCCTTCCCGACTTGGTGCGAAGGCCAGTAGCGGCGATTT
>CACRXP010000065.1:507701-542687 GCA_902702965.1 Spirometra erinaceieuropaei
TGTCCCGGCGATCGTGTCTCCTTCTTCAAGTTAACAACTTAAAAAATCACGAGTGTAAATCGATACTTTGCGAGGGGCCTCATTCCCTCCATTACTTCAATACCAGCCCGGAATTCCTACAGTCGTTGTGCACACACACAGACAAGAGGCTCTTTTGAGAACCGAGTTACACTCGTACCTTTCTAAGTTGCTGACACCAACCCGTCGTCGCGTAAAAATGACAGCGGCAGACACCGTCCGTCACCGTGCGGAATAGAAGCTTTTTGCATCAAATGAAGAGTCAATGATGCCTAATACCGAATAATTAGGTGGCTTGGACCACCCACGTGTATGCGAACTACTAAGACTGCAGGTTTGATCAGCCGATATGATCAACAAAGAAGAGGGAGGGAGCGGGGGATTAAAGCTGGACGCGTGTCAGAACATCTGTGGTGCGGTCAAGAACTAACTGTCGCCAAGGGTGGTAAAAACCACAAGCCGATGACACCGATGCCGGCGCATGCATTAATGTCGTTCGGATATTGGTGCACGCACGACCAGCGACTGCGATTATGCAAAGAACGACCTCCAGATAGGGCGAAAAACGCCTTTTTGAAGGGTCAGACCGTCCAGTGAGAGAAGACTTTCATAAAATGCAGCAAGAGAAGGAGAGACGGTTCTGATGACAGTGCCATAGACTTTGATTCAAACAACCACAAGAGTCAGCAATAAGGCAGTCCAATTTGGCCACACGGACTCTCACACAAGGATGGCGCTTACGTTCCAGAGAAGGTGCTGATTGACTAGGTCTTTTCTGAATTTGGAATTTCGTGAAAAAGTGGACCCCCTCCCCAGCGTTTGTCCACAGGGGGCCAAAGACGAGTTCATTCTAGTAAAAAGCGTCTTCTCCTAACACAATAAAGTCAAGCAGAATTGACTATTCGACTATCACTACTAATCCCTACAACTCTGATGCTCATAAAAAGGCCTGAAAATAGGCAGTTTGAGTCCTTAGTACGGCATACGAAACTCATGAATGACCGATTTCTTCCTGTGGGAGGAGCAGAACTAGAAAATCTGCACTTACCAGGGTAAATTGTTTCAAATAGTGGCGTCGGACCAGGTTCAGCACAAATGCCATAATGCAAGCACAGTAGAGACAGAAGGAGATGAAGCGGTGATGGACAACCAGCGGCGCGAGGAAGTCCTAGTAGGAAAAGCGAGTACAAGGTGACTGTGACAACAGCAAGCGCGAATATACAGTAGGTCGGCTAAATCATGAAATTTCAACCGAAATTCCGAAATGCGTTTTCGTTTCGAAAAGATTAATTAAGTAGGGTTGTAAAACTAATCATCACGCAGTTACCCCAGGATGCCGGCTTTCAAACGAACCCCCTTTTAACTGCATGCAAAACTATACTGCATAAAAATAACTACTTAAATAGCATGCTGCTTTCTCATTGATTTTCGATGTCCTTAACAACTCAAATATATTTCATGGAAAATACGCCGAAAAATTATTCATTCTTCTGCTCATTCGGTGGAAAATTACGTCTTCTTCAAATTATATACTCGAAGGAAGGGTATAATCGCGTTTTCGAAACTTTTCCAATTTCCGAATAATTTTGAACCCGACCTGTCGTTACAACTGCAGTCAGGGTATCCAAACTACAAGCAGCATATTTACCGCGTACGGAAAACCAGACATTTTTCTACGGAATTACGAGGAGACTATATGGAGTTCATTAAAGTTAGCAGTGGATTTGAGCCATATTGTTAATTTTATAAGCCACATTGGTAAATGCAGAGACACGACGTTTTATGAACGGCCATTTCACGGTGTTAAAAATCTCACGATCATAAACTTTTTTGAAACCGAATTATACCCTTCCTTCGAGGATAAAATTGGAAGACGTAATTTTCAACCGAAAGAGCAGAAGAATGAATAATTTTCGGCATGTTTTCCATGAAATATAGTTGAGTTGTTAAGGACATCGGAAATCAATGAGAAAAATGCATGCTACTTAAGTAGTTATTTTTTACAGAGTATAACTTTTGCATGCAGCCGGAAAGAATTCGTTCGAAAGCATGCATCTTGGGATAACTGAATTAGTATAGAATCATGCTGCAGGCTGACTAGTTTTACAACCCTACTTAATTAATCTTTTCAAAACGAAGACACATTTCGGAATTTCGGTTGAAATTTCACGAGTTAGCCCTCCTACTGTAGTAGGGCTTCGACAACAGGCGACAAAGCTACGCAAAACGTGAATTCGAGCTCGGTCTCGGTTTCCGGACAACGCAAGTTTTTTGCATGCGTCGGGCATCCACCATGCACATGATTCGGTTAACACAGAGGCGACGCGCCTGACCAGTTTTTGCATTTAATCTCATGTGCAGTCGCTATGGAGTACTGCTGATGTAGGTCAGGGAAGAGAGTAGGGATGTTCTGGGAGAGGGGGGGGGGAAGGTGAGGCCGTTCTAGCCCAGGTAGGCGCTTTTTAATTATCTCGACTTGAAAGCGGTTCTGGTTTGAAGGGTTGACAACTGCTAGGTTTACTAGATCCTACCCAGAACTGAGGGTCAGACAACCATATCTACTTCTTCGTGTGTATTTACGGTACTGGTACTTAAGTGGTATGCGTATCACCCCACTGATGACTGGTTCATGTGAAATCAAAGGGCCTCTAAGTGTGTGTGCTAAACATAAACGTGACCTACCTGGCTCTGATGATGAATCCGGGTGGGAATCCAAAACGTCAGGCTAAAAAAGTTCTTGTTGCAGCGGCTACGAAGGTTCACTTTGGCAGACAGTCACCACTACGCAGTGCCATGAACAGTGGTACTCCTCCTCCTCGAATGTGACACATCAGGCTGTTATAATCCGAATGGACTTCACCTCGAACGTTCCGCGTAAAGGTTGCGCTAGATCAAAATGGGGGACACAATGGCTCGCAGCATGGACTAGTCGGGATGTGATAAAGCTGCATCGGCCATTTGAAATTGCCGTGCATGCGTATGGCACGTTTTACGCCATTTTATTCACCGTGTCCAATCTCGTCGCCAGTCGACTTGACTCGGGTCACTGACGGTGAAGGAAAGACTAGCCAGGTCGGTCAATGCACCAGCACCAATTGCCAGGCACATAGCGGATGCTGTGAAAGTTTACTTCACAATTAATTATTTTGTGCCCACAAAATCTTATCATATAGTCTCTAGCAAATGTCAGGACATGCCGCATGTGCTGGTCAGACCGCTAATAAGAAGTCTTTTCCAAAGTTGTGGAAAATGTGCAACATACTCTTCAAAGTGCTTTCTCCGACTCTACAAATCCTTGATCAATCCACGCGCACCGTTACAACTTGGTCATGGAAAGCACGCGTTACTCAACGGAGTAGGATGGAGAACAGAAGCGGACTAGGGAAGCTACAAACGTGCGTCTGCACGAAAACGCCTATGACCTAGCAAACGAACTGATAAGCAAGTGCATTTGAAATAGTTGAAACCAGGCACAGTTGCGTTTGCACAGTTGTTCAAGAGTGGTCACTTTTTCCCAGGATTTTTCGACTCCGACAAGTGTCGTTATCAATCGCATAAGCCTCTGAAACAAAGCGCAACGCCTGTAGACTGTCCCGCATTTATCTTAGTTCGCCAGAGGCGCGGCAAACGTCGTTGTCCTAACTAAAATACCAACTCTCACCAATCTTCCATATGAGGTGAACAGTGACTGTTTTGAAGCCTTACTTCTTTGGCCAGAAGGATTCGAAAGCGACCAATCAGGCTTTCACCGAAAAGGAAGTAGTTGGAGGCGAAGAGGAACACCCAGGAGAGAGTCCGAAACCAGGGTAAATCGTGAGACCGATAGACGACGTGGCCAATGTGGATGATTTCCTTGAAGCAACCCATCTGCAGAAAGAGGACCTGTGGGCGAGAGACAAAACGGGGATATTAATCTGACGGGTTAGTCGTCGCAAAACGTAAGGAGAAAGCAAAACCATTGTAGTCTCCTAAAAGTGCATATAATAAGAGGTAATGGCATCTGGCAATCAGCAGTGTGTATTGTACGGCATTTTAACATTCAGCCCACTTTCGATAGCCCCCATATGGTACTACTAGATGGAAGGAAAATTGCGCAACTAAATGGCGGCGCCGATACAACTTACGCACTGTGCCACTTCTCCCACCAGGCGGGCTTGAGGTTATCGGTCTCCGCACCGAAGAGTTAGGGGTCTTGCAAAAATCTTCATTGAACTCGTACATGCCAATCCCCCGTCTGATCTTTAAACTTCGTCATCACCCTGGAAGTCTCCAGAACTACCGTGAGTGGACGAGCACTGACCTCCAGCGGGTCGAATATACGAATTAGTGTCTGTTTCTCCGCTTCCGTTTGATTCGAGTCAGAAGTGAAGTACTAAGTCAGCCTTCGCGAAGCGGGGGTGGCTGCTTTCAGCTAGAGGATAACAATATTGACTCCAACATTGGGACATTGTGACTTTGGATGAGCGCAAATATGGATGCGTAGGTACTACGTAGTGTTATAAAATTATATTTTGCAACAGATTGTCGAACGAAACCTCTAGGATTGCACATGATTCTTCCATCCTGATCTAGTAGCAGCGAAGTCCTTTCGGCAAATCGTTTTTAAGTCTCGTCAAGTATGCAGCACGACGTCCAGGAATTGGAATCCTGTAAAATCTCTGCTCCCGAGTTTCACTTCTTTTCAAGGCCAAGGACTCGCTTTTAAATAGGTAAGACTGCGTTGCCGACGATGTACTTCATTTAAGAATTCACAAAAAACGTGAATTTGCGTACGTTTTGAAAATGCTATCAGGATACATGACCTGGAAATTCCCATGCTAATCACCTAGTCAAGTACGTGCACAACAGAAACAACTGCAATTAAGCAGAGGGTTCCTATTCTGCCTTGGTCAGGCTCTTTTCACGTCCGATGACAAATAATTCACATGTCAAAGGTCGAAGTACAGCCTTCTTTCGTCTTTTTACAGCTAAATAGGGTTATTACTTAAAAGTAAAAGGGCAACAATGGGGTTGTAGTATCAAAATATGCAAAAATGGGCTCGAAGACTTCGAGTTGTCAAGCGACAATCGGAGCTCGAACATAGACATAGAGCCATCGGCGAAACTAGACTAACAGGACTGATGAACACGTCACGCCTAAGGGTGAAACCACCAAATAACGGATAAAGGTACAGAGTTAATGAGGGCAATACTTTAAAGTATAATCAAGGAGGGCGTTAACAGCGGAGTAGTTAAGTTCCAAGAAAAAAACAGAGGTTAGTCAAAAAACATCCAGGAAAAAAGAAGATATGGGAATAACAGTGACGACTCACTAGAACGACAAGGGCAAGCGGTCCGA
This sequence comes from Spirometra erinaceieuropaei, assembly GCA_902702965.1. Taxonomy (NCBI): domain Eukaryota; kingdom Metazoa; phylum Platyhelminthes; class Cestoda; order Diphyllobothriidea; family Diphyllobothriidae; genus Spirometra; species Spirometra erinaceieuropaei. The sequence goes on from CACRXP010000065.1 coordinate 513,058, forward strand.
GATAGACGAGGAATGAGAAGCCACCGATCATGAAGATAGACATGAGTGTGCGGAGGATCAGATTCGACAGTTTCGGCGGTAGACCCTCAACACTTTTCTCTAAAAAGCCGGGTACGTGGGAGATGCCCTGCGACAAGTCGCGCACAGCCTCCGGTTCGAGGTCACTTGGGAACGGCGTGTCAGTCGGCTCCTCGTTTGAGGAGGAGTCAGCGGATTTAGAATTTTTTGAATCAAACGGAGGTTTTTTTTTACGAGGTGAGCGGGAAGAGGAAGTTCGAGAGGGATGAGGGTGGTCTCCACGTGCCTAAACATATGTAGACAAGGAAGGAGAAGACGTAGTTATAATTGACTTGTATTGAATTGATCGGCTGACAAACCCAAGCACTTCAAAAATGTTAATATTCAAGTGATCACACAGAGCACAGATGGAAAAAGATGGTTCACGTGAGCACGTTGATTGCTCAGGAGTTAATAGATACTGCGATTACAATCGCGCTTAGCAACTATTCAGACGGGTGCACTTACTCACCGCTTACTGCAATGACAGGAGAAAAGATGCCGACATCCCTACTATTCAAGGGAAAGGTCGCCATGCCTTAGGGAGCTGGAAGAGAAGTCACCTGTTACTTACCGCAGTCGACTTATCTATGGACGTGATCTTGAATACTTGACGTCAAGGAGGGTTATGAGGAACGTTCAAATATTCACAGATGGTTCTAAGAGGCATTTAAGTCAACACGAACACTAGGTACCGAAAAAGAACTTCAATTTGACAAGCGAAGCCGGCAGAACAAAATTGCAGCCTATTTGTATGCGGACACGGTTGACAGTTTTGCTGATTTAAAGTTAGGGCCCAGTCTAGGGTAAGGTTTGCTGTTAGTTTTAGGGTACAGGTTAGACCTGCGGTGGGACTTAGGGTAAGGATAAATGCATGCTTACGCTTGAAATAAACCTTAGGGTTACGACAAAGTCTAGAATAATACCAGGGTTTTTGCGTAGATTCTATTAGTGGGTTAGCGTCAGAAGTAGACTGTACTATCGGAGAGCGCATTCGAAATCGAGTTTTAGCGATTCTGGTTCTCCCGAGACTGGGAATCTCAGTGAACAATTTCTGGGGAGGGACAATAAATATCTTTAATCCAGTATCGTTTTCAACGAGTTTTTTTCCTACTTAATGCACTAGGCCGGCGGGGAAAATCAATGTCGCACATGCACGTCGTCGTATATAAGCCCCAAATAAACGACAACTCTCAACGCATACTAAATTTCAAGACGGAAATCTGCTCTGCTGCTTCATTATCAGTTAAGCAGAAATGACTAGCAAACAAGGTAATTTTACTCCTCCCCCGATATGTTTTCGTGCTCAGATTTGTCAACAACCAAGGCCTTTCCAAGTAATCATATTAACACCAGGGGAAAGAAGATGAATCCACGTGCACCGACAGCATATGGGAGCTCAAGCCCGATGACACAAATACTAATAGTTTGGCACAAGGCGTACGGCTCGTGTCCCCGGTTACGGTGCACGGAAAATTACTAACTTGTCTATTAGATACAAACGGTTGAGGGATCGGGGGGGTTTCGCGACACGGCTATGACTTAACACAGGCCGAGTAAGCATGAACCAGAACTCATAAGACGAAGACTGCGAAATATTTTCATTAACTATGACTCCACGTCGAAGAAAATATTTATAAATCTAACAATAGACCAGACAGGGTAGCAGGAGAAGTAAGGGATGGCCGTCCAGGAATAATAAAGACCTGCAAAGGCGAGTATCAACGTTCCGAATTAGGCGTGGATGCATTAAAAATACGTCATTCGAGTCTTGTGCTTTAGCGTACCACTAACTCCACTTGCCCATAAAAGGCGACAAAACACTGCTTGAACGAATTCGTCGCTGGACGCAATAACTTGTATGCTGGCTTACCAATGGCGTGCTCGCAAGCCAGCTACAAAAGCGGAGTAGACTACCAGAAGCTGTGGTTATTTGTCCGTACAGGAAGGCGAATGTAGAATATGTCGACGAAGACAGTAGATTAACACAAGCCTTGCAGATTTATTTCAAGGTTTTTAAGCTCTCTTGAGAGATCGCAAAAGCCGAAACGGTAGAGAATAGTCGGAATAATCAAAAGTAGGGGGGTATAAACTGTTTTAACTTCACTGTTTGATTCCTTGGCTTGCATTTGTGGCGTAAGAGGTAGGAGACAACAACTTGTGTGCCGACAAAATCCTAACCCTTTTGCAAAGAAGAATACGAAAATAAAATGAAATTAATTTAGGAGGACAAGGATTCCTTGATTCTTAAAGCAAAATAAGAGCGCATCATGCGAAGGCCTCAAAAGAACGCCCGCACAACAAATGTGATAAAAAATTAAACACCACCCGCAAAAGCGTTAAAAATGTAGAGTAACATACCATACGCTGCCTGACTGCTTCGTCGACGCCCTCCATTTCAAGATTGCCGGATCCCAGGTAAAACCTGCAGATTACGACCTTTACCTTGTAGGTCCCGCTCGAATTTCAGTCCAGTAAACCAATTGGAGAAGCGTGAGTGGTTAGTCGAAACTTTGCGAAGAAACAGCCGTGTCAGAGTTTCCTTCCAATCTTTCGGCAGAAAGTCATGCCGAACCCAGATCCTAGGCGGATCAGTCGCTGGGGGATGCCAACCTTTTCACCCTGTGGGGTACCACCGATATAATAGAGTTGTTTGAACAGATGAAACTTACTTTTCGAAGAATCCAAAATGAGAGAGACACAATCGCTTGTCTACGAAGGTGGCCAGTGCCTCTTTCAAAATACTTACTATTCTAGCTCCTACCAACACTCACCGCAACGCTCTACCGTATATTTACGCGCCAACAATATCCAGGACTCTTCTCTGCATATGTCCAACGACGTTGCACTACCCACTGTCTGCTGAGTAGGCACGATGGCGTCACCTCCCATGCAGTTGCAACGCGCGATAGTATAAACGGATGTTTGTTAACATTTTCTGGCCTGCAGAGGTGATCTCAAACTGGATTCGTGAACTGGGCAAGTACTGCTATGGGATTTGCGATTTTGTCTGCATACAGCATATCAGAGGAATTAAAAATGAGAAGGATGGTATAGACGCTGAGGGCATTGACGTATGCGTGTAGGAGTTGCATAGATATCTCTATGAAGTGAACTCTCTGATGTCAGGGTTTATGAGGATTGCACAACAACTGGCTAGAGCACATGGTATTTGTGAAAGGAACATCATTGGACTGGAAGGAAATTTGAAAAACAGTAAACATAGGCAATACTACTACAACGGCCCACTGAACGTCCTATGCATAGTTTTGGTTATGGAATCGAATTATTACCTAATTCCAGTAATAAATCCAGGCAATGAAAACCTGCCTTTTGCGCAAGCGTAAAAGAGGACCCAATGGCAGTCCAGAAAAGGCAGGTGGCGCAGAGGTAATGAGACATTTTATGCGGTAGTGCTGTTTTCCGATTGTGAACAGTGGCAGTACACGGCTTACTAATAAAGTAAGGTTGAGAGAAAAAATGCTCGTTTTCTGAATATCTGAGGGACAGCTAACACCACACTGGCTACCACAGACGTACACTGAAAGAATAGCCAATGGGTGGCAAGATTATGCTTCATTTGGAATTTAGAGTTGTATGCACTGCACGGCACGACGATAAGTATGTATAAGGACTTCACTGAAACATAATGGCATTGCCCTAGACGCAATCACTTACGGAGCAGGTAATTGAAGACAAGGAGACCATAGGCACATCGTAAGAAAGTGCGGTCCGCATTGTGGCGTAATATAAAACCTCCCTGAATTATGTATACCATATTTGCAATCTTGCAGCGTATCGCATTCCTGTTTCCTGAGGACAGCCCTGAGGCCACAGAATCACAGGTCTTTCCAATAGGTCCGTAAGATGTCAAACAAGTCTGAAGAAAAATACTTGCGACATTACACTTTCACAGCTAGTTACGTTTCACCATTTTCCCCTAAGTGGCAGGACACAAAGCGTGAATGGGTAGATAAAACGAAGGCCAGCGGGTTGTATCGGGTGGCTTGGTTCGTAGGCTAGCGCCGTATCTGAAAAAGAAAGGTAAAAGTTACTCTATGCAAAAACACGTTGTCAACCTAAAGGAGTTGCCTCATGACAGAAATCCCTATCGTTGGGAGACGGAATAAAACGGAGGCATAGGGGGTGTAACATTCGAGTTGACAGGCAAAACCCGTTATCAAGCATAATGGAATTAGAATCTCAGTTGTGTCTGTTAAGGGGCTGCTGCGTGCCTGAAAAACGTACCAACGGAATTCCGCTGTTATGCTTACAATTAATATGCCTACGATGGAATCTTCGGGCCACGATGGACAATCGCAATTTTAACACGCTTTCTTCTTTAAAGCATCTTGATCACCCCGAATCAACAGTCCCTGTGACGCCTTTTGATTTCATCTTCTGACACATTCCCTTAAATATCCTCGGTTTTTTTCTGTGAAGGCAATTGCAACTTGGAACAGATTACTTAAGAATGTTAAAAATTCTGCAAAATTATTCTTTGTTTAAGAAAACCATTACTCGTTTTTTGCAGTCCGAAATTCCTTCCACATATTTGGGGTGCCGATTCCACCGATTTAATCTACCGTAATAATGGAGTTCGTGGGGTCTGATCCCCTGGCCCGTCTCACAGCGGACAGTTTCTTCAGCGGCCAACGAACAACAGTTCTTCAATGCCCCTGTTTGCTCCAGTACCAATTTTATATGAAGGAAGTGAGACTGAAAATATCTTATGCGTTGTTTTTTTCCACCTGAACCATCCGGATTATAAAAACACCATCCACAGTTTTTAATAATATGGAGTTTTTTCAATGTTAGCCCGATGCGTGCTTTATTTTTCTTTGACAGTGTATGAAAAGGGCATCAAATACAATTATTATTTATTATCATTAGTCTAAGTTTGCAAACAGAATCAAGTCCGTTTTGGTTTTACATGTACGCATTAACGCGCTGCATTCGCATCCTGAGTTTATTTTATTTACATGTCGGTTTTTTAAGCCGTACTTATATACTAACCGCACGAGAACGGATGGTGACGATGACACCGGTCCTTTGAATGATATAAAGAAGACCGCTATTTGGCCTGACGTCATTAGGGGACTTCAATGTACTCCACACCCTATAGTCCTGTACGCGAGTGAAGTGATGAGTCACGGTCCAAGCAATACGCAGACGTCTAGATGCGGACTGTTAATTTGAAACAAGGCATTCTTCAAGAGGAGAAAAGACAGTGTAGTTTTGGCTGCCCCGATGTAAGGCTTAAGGGAAGGCGGAAATATCCAATATTTTAAGGTCTGAAGACAACATACTTTTAAGCATAAAGAGACTTATCCGTTTTCCTAGGTTTTCACTGATAAAAGTAAACTTTACCAGAGTGAATTTCTTACTGAAACAGGTGACGCAATCTCCAAAAGGCATCGGTTTCAGAGAAATGTGGAGAAGAAAATTCCAACTCTTAAGGAATGTGCGTCTCCGGATCTGCATCAAATACAGGCAAAAGTTCTAAAGGTGCTGGCTTGCGAACTGTCCAGACCGCTTTTGAATATTTCCCGGTCGTCTTTTGACCGAAGCATTCTCCGCTCTGATTGACAGGTGACGAATATATATCCCATCCACTAGGGTGTATCAAGAAAAAAATACAGACAATTGTCGGCAGATGAGGCCAACCAACATTTGTTGCAGTTATGGAAAGAATAGTTAAAGAAGCTTTTATGAAGTTCCTTGAAGAAAAGGATTTTTTGATGGTACCCAACATGGCTTTCGAGGAGATCATTCCCGTTTAGCCGATATACTCTATTAAATGGGGCAGTGGTCCCGCTCGCTTGACAAAAACACAAGGGTCGATGTCGTTTACATCGAATGCAAGAAAGCCTTTGATAGTGTTCCACACAGCCGGTTACCCTACAAAGTCCAAGATTCAGGATAAAGGGGAACCTACTGGGCTGGGTAGAGGGTGTCTTGGCCGGTCAATCACAGTCAGTGTGCATTGGCAATGCGAAACCAATGCCAGTACCAGTTATGAGTGAGTACCTCGGGGCCCTGCGCTCGGACAAGTACTGTTTTCGATTTATGTTTTATGATTTATGTCAACGGCGGAAACCTTCCCAGTGCAGCTGATGAGTCAATCATTCATTTATTCAAGGACGCAGCTGTCCACCAACAGGTTCTTATTGCTAAGGATTTCAACGCACCTGCAATGAGTGTGAAACTATGGTAGTCAACGGTGGGCCAACTTCCTTCGGCAATAAGCTAATGGACCTCACACTCGATCTCCCTCTGGCGCAACATGTGAAGACGCAAACAAGGTTTCGAGAGAATCAGAGAGCGAATTGTCTAGACCCAGTTTTCACTAAAGACTTCTTTAATATTGACGAAGTGCATTTCAATGCATCTCTCGGGAAAAGTGACCATGCTACGCTAATATGGGATTACTCGCTCTTCTCTCAACGCCAGAAGAGAATAGAGGGCCAACCTAATATATGGAAGGCATATTTTAATATGATGAAGAACGAATTGCTGTCCGTGAATTGGGACCAATTACTCAGAGGAGATCCGGAGGACGACTGGAGATCTTTTAAAACGATTTCACTCGATCTGATTAGGCGCTGTTGTCCACCTAAAGTACAAAAAACAACTAGTCGACCTGCTTGGTTAACTAGGGACCTAAATAGGCAGCTACGGAAGTAAAGCAAAAGATGGAAAGTATTCAGGGAAACTGCGTCATCAGCGCATTTCGAAGGATTTCGTCGTCAACGAAATGCCGTCAATAAATGTATCCGTCAGGCACGGAAGGAGTATGAATCCTAAATTATCCGACAGGCTGAACAGAAACCTAAGATTTTATTTCACTATCTGAACAGTAGACTGAAAAATAAGGACCCGGTCGCGGTGCTGAAGGATGGTAATGGTGTAAAGATCCTTGAGTACAGCGAGAAAGCCGAACACTTAGGACAGTATTTTGCCTCGGTTTTTACTAGAGAAACACAGTTTCGCAGTCGCAGTGCTAACAATGCTGTTGAGACTGCTGATTGCGTGCTTGACTCCATACTGTTCCCGACAGCTGTCGTGGAAAGGGAGCTGAAAAATCTCAAGGAAGCAAAGTCCTCAGGTGCGGACAATATACCGGCCAAATTATCGAAGGAACTGGCGAATGAACTTTCCAAACCACTGGCGCACATCTTCCGCTCGTCATTCGAATTGGGGAGACTGCCATCGGAATGGAAGACAGCAAATATCTTTCCGATTTACAAGGGCGGGGCTCGCACTAATGCTAACAATTACCGGCCTGTTAGTCTAACCTGCATCTGCTGTAAAATAATGGAGGCCATAGTTAAGAAAGCAACTATGGAGTTCCTGGAGCAGGGCCTTTAATCTCAGACCTGCAGCACGGCCTTAGACAGAACCGCTCGTGTCGTTCCAGTTTATTGCTCTCGACGGAGCAGTGGACTCGCGCACTGGACGAGGATGGGAGGGTTGATGTCATATACACAGACTTTAAGAAGGCGTTCGACAGCGTCCCACACAAACGCCTTATTTACAAACTTTCTGAAATTGGGATTAGAGGAACGCTGCTGACATGGATAACAGATTTTCTTACCGGGAGATCGCAAACCGTGTGCATTGAGGCCTAAAGGTCAACTCCTACTCCCGTTCTAAGTGGTGAACACCAGGGCTCCGTCTTAGGGCCGTTGCTATTCCTGATTTACATTTAAGACTTCGTCGACGACCTGGGATGCAGCGCCATCATGTTTGCTGACGATGTTAAGCTGTGGAGACCCATTAGATCTGACGTAGACGGGTACGCGCTTTAAGACAGTCTCAACCGCCTGAACAGTTGGTCAGCTCGTTGGCTCCTTAATTTGAATGCGGACAAATGTGTGGTCATGAGACTCCGCACCAAAAAGACCAGTAAGTAGGACGATTCCTTTCAATACGTCCTGGGTGGGAAGCTCCTTTCAAATGCTGCGGAACAGAAAGACCTGGGCGTCCTCATGACCCCTTCGCTGAAACCATCATCGTAGTGTCAAAGGGCAGCCAAAAGTGCGATAAGGGTGTTATTTGCGCTGAGGCGAGGATTTATGCAGATCGATAAAAAAACTGTTCGGAAAAACCTATGCGACATTCGTCCGGTCTCATTTAGAGTATGCAGTCCAGGCCTGGCGACTGTAGTTGACGAAAGATTATCAATGACTGGAAAGAGTACAGGCGATGGCTGCGAAGACGGTCAAGAATGTTAATCGTCTGCCTTACGAAACCAGGCTAACCGAACTAAATATGTTTCCTCTCAATTACAGGCAACTGCGCGGCGATCTCATTCAAAACTGCAGGATTGTCAGAGGCCTTGAGTGTGCCCAAGACTTTGATGAATTCTCCGAATTGGCAGGGACTGACCGTATGCGGGGTCATACCTTCAAACTTCAGTGTAAGCTGGCTCATTCGGACGTCCGACGGAACGTCTTCTCTCACAGGGTCATTGATGCATACGCGGTAGTTCTTTCCGAAACTGTCGAATCCTTTAAGTGTAAACTAAATGCTCATTTTCTGAGAAACTACTGCACACATAATCACGATTTTTTAGCGGCGGCAGTTTACGCCTGGCTCCAACTTACCGCTAACTTTTGAATTTCCGCATTTGCTGATGCAAATATTGATTCTATTTCCGTTTATCGATATGAATAGGAAGCTGGAGGGCGAAAGTCTCATTCCTTTAATAAACTGACTTAAGTGGGTTAGACTGCAAGTAAATCATACTTGTAGATAATATCTGAGTACCGCCAATGATTTGATGCAAATATGATGAACGGACCCTGCAAGAAGGACTTAACCGCCTATGTGAATGGTTCCACAAATGGTTACTGAAGCCTAGCCTTGAGAAGTCTGTCATGGTGCGACTTAAAACAAAAGAGAGGGCAAATTGGGATTAGCATAACTACTTTCTTGATGGACGTTGCCTTTCAAAAGAAACCGAACAATAAGACTTAGGGACCAATATTCTGTCATCTTTTAAGCCCTCCTCTCAGTATGTTAGTGCGGTCAAAAGAGGCAGTCGGTGTTCTTATTGCCATTAGACATAGACGTAGACAAAGGGTTATTATGGAGAGTATCTGAAGCATTTATTCGTTCGCAACTGGAAAATGAAACGTAAGCGTGGCGCTGCTGGCTGGAAAAAGGCTGTAAGTTGCTGGAAAGAGTTCAAAGGAGGCCTCAAGACTTTATTTTACAGCTGTAGACTTGACGGGCTAAATTGATTTCCTCTGGAATACAGGCGAATCCGAAGGATCCTCACACAGTCCTACCGGTAGTGAGCAATTGGGACTGTGCACTACAATAATCATGTGTTCTCCGCGACAACAACAACAAACCTGCAGTCAACTCCCTCTAACTTCGAGAAGCCCGATCCCACCTGGATGTTTTCAGGCTGTCGGCGAGTTGCCAGTGCCTGGAACGGGCTTTCCGAGGAAATGATAGTGGTGGACCCCTCAAAGACATTTAAACAAAGATTGAATGTACATTTGCTTGAAAAAATGTCACTTAACTTTACAGGAAAGATCTGTCATACTAAACAAGCGCTTCGCATACACCTACGGCTAATACAGATGATTGATATTTTATTTTATCATTATCAACCACAACTGAGGGATCCAGGGTCCCAGTCCCGCAACTTAAATAACAGTATTCTGTAAATGTATACGTTGCTGACAACATTTTATCAACTTGTTTATTTGACGTCGAATATTAGATAAACCGTTTTCAATAGGGTCTTCAGAGGCATTGCCTATTACACTTAATTGTACTGAACTATGCAGAACTAGGTTGTAGACTCCATTTGATCATGCTTTTAATCGAAGCAACTGTTTGGGTACCCTAGTGTCTACGGACGGTACACGTACGTGTTCACCTGCAAACGCTTTTCAGTCGAATAACAATCTACCAAGATCGGCCAATTTCGAGATTCCTCCAGATCAGTCTAAGTTATGAGAAATTGGATATAGGTGTGGCGTCGAATACGACTCGTTCACTAAAATAACAATGGCCAGAAAATCGGTGTAGACTTTCGACTTTTCATGTTCCTTAACATCCGCTACATGAGTTCAAGATTGGGAGAGGCAGAGCATTGTCATTTTCGCTAAGAAGTTTATTAACACCTAGGAAGGCGTTCGAAGAAATAGAAAGGCATCACACGAATTGCACGTCTCCCCTTCGCATGGATGACCCTGGAGTAAAAACGACAATTCCGAAAACATCAACAAGAATGTTGTGAGGGCATATAAATTGATAAGAATTTCACTCAGAAGAAAAAAGCGCATGTACTCTATTCGCTCTACGCCTTCGCAGCGCAGGACGTTTGTAAATGTGCACAATAATGTTTAAGGGTTTTTTTTAGTCGGTTTAGAAGTTTATTCATGGAGCAAGCATAGGATACTCGTTTACCGTTAGTTGTAATGTGTTTTTGATAATCGGCGGATCGAGAGAATGAATATCAGTCAGCCAGTTGTCCGTATATTTGTCCCCGAAGCCCTTGAACTCCGTTTCAACGGTACAGGTAGGCATGAACATTGGTCATGTTGTGAAAATATTTGACATGCAGTTTCACTGTGAAGAGTGCATTAAACTATTGATGAGGCATATATGTGGAAAAGGTGTGCCGTTTGCGAGATGACAGTAAAAACACGTTCACTGCATTTGCACTGTGAGATTTTCATCTTGGTCAGGGTTAGTGTACACAATCGTATCTGTTACAATCACGCAAATAGTGTGTTGATGATCATTTCATTAATCCAAAAGATGGGGTTTGGGGTGTCCGGGCTGCTTTTTAACAGGTGATTATCCAAAGGTTTATTGAACACATTCATGGCACGGGTAAAGTATTCAGTTGCAAACGACTCTCTGCGAGAAAAAGCAGGAGCGTTGACTAATTGATAAGGGGATTTTTTGAATCCACAGAAGTTGCTGTACGTAAAAAAGTGAAAGAAGCTGGATAAATACCCAGTGCACCTTCTGCCATATTTCTGGTTGCAGTTAGGGCCATTGCTTTGAGCTTATCGTTACTCCGCATTTTGACACCAGAATCTGCCAAAAATGGAGTTCTGTACAACCGCAAACAGAATAGAATAGAACAGAAGCAATCTGACAAGTCATGGGCACCGTCGGCTTACGTAGAATGGTGGGAAGGGAGCATTAAATACATCAACCGACATATATCGAATCGAAGCTATATGATGATAAATAGAACCGGGGTTGGAGCGATGGTTTAAATGGAGAAACCGTACTGAAGTGCCTTCGGCAAATAATAAAGCAAAAATGTAAGATTAGCATAGCATCGGGGTGCCTCACGATTCAATATGTCGTGCAGGAATGTGGCAGGTTGCAGGTGTTGAGAAGAGTCAGAATAACTAAGTCGTTCTCGGGTCTGTTTTCGATCGCAAAAACTACGTCACGTAGCTGATTGTGAATGCAATCGACAGACAACCGACGAAAACGAACACCGACGCGACAGAAACTGACCGGACGACAATTGGATATAATACTACTTGTCATGTCTGTAGCGTTTCTGGTGCGTAAGGCCCTCTACCCACGGCACATACACCTCCCCAGGATTTATGTGACCATGATTCACGAGCAACTGGAAAATGACCGCATGCATCCCCGGAAGCAACCAATCGCGGGCGATAGCAAACTCGAAAACTTTTCAATCAGCTAACTAAGTTAACATTAGCTTGCCCTCACATGACATCTGTTCATTCGCGCCCGTATTACTGCAACAGACAGACGTTCTTGCGGATCGGGGAGCCGACCCCGCGCCGAAGTTCCAGCCGTCACCGAGCTTCTGTACAGAATGCACGACTACACCTGGCGCCCTTTAGCTGCTCCAAAATGAGATGGGGTTCTGATTATTGTGGTGGTTATACTGCATGCAGAAGCACAGACATCACATGAAATGTAGAGAGAATTAGAGTCAGAAGGAAGTGGTGGCCTGGTAATTGTACAGGGAGGTTCTGGTTGCGAGTGTTTGTTCATTGCCGGTAGGCGAAAGAGGAAAGGGTCCAAGCGGTTGAATGTACGTGTATCCTTCTTGTCCAAGAGTTACATTTCAGGCACATTTATAGCTCTTCGGAAGTAGAACTATCATTTGGCATACTGGACGTTGGTAGGCGTAAGTAGTACAGAATTGAATTAGGAAAGGCAGACTACGAAGCCTTATATTACCTAGTGTCTGCAAGTCTGCTTTCACCATAAACTAATTCACGCACAAGTTGCCGTCTCTGCTAAACCTTGCCGTGGGGCACACCGTGGACGTCTTCGACAACTACGATCAGACTGTTGGTTCCCAGAGCTTGAACGTTTCAGTGAGCTCCGATGATGACACCATTCTTCATACTGTTTAAGGTCATTTCGTTGCGACTTTTGTATGCCTGAATGCACAGAGCGTCTTTTAATTTCTTAATGAACTCCCTTGCCCTGCTGTCCGAATCTCCAAAAGATACTCTTCGAAAGCTTCATCTGACCTAACAAGAACAAGGATTACAAAACTTTGGCATTGGCATGTCTGTCGAAAGTGGTGTGGATGACAAGAAAAAAATTCCCAAGCAAACGTTCAGGGAAGACGGAGTGATTTGGACAACCTTTACTGTTTAGAAAGTGCGTACACAAAGGCTCTGTAGGCAGTCGCCGCGAGCGCGCTCTTCAGGAAAATTGTGGTCTGTATCCGCCTTCGAGGTCCTGAGACCCAGCGCGTGTGTGCGCCTTTCGTTGTCTCCGCGTCCGTCAGACAATCAGAGGGAGGACAGCGTTGATTGGCTTGGAGCACTCGCGAGGCTAATGACAAACCTCACGCGTCCCATCACCGTATCGACAAGGAGTGTGGGGCGGACAGGAAGGCAGCGTGGCAAAGGCGGAGGGCAGGGAGACGGGAACTGACACATGCCTGAGTTTCCAACAGACCAAGCTGCGGCGCCAGAACAAGTCACCGTCGGACATCTTCCCCAGTCATGATGCACCATTCAGTGCTGTCCAGCTGAATGTCGTAGGTCTCTTGGCTCACAAGAATGCTTACACACGCTAGACTGAAACCATTCCCTTACCGAAGGTGCAGGCAAATACTATCATCAAGGCTTCTGCCAGTGGTTCAGTCATCCTGTTCGGTGCCCAATCGGCGGGTACAACCGACGGGGGTGTGTATTTCGCGTCTGCCCTCTTTCAGACCCTTCTCATGTTCCTCAGCTGATCGTGCATTCAGACGATAGCCTACCATTTAGCAAATAACGACATCGTCGAGCGCTTGCACCGCCAACATAAGACCGGCCTGTGAGCCCCAGAGAGCCCAGCAAATTGGTCGCACGACAGTAAAGTCGCACTTGGCCTGCAGCGTGGTCGAATTGGTATTAGGCCCTACTCACTGACTGTCATGCAACATATTCAGCCTGATGTCTTCCGATGCAGACGAGAATATAAGTAACACTGCGAGTCATCTACAAAGATTTACACATTCTCTGTCCACCGTTTCTCAACGGACTGAATCGGTCGAGTATTCGTCGTAAAAGCCTTGGAAGTCTGCACTCGCGTGTTTGTCCGGTGTTACCGTGTGTGCAAACTGCCGAGATCGGCATACGAAAGACCGTTACGGGCACTCCCGCGCAATATCAAGACCTACTGGACCCTTCCGGATGACAAGGAAGGCGTTGTCAGCATCTTCGATGCAAGGATGTTGTTCCAGACGGACCGTTGGACGTACACCCACGCCAAAATGTGCTGACTTTCCATTCCCTGCTATTATACTGCCTCCATCCTCTTTTACGTCTACTTCGCCCCCTCCCACCATTACTGGTCCCGGCGCATTCGGTGTCACTTACATTCGCACCAATTAGAGCGATTGTCAAATATATTTTTGTGACCTAACTACGCTTTTGTTCTGATATTATATTTGCTCTTCGCCGTCATCGGTCGAAGGTGGGGAGGGGGGTACTGTGCAGTGTGCTCCCCTGGTCGCCGGCGCGGCCGCTTTACCATGACGTCTCCGGGCCGTCCAGCGCGTCTGTCGATCACTGTCATTGCGTGTGGGCCCAATCTTTGGTTCGTGGACGAAGTTTTTCACGGTTTTTCGATGTGAAGCATCCGTTAGGAACCAAATTTCGGCTAGATCGCAGTTCGTAGCCAGACATTATACGTTGATACTGCCGACGTACTTACTTGTTATCAGTAGGTATGTTTACATTGTCTAGGGAACTTGCTATCAGTGGGTGTGTTTCTACTGTTTTAGGCAGGTTATGACTCAGTCATGCAAATGGTGTCAGTGTTTTAAATTTCAAAATAGGCAAGCTGAGCAATTGTCCCTGAATAGCAAGATTGCGCAGGACACATCTAATAAGCATGCTGTGCATGCCTTTTCGAAGATGGAAGTGAGAAATGCACATATCGTCCCTTTTGCCAGACGGTGGGGTCCAACTCGGAGTTGCGAAAAATAAACTAGTCATAAAACTCGCGTTTTTTGGAAAATTAGTAGCCAACAGAACAACATCATATAGAACTACGTCGTAATTTCTTCGATCGATCACGGAAAGGAAAAAAATTATCGATACTGTCCACGGCCTTCATAAAATTGGGTCCAGGTAATTGTAGGAACTTGTCTTGGGGGCTGGGAGCACTTTAGTGACGGCCAACGACTACGATCTTCAAGTCCCCCCTTTGGAGCCTTCGTACTCCAAAACTCCGATTACTGTCAAGCAGTTGCAGTCAGCGGTCACTTCTGGGATCAGACTAAGTATTGACAATTACAAACGCTCCGGGAGATCAGCGTCAGTTAGATAGTTAAAAACCCGAAACTGCTTCAAAGTAGTGCAACCCAGAGTTATTTATGTCCGATTGGCTAGTTTCCTGAAACGCTCTGGTCTCATTTTATACGTACCGTCATTCCAGAAGCGCGGTACATTTTTCCTCTTTTGTTAGCATACCACTTTTCCGTAAGGTCTCGTAATCGCCAGAAACTTTTCTGGACTGTTTAAGGTAGAGCCGAAGGGTTGTGATGCCTCCCATAGCCCTCCTCTCCTTCATACCTGTACTTTACAGTTATTGTTCGCTGACGGGTGACTGGGCCAAAAAAATAAAAAAATGCGTCTCAGTTGCGGTGGAAGTGTTGGCTATCAGAGCATCATTATCACAAATCTGAAGTTATTCGCTTCCAGTCAAGCAAGTGGAGAATACTTGTCTCTGAAGTTGGTTAGCACATATGTGTAGCCATCCTCACCTGAACTACAGCTCAAGTTCACCCGTAATACAGAAATGGTGAAAATAGGAAGCTTTTCAGGAGTAAGAAAACGTCGTGTTGGCAAATATCTGAACAGGGAGAAGGTTGAATCCACACTATATACAGTACCTGTGCTAACTCATGAAATGCCGAGGTCAAAATTATAGTGGACAATGTAGTGTATTTTTGGTGTCGTTATTTGTGTTTATTTGGTTGAAATAAGGACGAAAAGACCGTTTTCTGAAGGAAAGTTTGATACGGATCTGTATATTAAATAGAAAACGGGCCGGATTAAGGCGAAATCGGAGGATTCCTGATATTCAAGCAGTTTCCTACGCTATTAAAGCTTTCGGATGGAAATTCTTTGTGTAACCTTATTAATCTGTTTAAGAAGATTAATAAATGGACGAAATTTTTTGATAAACTTTCGAACAAAAAGAAAAAATTAAATTTCAATATCAACAAAATCAGGGAAATGCAGATAAATTATTTCTTATTGTGTTCAGGAAATAACGTGCGATTCTTTATCTAAAAATTCTATTTTACAAATTCGTATAGTTTTATGTTTCAAAATACCGAAATAAAAAAGTTTATCAGTGTGATTGTTTTACCAGACTGAAAATGCGTGTCGTAAACGAATATATATTGAGTTCGCGCGACATGCCGTCACTTTGCTCTGCCACGCCAAACGATAACTATGTCTAAACAATACTTATCCGAAGTTGACTTCCAGCGCATTCGAAAATTAACGGCGGAAGGAATCCCGCGTGAGTCGTTAGCTAATATTTTCAATATTAGCAAGGTCACTCTGTGGCGCATTATTAATGATAAAACTGTTCCTAGAAATAAGATAGGGGGACCAAAACGGTCCACAAGTAAGCAAGACGACGATTTTATTCGTCGTACATTAAAAAAGTTTCATTACATGCCCATTGAGGCCATTCAGCGGGAACATCTGCCGATGTACCTGCCTTAATGCATTGAAAAGGCACATCATAGAAGGACAGTTCAGATGGTGCAAATAACCATATCCAAGCGAGTATTTTTGAGGATCTATTAAGTGTGGTTGCCACAGAGGTATGGAGGAAATAACTGGCAGCTAGCGCCATACGGCGGAGTAATTAGGTACCAAATTGGTGGACTTGGTATCGCGAGTTACTGCTGCGCAACCGGTTACGTCAACATGTAACTATGGAATCGTGGCTTCAGAACCGAAATGGAAAATCTGTGGAAGTTATCTTGCAGTATGACCTTCGTCTGTCCACCCTGTTTTCAGGGTAAAACAGGAGGAGTGCGGTTCCCGTCCGGATTTAAAACTGCGACAAAGGGTCCCCGTTCCAACTTAGATCAACCTGACCCTGGGGTTGCCTAGGGAAGACTAACAAAGCAAATCATTCTTGCCTTTCTCGGATAGCCACTTCAATTAACCTTCTGAGGGTAGTTGTAGAAACTTCTCCTTTTATCCTCCTTCTTTGGTGAATTTGTTCGCTTCTGCCGCTTCTGTACCCCTGAGACGGTCCACGCTGTAGGTGTGTTGGATCAACACGCGGGCTGGATCAGGGCACAACACTCGTTAATGGAAATGTGCCGCTAGTCATGGTGGGGAGGACGTCTGGGGGGATCCTCGTGACTTTGTCATGACTGCGTGCCTAGGTGGGGGAGGAGAAGAGGGTGCGGTAGATGCTGTGCAAGCGTACCACTACTGTAAACAAATTCGCGCACATGTCGCCGTCGTTTACTTTCATTCATTTCTATGCTCCCTCCCCCTTCCCTCACACAGCCCCGCCGAACCCTCGCAGCCTCTTATTCCCTCATCCCCCCACACCACTTGTATAGAGAAACGAACTGTAATCGATTTCTCTTATCACTTGTGCGTTTTGCTTGTACTCCATTTCCATGTAAACGCACTGACCAGACGATAATTTACGAAAAGCTCGAGTTCGGTCATACTGACCGACAATGTAAACCGTGTGCTCCATAAAGTGTTGATGGCAGGCTCGGTGACTGGTGCGTGAGTTAGTTTATAATGATGGTAGGCCTGCAGAGCACATACCGCACACTCTCCTCCTCCTCCTCCTCCTCCTCCTCCTCCTCCTCCTCCTCCTCCTCCTCCTTTACCTTGACCGGCGTTACAGCAGAGTCCAAAAGACCGGAGGCGGGAGGATTTGTGCACTAAAAATCAAGAGACAGCTTGGATCCAAATTGGCGCGATGCGCGTCGGCGGCTGGACCTGCTGCTGCTGTAGGCATCTGTCGACGCCAACTGATCATCTTACTCCAAACAGATTACTAAATCCGACTCGGAAGAAACATTAGCATGGAATTTAATTTTCAGCTTACTAACGTGGAATGGTTCGTAGATTAGCCTCTACGAACCTTCAGAGGCACCTGTGTCGGTCTTTCTAATTAAGCAGTAGTGCATTCCACGTTCTCTAAAGGAGAGCCGACGTTTCATGAAATCACCTGAGGATAGTGCCGTGAAACTTCAAAACTTAGGCTTTGAAACATGGGTAACGATATATTGTAGGACCCCCAAGTAGATGACAACTACAAAAATGTACCCTATTATTCCGTGTGACCGTAAGCATCACTTATTATTCGCCGTTCCCATTTTTTGAAATTTCCTCCCCCTCCTGACTAAATGTAAACTTACCAGCGTCGCTTTATTCAAAGTCCGTTATTTTTTGAAAATTGCTTTTTGTTTGTTTTTTTTCGCTGTTGCACTCATTTTCTTTGCCAAATGACAGCGTATGATAAGACTTTCGGCAAATAATTTATCTATTTTCTGTGTCCTCCTGCTCTCCCATAAAATCCTCCATACCACCAGTTAACGTAAGACATGGTCCACAGGTTAGTTTAAGTTAACTGGGGATCCTACACTTTATCGTTGCCGGAACATGAAATATGGCAACAGCTACATCAGCATATGGATGAACATGGGATGAAATGTGCTCTGCGGTAGATCCCCGTGGTGCCTATTCCTGGGTAGTAACTCGCCAAAGCGAATAGGGCGTCCTTCCGTGGTTGCTAAGGCCGATTACCTAGCGGTTAAGGTCACAATATGTTGAGTAGAAAAACAAAAAATTGCACGCCACAACAGAGACTAACGTAGTTAAACACAAAGCCCTTCCAATGCGCAAAAGACTACTCGTGAATCTGGGCGTTATTATTAATGACTATCGCCTCACTAACTGGATTCGTACTCGGGCTGTGGGGATTGACCTTGGCGTGACTGATGACAGCGCGGTTGTTAACACTAAACACAGTAGGTGGACTAACTCATGAAATGTCAACCGAAATTCCGAAATGCGTTTTCGTTTCAAAAAGATTAATTAAGTAGGGTTGTAAAACTAGTCAGCCTGCAACATAATCCTACAATATTTCAATTACTGCAGGATGCCGGCTTTCGAATAGACTACCTTCCGGCTACATGCAAAAACTACACTCTGTAAAACATGACTACTTATGTAGCATGCATTTTATTCATTGATTTTCGAAACCCCGAAAAGTCCAATTATATTTCATGGAAAACATGCATAAACATATTCATTCTTTTGCTCATTCGGTATACAATTAAGTCTTCTTCCAATTTTATACTCAAAGAAGGGACATAATTCGGTTTTCAAAAAGTTTTCCAATTCTCGAATAATTTTGAACCGTCTCTACCGCTACATTTGGATTCAGGATTTCCAAACTACAAGCCCTATATTTTCCGCGTGCGGGAAAGCACACATTTCTCTACCGTAATAAAGGGGTACTACATAGGTTTGACAAAATGTTGCAGTGGGTTTGATCCCACAATTAGAAACTTTTTTAAAACCACATTGTGTCCCTCCTTCGAGTATAAAATTAGAAGAAGACGTAATTATTGGGTCTACACGCCTTGAAACTGCCGTTTGTTCTGTTTCTGCCACTACCTCTGACGATGGACTCCTGTACGAGTCTGAAACCTCAGGACAATAAACGAAGTGTTCCGGTGCTCGAATCTTCATCTTCACTTAAACATAATTATCTACAGAATGGGCAAAAGAATAAATATTTTTATGCATATTTTCCATGAAATATAAATGGAAATTTTGGGATATCGAAAATCAATAGGGAAAATTCATACTACATGGGTAGTCATTTTTTACAGAGTGTAGTTTTTGCGTGCAGCCGGAAGGAAGTAAGTGAGGTAACTGAACTATAAAAGAATTATGTTGCACGCTGATTAGTTTTACAACCCTACTAAATTAATCTTTTCGAAACGAAAACGCATTTCAGGATTTCGGTTGACATTTTATGAGTTAGTCTACATACTGTACTTTCGGAGTTTACTCGAGATCCTGGCAGGAACATTAAAAATAGTTGTGTCATTCCCCCTCCTCCAAACTCCAATCTTACGACTCATGGCACCAACAAACTGTCCCATCTGCCTTTGTAAAGTGTATTTATCGCTACATAATAAGCGACCATCGATCATAGACCCCCATCGTCCGCATCCTTCCGAACATTTCATCAAGTGATGAGTCATTGATAACAGCATCAGAACTCATTAGCCAACTTCTGAAATTTTGAGATACTCCGTCGGCAGTTAGACACTCTCAAACTTTAATTTGTGCTGATGATCTCAAATATGTGTTGTTTCTGCAAATCCATGCTGGTTTGCCTGCTTTTTCCGCGTAAAGCGCAACATGGCTAGTGGAACTCCCTCCTTCTAAACGTCGGTAAATGTGGTTTGGACATAAAAGGCTACCTCCACCAGTGATTTTTTAAGCCACCCGTATGACTGAATGTCCCACCATTAAGCACTCACGTTTACACTACACCAACAACCCAGATATCTCGCGCAAAGTGATAGGGTTAAGTCCAAAACTACCCAGAATTGGAACTTCGTTTCTCATAATTCCTATCTTCCTGTAATTAAATCAAGACTTCATCGGACGTTTATTCTTCACATTCGCAAATATGGCTGCTCATCCTTTGATATATTGGACGAGGTTAGTTATTCTAAAATTGAAAATGTGCAAAGGAATTTAAATAGAAAAATCCAAAGAAAGACACCTCCAAATACTTCGTAATAAAATAGACGACAACCCACTAACCAACAATTTCGATGGGTCCGGGTCTAGGAGTTGGCTCCTGTCTCCTTTTACGTATTAAGAATAATTCGAATTCTCCTCGGATTTCAGCGCTTACCCCTGCTAGTCGCCCGGACAACCTTCGAAATTCTTCCTTGATTATACATCCGCCCACACCATCCACCTCTAAACGATCTCTCAGCTTCCAGGCATGCCCTCCGTTGGATTAACCTGCAAATTGATATCAGGTCTTCAAATAGTCTATTTGTTTCCAAGAGAAGAACGAGCCCTTATCTTAACACTGACTCGAATAGCATTTTATTTTCGTCCTTCTTCCCGAGCAGCTTTTTCCATAACTCTGAAAACGCCATTAGGTCGCCACCGCCGCCGTCGCCGCCAAATTACCTTATCTTCTCGCATTTTCCTTTTCACGTTTGATTTCGTTTATCACAATCCCTCGTCAGAAATTCCGATTTTTTCCAGTTCATGATTCGAACTTCAACAAAACGCGATGTCCACCCCAGCAACTCCTCTCACCGGCGTCACACTGACGCGCACGCCCTAAATCGCCTCCGTTTCGCTTGCCACTAATTCTCATCAGGATCCCGATCTGGTTCAAGGAATGTCGAGGTCACCCACCCAATTTCGGTCTGAACCGGAGTCTGCCACCGCCCAGCATCCCCACTTTCTTCCTACCTTCAGTAATAAACCACCTTGCTCCTCCACATCCCTTCACGAAGTAGTTTTTTCTCCTGAAGTTTTTTAAAAGTAAGGATCTTCCGAACCCTCCCCTACTTCCAATCTCAGGAGCTTTTTTCCCTGTTTCATTCCGATCTCGCCATTTTTTCTCACAACATCCAATGTGGAATTTGTTGGCATTATTAGCAAAAGTGGCATATGCGAAAATACTAATAGCTAGCGGAAGTGAAAAACTTTGCCTGCCCCACATAACACAATTTCTAAGTTCTGCTGTACATCTGGCCGTTCACTCAGACAGTTACTGTCGAAATTTTCTGCACTGTACCAACTGACGTAATGTAAAATTAGTTTAGATAGCGTCCTATAGGTGTTAAAAAGTGAAACTGTTATTATTATTTAGCATAATCTCGGAAAGCCTACCACTGAAATTAGTTCCGGAATGCGAAAGCGCCTAAGAGGCGCGTGCGCGGTTTCACTAGCGCATTAGCCGAGCCGCTATTCTGCGCAAGCTGGAGACCCACTGAGCATTATCTGGTCCAAACGGACGTTCACCTCTCTGATTGGCTGACTTGTCGTGGTGCTTCCGTCTCGGCCTGCGCGCCGGCGACCAGGCATGCCAGTGGCATTGTAACGGCTGGAGATCTGACCAGGGACCCGACCTTGAGTGCTTTAATAAACTGTCACACTAGAGACATTCTTCTTTCGTTTACCTTGCAGGAGCTACGCCTCCGAAGCCACGTGCCGATGAATAACCTCCGACTCCTCCCGATAAGTCGTTTCATTGTATTTTTCGTTCTTCCGTAGCCTCGTTTATTAGTTTTCTATTTTTAAATACTTGAATAAACTTATATCTTTTTATCACCTGTGCTGCCTATAGTATGTCGCGTACGCCTGTCCATCCTGATCCCGTCCACTTTGAAATGCAAGACCTTTTAGACCGGATCTTCAAATCGGCTGGAGCATTAGACTTCAAGTTACCATAATCTCCTTCCTTCATAACCCGTGACCCGACATCCGTCCCTCGCTCGGTCACTACCGCATGAGCGACGTCTTCTGGAGCGGATGCCCAAAAGACCCAATCGGGGAGAGGGGGGGGATAAGCCAACAGCTTTTCCTGTAAAATTGCACGCTTACATTGCATCTCACAAGGAAGATTAATGCCACATCCATCCGGTCGGAAGCGAGCAGCCAAAACACGCAGGGGGCTGCGAACAAAAGGAAGTCTTGAGACCGCGCATGACTTACAGTCAGTGACCGACCTCATGAAATGTTAGCCGCACATTCAGCTAGAAAGGATTAATTAACATGATTTGAAATATTGATTATCCTGTGGCATAACCCGGTTATATTTCAGACACACCAGGGCGTTGGCATTCAAATGCAGCTTTCGGCCATCTGCGATAAGTGTCTGCGGTAGAGAAGCGACTACTTCGGTTGCACACATTTTTTCTATTGAATTTCGATGCACTTATAAATTCAATGTTATGTTGTGGAAAAGATGTATAAAAACATTATTTTAAAGAGGACGAAGGTACGATCACTGGGACAGCAGATTTATTGGCCTTAGCTTTCGAACTCGAACTGGAGTTTATCATCAGAGACTGCTAGATTGCAGCAACGTGTGAACATTTATATCGTTGTTCCGTGTGTGGGGGGAATTCGTTCGTGGCTATGTCTGTCTTGTACCGCCTGGCGTGGGCATCGCTCATCATCCGGCGGCTATCATGCGTAGCAGGATCATGAAAATGAAGTATCGGCTGGGCTTAGGTGAGGAGTTGGGCGTAGTCTATCAAATCCCGTGCCATAACTGTTCTTGCCATTACACAGGCCAAACAGGACGACGTCTCAGCTCACGAATACTTGAGCACAAACGGGCCGTTCGTAGGGGCGACCCACTATCTCAAGTCGCCACTCACACGCTGCAGGAAGGTTATAAGTTCGACTTCACCAACACGCGGATATTGGCGCGAGAAATGTTGGAGGCGTGGGTGTCGGACACCAACTCTATCAATAGACACATTGATTTTCCTGCGTGCTATCACGCACGTTGCTGCAATCTAGCAGTCTATTATGATGAACTCCAGTTCGAGTTTGAATGATAAGGCCAATAAATCTACCGTCCCAGTGATCGTGCCTTCGTCTTCTTTTAAACATGAACCTGGGATGCGCATATTTTCTTCCATTCGTGAAAAACATTTCTTGCACACATTTGATACTAAATCCCGTCAACTTTTAATCTCCCGTTCAGAGAAAGAGTATCTTTGGATGTTAAAGAAGTTTTTCCTTTCCATAATAATATTGCGATCTATCTACTGTTGTTTTTGCGTTCAGGGTTTCTAGGTCACATGCTGTATACTTTCGGCGAAAAAGAAAACATGCATTCCTCTACGCCATTAAGTAGAACCCATTTAGCACTGATGCTAATTTGCATTGGATATGGACTATGTTGCATGCATCAAGAGAGACTTTATTAAGCAAACACATATGATGGTCACTGAATGGTCATTGCATGGCATGGAAGCACGTGATTTGCTACCAAATGATAACAGGAGATATCATTTGTGTGCGTATTTTCCACAAAATATAGTTGGATTTATAAAGGCATCGAGATTCAATAAAAAAAACGCATACCACTTGAGAAGTCATTTTTTTTACCTCAGACGGCCGAAGACAGCTGCATTTGAAGGTCGACATCCTGATGGGTCTGAAATATTACGGCATTATGCAGCAAGATAATCAATGTTTTAAACCCGCTTAAGTAATCCTTTTTAATAGAACATGCATTAAAGAAATTCGGTTAATATTTCATGAGATCCGACTTTACATGATAAAAAACATAAATGTGAAGTTTGAGGTCTGCTGAACGACCCTGTTGACTCGAATTTGCAAATACGACAGGCATATTCGGGTCAGAAGGGCTCTCAGTCATGGACCCTGCCGTTTCGCCGAGGCCTCGCGGAGGGCAGTTGGACTGTGAAATGAAACACTCTGAAGGTGACCCTGCTTATATAGACAGCGGAGTTCCCGTGACCTCAGCCGAGGAGTCCCCCGTCCTCCACACGGAGGGTAGTGTTTGTTTCCAAGACGTGTCAATAAAAAGACGTCGGTTGGCTTACTTATGGGTGTCAACTCAAAAAGGCTCATTACTGCGGCTGAAACCCGGGGGCGGGGGGGGGCTGGTTGTGCAAAATGGTCGCCAGGCGGTTGCCGACTTCTAGTGCTCATCAACAATTGGAAGCAAACTGCGCAGTCATGACGGCCCGGAGATTAACACCCACCCGAAACGGCAAAGCTATCAGAGGCACGAAACGGCGCAGTTCTCCAGTGTCACAAGGTGGGGTCAACGATGTCAGTCACGCGATGAAACCGGAGAAGAAGATTTTGAGTCCGGGAGTTCCGGGGGGTGGGGGTGGTGTGAGCGTCAGGGAATTAGACACAACCGAAATTTTCAAAATGCCTTTTCTGGACATTTTCGCTTACGGATCCTGACTGTCGAGTGTCACCTAGGGGTAAAAACATTGTCAGATTTCATAGATTACGACTTAATTAATTTCCAATTGCAATATTGGTTCTTAATGTATAACTTGTTCCACTTTTACCGTCTGCATAAATAAACTCAGGGGAGTCCTCAAGCTGAAGGTTGTTTGAACGTCACGGCCAAACTCCCACGGATGGACCCTCTTCATGTCAAAAACAGAAATTTTGGTTTTATTACAGAACGCCTGTATCCACCAGCTATGCAGACTGCTAAAGTTCGTGTCAAGACTATTCGGTCAAATCCGACTTTTTATCTGAAAGAGGAGTGAACATTTTGTGATAATAATCTAATCTTATTCCTTTTAAGCCAGGGTATGTCGCCCTGGAGTCCAATGCAGGGAGTCCACAACTAACTCACTCAAAATCTTTATATGTTTAAAAACTAAAAGGGTTGATAGGTAAATAGGTTATGTGAAGTTTCCGGAATGCTGATAATTCGACCAGTAGCTAGCAACGTAGATCTAGCAGTGATGCTAGAGTGGCAAAAAAATTTAACAGTTCGACCATCGTTGACGACGACGCCCACCGCGTGCTCTACAGCAGGGCAAAAACAAGGACGGGGACTTGCGCATGAAGAGACACGCGCAGCATCCACTATTCTCTCTCCTCCTCCTCCTCCTCCTCCTCCTCCTCCTCCTCCTCCCCCCCAACTGAGCTCCGTGCTTAGATAGAAGCAGGCGGATGGCGCGGCTGAACCCGCACCTTGGTGCTCCACTCCGCATCCCTGGTCCACAACAAACACTTGACCAGGATTTCGAAGAGAAACAACAACAATAACAGAAAAGACGCGGATGAGTGGGCCGTCATGCACACGACCTGTATACCCAACGGGAGCGCAAGCGCATCAACCGCCGGAGAATCAGGTATCGGGAAACAGTGAGCGCACGCTAGGTTGCGAGGGCCTTGGTTTGCTTATTATGGCACAGCAGACGCTCACAAACCCTAGGGCGCAGTCGGTAACAAATAGAAACACAAACAAGGCACCCCACGTCTCTGTACTGAAAAACCGGATCGCTTATGACCGCCTGACCAATGTCCACCTCGCGCGTCAAAGTTCGCCAATGTATATTTGCTACCAACACCTAGATCTGCACCCGTGGCGGCTCCACCCACGCCACTGATGTCCCTATGGAGTCCAATGCAGTGAGTTCACAATAACTCACCCAAAATCTTTATATGTTTAAAAACTAAAAGGGTCGATAGGTAAATATGGTTATGTGAACCATCCGAAATGCTGATAATTCGCCCAGTAGCTAGCAACGCAGATCTAGCAGTGATGCTAGAGTGGCGAACAGTTTGACGGTTCGACCGTCGTTGCCGACGATGTCCACTGTGTGCTCTACAGCAGGGCAAAAGCAAGGACGATGACTTGCGCATGAATTATTTTATAGTGAGAATAGACACGCGCAGCATCCACTATGCTCTCTCCTCCCGGCCGACTGAGCGCCGTGCTAAGACAGAGTCAAGACGGCCGGAGGCGGTGGAGGGAACAGGCGGATAGCGAGACTGAACCAGTACCTTGATGCTCCACTCCACACCCCTGGTCCACAACAAACACTTGGCCAGGATTTTGACCAACAGCAGCAACAACAACAACAGCGAAAACAGAAAGGACGCGGATGAGTTGGCAGCCACGTACACAACCTGAGTACCCGGAGGGGGGGGGGCACGCGCATTTACCGCCAGACAACCGGGTAGTGGGAGATTATCAGCGCACGTCAGGCTGCGAGGGCCATGGTTTGCTGATTATGGCACATCTAACGCTCACAAACCTTGGGGTCCAGTCGGTAACAAATACACGCACAAACAAGGCAGCCAACGCCTCTGTACTGAGAAACCGGATCGCTTAAGACCACCTGACCCATGTCCACCTCGGGCTTCAAGGTTTGCCCTCGAATATTTGATACCGCCACAAAGATCAGCACTTGCGGCTGCCCCACCCACACTCACGTCCAAGGCTCCCACGCTCACCACGGCGACCCTCCTACTCGCCACCGCCTCCTTGTCTGGATCATGACTTCAAAAGACAGCCGCCGATTGTTGTTCACGCATCCGGCCATGCGCTGCTCACACTGCGGACACGCATACACACAGAGCCAGTGATCCAGCTTGCAGTGGCAACCCGGTATGGGTCTGACGCTCCAGCACCAGCCATTTTCAGGGCTGAGCAATTCGGCTTGCGCAGAATCTAACGCACTCTCTCCTCCCCACCTGGATCCATTGTCAAGACAGAGTCAAGGAGACCGGAGGCGGGTACGGCGCAGGCGTATTGTGCAGCCGAACCTGCACCTTGACGCTCCACTCCACAGTCCCTGGTTCACAACAAACGATTGACCAGGATAGTGACCAACAACAACAGAAAGGACGCGGTTGAGTGGGCAGCCATGTACACGACCTGAGTACCCAGTGTGGGCGCAAGCGCATCTACCGCCAGAAAACTAGGTACCGCAGAAAATTTAACGCCTGCCAGGCCGCGAGGGCCATGGTTTGCTGCTCATGGCTCATGGGACCAGAAGAGTGACAGACAGCCCTGCATTTGCCTGGATAACCAGTCAGTTATCGATAGAGAGCACTATCCGCGAAGTACACACACACACGCACACACACAAACTCCCCACATGCGTGAGAATGCCACAGGTCAATTTAAGAAGGAGTCGTGACAGCCGAGCTCTCAGATCACAAATGCTCCACTCCACACAAACACACACAACTGGGCAGACTGCGTGGAACCCGAGTACAGGTGTTATAACACTGACTCTAATCCTGGCACTAACCATCTTAACCTTTGCCCTCCCGATCACAACCGTAAAGTTCTCCCATCCAATGCCACTTGCAATACTGGGGGCTAGGGGGGAGAGAAGTAGAGCCAAACTAGTGGTTGCACAGGTAGATACCTGAAAGTAATGTTGTTCGTGCACTCACGGTGACTGATCCTCCGGTTAATGAGGTGACAATCTTCATGTGGAATTCTTGAAACGCTTGCCAGATCACCGTTCCCAACTTCCACCAGTTGCTAATTTGGGCCCGCGCACATATGTGTGCATACTGTAAGTGGCCCTTGCAGACTGGAATGCGCTGGAAGTCCCCTGACACCTGGTTGCCCTGCCGATGGATGCGCGTGCACTCCCGCTCGGTGTACAGGTGGTGGGCATGGCTGCGCAGTCAACATCCTCGTCCTTCTGACCGCTTTTTGGTGTGGTGTTGTTGTTGTTGTTGCTGCTGTTGGTCAAAAAACTGGTCATTTGCTGTGTGGACCAGCGGTAGAACGCCAAAGTGCGAGTCCGACCATACCGTCCACCCGCGCTTCCCCGCCTCTGGTCTTCTTGACTCTGTCTTAACACCGGGTGCAGGTGGAGTAGGGGGACGAGAGAGTGCGAGAGATGCTGCGCAAGTCTACTAGCACTATAAACTAATTCAAGCGTAAGTCACCGTGTCCGCTTCATCCTTCAAAGGGGCACACGTTGGACATCGTCAACATCGACGGTCGAAATGTCGTGAGAAATTGATTGGTAAGACTGACTTATGTAGCCATTTGCAGTTAGTGACCGAACTCCTGATAGGTGTCGAAATTTACGAATGACTGTCCATCACTCGCAAACCGACACCACTTCATGAGTCAAATGTCTATTTTGCGTTGCTTTATAATGTCGATTTATTTTGAAAAGTGCAATATCCCGAAAACGTCAGAAATGGCTCTAATTAAGTAAAGGTCATTTTTAAATGTATAGGATGTACTCTCAAACCAACCACGTAGAAAATATGAAAGAAGACATAAACTAACGTCTAATAACAGTGTTTTAGTGAAGTTTACATCTAAATATCGTTTAATAAGTAGTGTGCCTTCACATATGACGGTTTGTCAATTGCCTACATTCTGAGTGCAGAAATCTCCTGCGAGGTAAGATGGGTTTATGTAGCCCCAACTGATGGACGCAATACTTTTGGGGTTAGAGTCAGGGGTTAGTGCTAGGAGTTCGGGTTAGTGCAGGTATTTCTCAATCACTCAAAGTACAACTGCGCATTCCCAATAGCTTTCCTGTTGCATACAACTACCTAACCTCATCGCCTGTGCGTTCCCTGGCCCCACCTGTAAAAACCGCTATCACTACCGGTCCAGTATTAAAGGTGGCCGGGGTTTGTTTACTTTAGGTAGGGCTACATAACCCCACCTGACCCCCTGCAATACTGGTGACTTTGAGCCAACTACAAATGAAATTAAGGTTAGGTTTAAGGTTCAGCTTAGAGGCCAGATTTAAGGTGAATGGTAAAGTTAGTTAGGATCCTTTTTGGGTTGTGGTGGGGGTTAGTGATAGCTGCAGACTTAAGGCTTAGGGTGGAGTTAGGACCAAGATCAAGGCAACTGTTTTCTTTTATACTAGGGTTATTGTTGGGGTTAGGCTAAGCGAATATTTTACCCTTTGCATACTTACGCGCAGCTGCGCCCTTATTACTGTGGCGGGACATACCTACCCCCAGATCCTGTATAGAGGGCCACATAAGTCAGTTCTGTCGAATAAGTAAAATAACGAAATTTGATTTGACCCGAAAAGGCTGATCTAAGCGGATTTAGAAGCTCTATGACGACTGAAAGAGGCAACTGCTTTGAACCGAAAACTAGGTTAGGAGGTGCAACTCGTCATAAAAAGGAATTTGAGGAAAGATACATTGTGCGAGCGCTTGAAAAATATCTTTAGACTTATAAAGGCATTGAAAATGAATGGAAAGGAGAATATTACATCAGCATGCCTTTCTCAGAAAAGATATTTTCTTGTAGGCGGTTGGAACGATGAGCATTCTAAAGACAGAATATCGGTGCAAATGAAATATCTGAAGATGATGCGTCTGACAATTCACTATTCGTTCGATTGAAACTTTCTTCTTCTTTTATTCTTCTTCTTCATCAGCATCATCATCATCATCATCATCATCATCATCATCATCATCATCATCATCATCATCATCATCATCATCATCATCATCATCATCATCATCATCATCATCATCATCATCATCATCATCATCATCATCATCATCATC
>CACRXP010000065.1:553166-568511 GCA_902702965.1 Spirometra erinaceieuropaei
AGGCAAGAAAGAAGGCGGATTGGAAGGGAAAAGTGAGGTATGAGACGAAAGGAAGAGTAAAGATGCGGCAACAGGGGGAAGAAGGAGAGGCGCACCATTCTGAATCAGCTGTTGGCTATTCTGGAAGGCAGCACAGCTGTCCAGCGGTTGGTGCAGACCCGACGGTCGTTGAGCACCGGAGACTTCGCCTTCCGCCGGCGGACGTGAAGGCTGCTGTTGCGCGCGCGGCGGGCAGCCCGTACCGCCTCCGGCAAACCACGCGCCTTGCTGCTGCCGCTCCTGTTGCTGTTGTGAAGGCACTCTGGTCGACTGAGCACGACCCCGGCTGAGAGGATGGTTGGCAGTCGGAGGAACATTACCGATCTGTGGAGAAACATTTTCATGCTTGTTATTAGAATGAACATGATGGCAGTTGGTCATTTCGGGTCAGATTAAAGTACAGGTTGCCTGTAGACAAGGATCAAGATGAGATCGCAAGAACGGGGGGAGGCAATAAAAGAGGGGAAGACGAGGCGAAGAGGTCAGGAGGAATTATGTCTCCGATTAGTGCCCTCCAGATATCTATTCAACCTGTCTGTCGAAACGATTAGATGCCGAGTCGTGCTCGTGGAAAATAATCATCAGTGAGATTTGGTTGTGTAGCGTCACCTGATAGACACAATACTGTTAGGGTTGGGGTTAGGGATTAGAGTTTAGAGCCAGGGTTAGGGCTACTATTTCTCAACTACTCAAACTACAACCGCGCACTCCCGATAGCTTTTCTGTTGCACAAAACTAATTGACCTCGCTGCCTGTGTTTTCCCCGGCCCCACCTGTAAAAACTCCTATTACCACGGGTCTTGTATTACAGGTGGCTGGGGTTTGTTTACTTCAGGTGGGGCTACACAACCACATCTGACTTAATCACAGATATTAGAGGATCAATTCCTCGAAGTAAGTGCATGGAGTTCGCCCTAAGAGACACACTGCAAATCGCTTACAAGTTCCAAAAGATTAGCGGAGACTGACAACGCATCTGACCGAACTACGAGTAGGCAGCGGTTTTTAATAATGCGGATTTGCATTTACATAGTCCGAGTTTTCAAAAAATGGTAACTTAGTCGAAATAGACCCGATCCATTCTTTCAGGCACATTGTATAAACTAGGAGATGTTGTTCACTGAATACGCCTCTCACTGGAAGTTGCGTGGAAACGGGCGGTTCAAGACCTTACTCAACAAAGTATCAGGAGCTTTAGGGTGGAGCCAGGAGGTTGGAAAACCTGGTCTCGTCAAGCGCTTTCATGAGCTTACCAGATCCGCATACGAGACGGAAGGAGTGAGTGGAACCTGTCCTGATTGCAGTCAAATTGGGACCGAATGCAAGATGGCCCACATAACGCGATTATGAATCTGCATAGGGAATGATTTCATAAAGTTGGTCCGGTAGAATGACGCTCGCAAACAAAACAAGACTGATGACCCAAGTAATCCACAACAACTGGGACCTTTTAACAACCCAAGAGAACATGGTACGAACATTAACAACGGGTCAGTCAAGACATGATACAGCTACTTGACTACCCAATGAAATTGTGCAGGCTATGACCTTGTATCGAAAAGACATCAAATGTCCTCCACAGATATCGACGTTATCAGGCATCGGCTGCCCAAGAGCAAGCGTACTCTACGTATTGGACAACGTCACAGATGTGATAAGGCCACAGAATGCCATCTCAACTAGCAGGGTGTTAAACCCAACAAGCAACTGGGTACAGATTCCTGCTGCACAACAGCGAACGCAACCTGTCAACCCCTTGACGCTTGTGAGTGCCAGCAGTAGGAGTACTAGGAGTCTGCCAAACCTGACTGAATGAGTCTGGAGCTGGACAGGGAAGGTCGCTCGAGTTCAGGGTCCCAGCCACTGGGTTACGCATCAAGTCCAGGATCACTGACATGGCAAACTGACCATCATCTGCTGTTGGGGAAGGTGCGGCGGCGGCGGCTGCGGAGGCGACACTGAGCCGGAGTAGTCCAAACTGCAGGAGGGTCGAAGACAGGCGCGTTGACGAGACCACATCTGCTGTTGCTGTTGCTGCTGCTGCAGTTGAGGCGGATGAGCATGGTGTGGACAGTGAGAGTGATGACAGGCCGAGGGCGGCAGACGAGCGGTAGTCGGCACCAGAGCGCTCAAGTTATTCAGGGCAGCGGAGCTGCAGGAGCTGATAGAGCTGCGTCTCTGCATTGCGGCGGCCTGAAAAGGCAGCAGACCGTCCCGGCTGGTTGCACCAGCACACGCCTGCATTTGATGACCGGGCAGGCCGAGGCCATGAGACTGGTAGATCGGCGGGTAGGGGGGATGGTGGTGGTGATGATGATGGCCAGGGTGCTGCTGCTGCTGCTGTTGTTGCAGGGTACAGCCGCCGTTGAGACGTGCAGCAGCGGCCATAGCGTACTCAGCTGCCAGCTGCGAGGAGGTTGGAGCATTTGTCGGCAGGAGGACCTGAGGCATTCGGTGGGAGCGTCGGTGGCTGTGCTCCGTCAGGGCCAGAAGACGCCGGGTGTCCTCCAGCGACTGTGCGCCGAAGATGGGCACCCGACGGGGCGAGAGCTGACTGCTGACTGCAGAGGCGGGATGTCTACCAGAATCACTGTCTGCTTTGAGGACAAAAAACGAATGAACACAGAAAGTTACAAAAGACTATGCCGACATGATCGTTACTAGTGGCAACGAAATAAATGAATGAAAAACAAAACTGGTTCAAACATACATCCGACCGGCTAATGTTTAAGAATAGCAAACGATAAGACATATTAGTGATAGGAAAAAAAAGAAGTAAGTCTCTGCTTGCGTCCGCATCACATGTAGAAAGTCACCTTGTTATGGAGATCGCAAGTGGCGTGAAGCCAAGGCCTAAGGCGCTGAACAGAGGACCGGGCCGGCGGCGTGAAGCACGCATGATGTTAGACGGCCGATCGGCGTGCACTGCAGCGCCGAGCATGTGTGGTGGCCTTGCTCACGTGTGCGGCCCAATCAGTGGCTGGTCGTTTCCGCGGGGACACTATCGCGCACGCGGTCGCCAATCAGCGGCCGGCACGCCCCTGGCAGGAACATTCTAGAACGCCCTCAACGGCTGGCACGTCATTCGGCGGAATGTTCTCGAACGCAAAGAGCATCCTTCTGACGAGTTGTAACCCCCTCGTGTCCGCAAGTAGCCAATAAAGTGCTTGTTTTCCGAACCGGCTCTCCTCCTGTTCTACCTTCCTTCCAGGGCATAACACACCTGACTATAAAGGGAACATTGTCCATTGTCTCAGAAGGGTTTTCAATGGCATTGCCTATTACCCTTAAAATATACTGACCTACTAACCTATAGCCATTCACCAGTCTGCGCGTGCCACAACACATCTGGTTACTTCCTACAGTACGATCAAGGCCGCACACATATCTGGGCTTGTTTATGAAACACAAAGGCCAACTAAACCTACTCAGTGAAGTGTGTAAACTACGTGCGGCAGAGATTCCTGGAGGACTAGGCGAGAGCTATGCAATCGAAGGAAACGAAGAGAAATATACACTTCGTCAAAAAACCAAATTATACAGCTCGCAGAGCCTAAAACACAGGCACAAACCTGCAGTGCGGGTGTCCGTGTTTTTGGTGTCGCTACAGACCGAAGAAGACGCCGATGTGGTGCTGGGAGCCCGGTCGAGAGCTGTCCGGCCGACGTCTCCCTTCCCACCGGCTTTGGATTCGTCAGATGCCTGCGCGGGGTTCGATGAGGCAGAGGCTGACTGAGGTTGCGGTGATGACGGTGTTGTCTTGGCTGTCGTCGTCGTCGTCGTGGCTTCGGCTGCAGTGTTTCGGGGACCCGGCTCGATGCGCACAGACATCTGGCTCAGAACCTCCAGATCAGCTGAAACATTCAGGTTGGAGAGGTAGGTTCGCACCCGTAGACTCATCAGCCAGGTGTCGTAGACCTTCTTCAGGCTCAGCGAACCCGAGCGACGTCGATTCTGCAGCTGCTGACTCATGACGCCAGACCAGAGGGAGGCAGTGGTCGAGGGCAGCGATTCGCTGCCGGCTGTTAGGAGGCTGGGCGAGGTGGAGCGTTGCTTCTCGCCGGAGGTGTAGGCGCCGATGAGGGTCGAGGAAACACCCGCGTTCACGGATGGGGCCACGGTAGCTGTCGAGGTGGCGTTAGCACTGGAGTCTCTCGGTTTCTTCTGAAGTCCTGGGAGGACAAAGAGAGCGGGGGGGGGGGAGGTACGCGTGAGATAGGAATAAGTAGTTATCACTTCTTCAAAAAATGACACTGCACATAAAACCGAAAAGAAGACAACCCTAAGCAAGGAAATCGAACGCCTCCAGCGGGACGTAGACTCCAGCTGGAATCGCGGTTCTCAAGATTACGATTCCGTCTCTAAACAGATCGGTTTATCCTATTCTGAACGGTTATGCAAGAGTCATCAAAATCTCGTCAAAATCACTACTCAAACAAGCTTCCTGAACGCACAAGGTACGCATATCAAACGCCAAATCGTCCCTATTTCTACACTCTTCCAAACCCCTGAGTTGGTGGGCCGGAAAGATCGCGGTGCAAATGACGAGAAGTGGCCCATGAAGTTTAATAGCAGGCTATCAAGCAGACAATGAACGTGTCGAAACACATACGTTATACCCGGCCGGTCGCAGATAGCTCATTCGAGACGTTGCCGTGGGGCGCCAAAGGACGGAGGAAAAATATGTGCAGCTGATGTGCTATCTCATGAATTGCTAACCAAACTTCTAAAATGCATTGTAATTCGAAAAAAAGATGGGAAAGCGGTCGCTGTGGGCAGGCTGTTTATTCATCTGACATTTGAACTCTTACGTGGGCCCATCGGCAGGGAATGACAGACTGTACAATTAATCGCATAATTGGTTCACCTCTGCCGAGAATGTCCTTCAACTGCGCTATTGATTTATTCATGTAGTGCTTGATAAACAACTGGCCTACCGACATTGACCAATGAATAGAGTCCTCAGTCAAGTGTCAGGCTTCCTGCAACAGGCTCGAAACTCGGTCTTTCGACTGGCCCAATATTCTCACGTACTCGGAGCCAAAGCTGTGTCCTGGCGAGGAGGCATATGCGGCTACCAAGAGTTTGCTCTTCCGTCTAACATGCTCATGCAATCTCGTGCGAACCAGTTTTCTAGTCTCGCCAGCATAACTGGCTCCATAACAATTGCAGCCAATCTGGTTGCCCGTTTGTGACCCCTGCCACCCATGCGAAACTTGTTTGTTCCTGGAAGCCAATGCATCAGTGCGCCAGTAATTGAATGAATAAACACCTACTCTGCAGCGAAAGGGAATGGTAGGTGGCGAGTCACTAGTGGATTTCGGTTCGATAGACTGATCGTGATCCATCTGGCAGAACCCAGTAGTAAAGCGCCTGCACAAGGTGTGTGTGCGCATGCTTGTTTCTGATCCCAGCTAGTAGTTAGGGTTATGATTAGTTAAATGAGGACAAACAGGCCCGTAAGAGTTCTGTATCAATCTACTCCCCAGACTGTCGTCACCCTTCCGATGTATATATGTATATATATATGTACATGATGGAATGCCGACAAAGACAAGGGACATCGGAATGATCTTTTCTGCCTTATTAGCCGTCATCAGTCAGCCATACCCAGTTCAACGTGCAAGCCGCCTCGGATTGGAACTCGGGATCTTTGGTCATTGAGTCGAACGTCCTACCAATGAGCCACGGGCTCGCTGTCTTGTCCTTGCGATCAGAAATATTAATTATGACGAAGTGGCGCTCACTGATCAAGTTACGGGACATGCTCGTCCCGTTGTCTTGGGGTTCAATCTCGAACCCCCGCAGGCAGTCGCATAGCGACTAGTAACATATGCATATGATGGCTAATCGGTAGAGCGTTCGACTCAATGACCAAAAACTCCGGGCTCGAATCCCTAGCGGCTTACACCTGGGACTGGGTATGGTTGGCTGATGACGGCTAATAGGCCAGAAATGGCCATTCCAATCTCCCTTGTCTTTGTCGGCAATAACATCCTGCCTATATCAGTTCGGTTATAAGGGCTATCTGATAATATTGCGCATGTTACATGCACAGAACGACTAAATAACAATCGCAGTCTGTAGAGCATCTAGGACGGGACAAAATCTATCTGCTGACTAAGTAAATGCACTCAGAGGCACAATGTCCCGGCCAGCGAGTGTTAATTTGAAAATTATAATGCAAATGACCACAGCCAGTGTTGACAAGGCCAATCCGGGGGAGAAAGGAGGCTTACCGGACTTTCCAGGGGACTCGGTTGAGGCGCCGGCAGCGGATTTAGAGGCGCCTGCGCCCAAACCCGAGTCCACAGCCAGACCAGCAAGGCCTGAGAGAACACCCGCAGCAACGCCTCGAACGCCCGATGATTGGCTAATCTGAATGAGCCGCTGGGCGAGAGCCAAATCGTAGTCAGCAGTGCTCATTCTCCGCAGAGCGCGGATCTGTACGGAGGAGAAAGAAAGACAAACGCTATTAGTCGACAGGCCAGAGATAAGGTAGACTTCTACAGTCGACAAAGCATAACACGGGTGAACAGCTGATCTCAGCAAAACAAACCTCTTTTGCGATCATACGGAGCTTGGCAAAATTCACAAGATTGTCGGCATAACGTGACGGGTTGCCCAGATGGATGAAGGTAAGATCTTTCAAAACGAGCGGTAGGTAGGGAATCAATGGAGCATGTGGGCCTTCTGCAGTGAGCAGGTTTCGGTAGTGGAAGAAGTTCCGTGAGGGATCGAGGACAAGCTGCAGGCAGGTTGGAACGAATAACATCGAAAGAGGTACTTGAACAGGGAATTATGGCGGCAAACATATAGACGGGGTCTCGGCATGTGCGCTCTGGAGGGACGTGCCAAGAGGATAAATTCCCAGCAAATTCTTAAAGCAGCAAAGCTAAACAGGTGGAGAGCGTAAACGTCTTGACACGCGGCGCTAGTAAAAGAATGAAAGAAATAACTTAGAGCAGGCAAAGCCGGCAACAGGCGAAATTTCGAAAAAAAACGCTTACAGCCAAGTCTCGACAGAGTTTCACGTATTTGTTTGGTAGACGTTCCCAAGTCTGGCGTAGCCGTTCCACAGGAGCCATGTGCAAACCCACGAGGATACAAAACATTGTGTTGTAATTGCGCAGGTCACGACACAGTTTGGCCATCTACATAGATAAAGGCCATCGAGAGTTAACAATTAATACGGATGACACTACTGCCATTTAGTTAGTAGACATTTTAGATCAGTAACCAGTAGGCACCTTAATGAAACGTTTGAGACTGTCGACGCGTTTGGATAGAGTCAGCTCCGCGCAAATCTCATTAGGCACCCAGTAGGCCTCCTTATTCACGATTTCAGCAAATCGATCGAGGTTCGCAAACCCCGTAGCGAAACCGGTACTACTAACTACGGGCTCTTGACCAAGGGATGTTGAGTCGGGCTCTGATGAGTAGCCGGAAGAGGCTGAACCCGTCGCTGAAGAGGCAGTAGCGCAAACGCTGGACGCAGCATTCGCACGCGAATTCTCCGCAGCTGAGGGGAGGTTCAGGTTGAACACCTTGTCCACGTACTCAGTCGCCTCAACCGATCGAAAAACGGAGTAGTCGTCCAGTGTCAACTGGATGGACAGTGTTTCTGGAGATAACTGCAAAAGAGGAGAAGGATGACAGAACTGATAGCGGCTTCTCAAGAGCGCCAAAACAGGACAGGAAATAAAAAGGAAAAACGCAGTAATGTTAGCTGGGAGGGGGGGGAGGGCGGGACCAACCTGAAGGAAGGAGACCCTGCTTTCGAGGTAGATGGATTTCGCGACATCATCCGAAACGAGGGCGTCTGATTTCTTATTGTGCTTGAGATAGTAACGTGCGTTTAGAGCGGTGCGGCTGGTTAAGTCATCAACCTGATCGCCGATTCTGCTCTGCTTGATCACCGGACCCTCATCAACTGTGACCTGTAGGCATGAAGGAGATAAGAGTGACGGTTACTAAGCCCTACAATAATGACAATAACAACGATAACTTTGACGGTAATGCGGTTGGCGTATGATGAGAATGATAGTGCTTGAACTAGTTGGAATGCGGTGATAACTGTGATGCAGTTCTTGTGCTGAGGGGTGGCGATCTAATTTGAAGTGATAATTTAATTAAACTAGCAAGAAACGCTCACCGGGCTGTTTGGTTCCCTAGAGCAAAGCGACTCCGATCCTTTAGGTAGAAATCGCAAAAAGGCAGTTACCCGCCAGGCCGCAGGGCTGACAAGAATAGCAATATTGAATGCCACATGCTAAAGCGATACTTAGCGGAGTAACTACCAGAAAGCACACAGAGAACGCTGGAATACTCACTGTGCCGCAAGCAGGGGCTGAATGTTAGTGGAACACGTTCCTGGGTTTTTAGTTTGCACCTGTGCCGTCAAGTATGGTATATCGCGCAACCAGTGACAATTATATTAGTATTTCAAGTTATCTGTGTAATACGACCTAATCTGCCAACAGAGACCTCTAGAACAACACCAAAAGAGCTCTGTTCGCAGATTTTGACTCAGCTTGCTCTAAAAAGCCATGACTCTCAGAGATTTAATGGGAAATGCGGCGTCCATCAGTGCCAGGTTCGCCAGGTGTAGTTGAAGCTGAAATAGACAAGAACGTCAGGATATATTGGTACCAAAAAATTTCGCGACTGCTCTTCAGCTTAAGCAAATTCGAGATTTCGGTTGTCCGATTCTACCTGTCTCTGACTGTGAGGTCCTCGTCTCCTCAAAAGAGGCGTCCTTACTACTAGAACAGGTTCATACTCTATAAGGTGACTGGTAAATGTCTTAAAATGACTGGAGATCCCTCATCGATACACCTGGTACATGATTGAGGTGACAGTGATAAAAGAATTGGATAATGGCAGTGCCGACAAAAGGAGCGTCAAAACCGAGCATTGAGAAGGTAAAATGACGTGAAAAATCGCAAAACGATGTCGAGAATGTTGGCGACAGAGTGAGAGTCGAAGGCACACGTACAGTAGGTGGGCTAACTCATGAAATGACAACCGAAATCCGGAAATACGTTTTCGTTTCGAAAAGATTAATTAAGTAGGGGTTGCAGCATAATTCTATAATTCAGTTACCTAAGGATGCCGGTTTTCGAAAAAACTTCTTTCCGGCTGCATGCAAAGACTATACTCTTCAAAAAATGACTACTTATGTAGCATGAATTTTTCTAATTGATTTTCGATGCCCTTAAAAACTCAGTTATATTTCATGGAAAACATGCATAAAAATATTCATTCTTTTGCTCCTTCAGTAGAAAAGTATGTCCTCTTTTAAGTTTATGTTCGAAGAAAGGGTATAATTCGGTTTTAAAAAACATTCTACTTGTGAGAATTTTTAATACCGTGAAATGGCCATTAATAAAAAGTCATGTCTCTGCATTTACCAATGTGACTTGTAAAGTTAACAATATGGCTCAAATCCACTGCTAAATTTTATGAACACCATATAGTCTCCTCTTAATATAGTAGAGAACTGCATGGCTTTCCGTGCGCGTAAAATATACGGCTTGTAGTTTTAAAACCCTGAATGCAAGTGTGATGGCCGAGCGGGTGCAAAATGATTGGGGAATTGGAAAAGTTTATGAAAACCAAATTATACCCTTTCTGAGAAAATAAACTTGAAAGACACACTTTTCTACCAAAGGAGCAAAAGAATGAAGATTTTTATGCATGTTTTCCATGAAATATGATTGAATTTTAAGGGGCATCGAACAGCAATCAGAAAAATGCATACAACATAAGTAGTAATTTCACTGCAGAGTACGGTTTTGCATGCAACCGGAAAGAAGTTCGTTCGAAAGCCGGCATCCTGAGGTAACTGAATTATCATAGAATTATGTTACAGGCTGACCAGTTTTACAACCCTACTTAATTCGTGTTTTTTTTAAAAGAAAATGCATTTCGGAATTTCGGTTGACATTTCATGAGGTGGTCCACCTACTGTAAAATCAGGAGACTCAGAGTCCAATACTGAAAAGGGATTTACAGAGAAATGCAGCGTCCTTCAATGCTATCCTCGCCGTAAATTCGAGACTTTGGTAGCCTGATTCTGTCTGGCGACACACGTCTCCGACTGTGAGGTTCCAATTTTATCAAAAGAAGTGTCCTTATCATTAGAACAGGTTCATCCTCTATAGTGTGGCTGATGAATGGCTCAAAATGCCTGGAGATCCCTCGTCGAAACATCTAGTCAATAAGAAGTACAGTGCAGTTGACTCAGGTAACAGTGATAGAAGTGCCAGAAGAAGGAGCGTCAATACCGAGCATTACGAAGGTAGAATGGTGTGGAAAATCGTAAGCGGCAGAGGTTAGAGAGTGGAAGCCACACGTAAAATCAGGAGACTCCAGATCAGGGACAAGACTTACCTGGCAGAGACAGTAGGACTCCCGATCATCTTCCGGCACACCAAACTCCTCAGCCGCCAGATGCGCGGCCTCCAGGGCAGTTGTGTGTTTCCTGATCGGCACCAACTTACTGGACTGCTCCCTGCCGCCGCCGTCGCCGCCAGCGCGCCAAACGCGAATCACCTGCAGTGGACTGCTGCCAGCAAGCCCGCCATTTTGGTCAGCGGCAAGCGGCGCCGTGAGGGAGACGGCGCGCCTGCTAACGTTGGATCCGGCGGCGCGAGGACCCAACAGCAGGTCGTACTGCTGCGGATGCGGATGCGGCTGACGCTGTGCAGCCTCGGCGGCCAGAGCCAGCGCCAGGTCGGGTTGAGAGGAGGACTTGGAGAGGGTCTGTGCGCCGCCGCCGCCGGAGGAGGAGGGCGCTCCAAGGCCAGCGGTGGCAGCAGCAGCAGCAGCCGGAGTGCACCGCTTACCGCCGACAGCCAGAGGGCGACCAACTGCGCGGGTGGGCAAGTCAATCAGGCCCAGAGAGGAGATGGCGCAGAGGTTGAGAGCCTGACGGGCCGAGACGAGATCGCTGCTGCCGGCGGCGGCGGCATGGAAGGGGTGCTCAGAGCGCATGCTGGCGCGAAAACCGGACTGGGCGACACTTGGAATTTGGCCGGCAGAAGGGTTGGCAAAGAGCTGGGAGGGAAAAAGGCGGGCGTTCAAGCAGGCAGTGGACATTGACAACGACGGTTCGACCGTCAATCCACGAAGCACAGAAAGCCAGCGAGAAAACTGATCATTCCAGCATCTACCACAGTCTCTCTTTCCTCATCCACCATGCTCCGATGACAAGTTGCACGAAGCTGGCCTCAGCGCGGCGGCTGGCAATGATAGTCCGGAACTGTGCAACGATTTACCGGACTAACAAAGCAGGTAGTAGCAAAAAGCCCAGACACGCGTGCTTCGCCGATCTTATGCCGCTGCCTGACGCAGCTGCGAGGGGTTCAGCTCGTGGCCATCGGACCTTCGTGCTTAATGACGCCAGTCAATCGACTCATTTTTGGCGGCGAAAATCGGCTTTTACCCACTTTGGTCTAGCGTTGAGCTAGGCAACAAGTTCAGTAAACGGACGTTGGTATCTATGGATTCGAAAGGGAAGGAAAACATACACCCAGTAATTTAATACAGCATATTTGCGCAAAGAAATCACTGGTTGAATTTTCTTCTAGCGTTAGTAGTTTTTTTCAACGTTGGCAATACTTTCCCCACGACGGGCGTGTTAAATGAAGAGTTTTACCGGCAGGCCGTGGTAATGCTTCAAACCCGTTTCTCGCAAATAACAATTTCATTTTTCTGATGGGCCTAGTAACCTTTTCCAGGAATATGATTCAATACTTCACTTATGTCATGTAGTAGTATGTTTTTTATAATGGCGTACAGACGTAAAACGTAGAGTTGTGAAGTAGAACTATTCTGAGGAATATGGTTATTATTCGCACCGGAGATAGAATGGATGGTCTAAATTACATTATTTCTCAGTGCCTGCAGATAAACATCCGTTAACCTAAGTAAATTCAAGCGTATAATTTCAACATTGTAGGAGGCTTATTTAAAATGAAGTTTAAACCAGAAAACACACGGGAAAGCTGGGGGACCCACTGACGAGCCGAACCCCTCGCAGCTGCGTCAGACAACGGCATAAGATCGGCGAAACACGCGTGTCTGGGCTTTTAGCTAATACCTGTGTTGTTAGTACGGTAAATCATTGCACAGTTCTATACTACTGGCTGCCTGTTGGCGGTTTGTGAATATTAAGCGGTTATTCCGCAGTAGCAGATGGATTTCAGCTCAAATATTCATATCAAACTTTGGACTGTGCCAGAAAAGGCCCGTTCGAAAGATTTACTCTAAGTTCGCGCATTAATTTCCTCGGAAATTAACCAAGGAAAAATGATAGTTCGACTGTCATGACTGACGATGTCTACTGTCTGCTCCATAGCAGGGTAAGAGCAGGGACGGTGACTTGCGCATGAATTTGTTCATGATGGTGGTAGACTTGTGCAGCATCTACCGCGCTCCCTTCTCCTCACACACCCGGGCCCAGTGTCGCGGCCAAGTCAAGAAGACCGGAGGCGGGAAAGGCCGCAGATGGTTGGTTGGCAGGCACGACGAAAACCCGCACCTAGGCGTACCACCACACCACCTGGTTCACAACAAGCACTTGACCAGGATTTGATGGGAAGGGGGCAGCAGGGATCCTGACTGGCACGGCGTGAGCCTGCAACTGGACCTGTCACCGCACCTCGAATGAAGGCATTTGCTATAAGTGCACATCCCCGATAACGCCTAAGGGACTCCGATCTTGCCTCCGTATTGGTCCAGGACATCTACTGAGTGGCCTGTTTCACTGACCAATGATGACAGGCGACTCAAGCGATTACGTAGGGGGGAGGGGGTGCGGCGGGAAGACATGAGGCGTACTTGACAGGCGGTTGTCAGAACTTGCCTCCGTATTGGTCCAGGGCATCTACCGAGTGACCTGTTTCACTGACCAGTGAGCCCAGGCGACTCAAGCGATTACGTAGGGGGGAGGGGCGGGTGTGGGGTAGGGGACGGAGACATAAGGCGTACCTGACAGGCGGTTGTCAGGACTGGCGGACCCTGGGACCGGTGGACGGCACGTATCAGAAGTTAGCCACAGAGAAGCACATGATGGAGTCTAGCGGACATACCTCTTTCGATCGTAGCTCCTGGTTCAGAAGGGGAATAAGACGCTGGGGCGAGGCCTGTAGTCGATAGGCACCGGAGGGAGCCT
Organism: Spirometra erinaceieuropaei; assembly: GCA_902702965.1. NCBI lineage: Eukaryota > Metazoa > Platyhelminthes > Cestoda > Diphyllobothriidea > Diphyllobothriidae > Spirometra > Spirometra erinaceieuropaei. The sequence goes on from CACRXP010000065.1 coordinate 566,386, forward strand.
GCCGCGTAAGCACCGAGCGCGGAGCGTCGACAATGTCATCGCCAGCAGCGGATTTGTAGGCGACCGCTTGTGAGCGCGTGGGAGAGGCGGTAGCCAGTGTCCTTCTGCATAAAGAAAAACGCCCGATGGTACACGCACAGGAAAAAGTTAATATATGTGGTAGATCGGCATTCCCTCATCGAGTATAAAATACGAAGATGACGTGATTCTTCGCCAAACGAGTGAAAGTGTATATTTTTGTTCATTTTTTTTTCATAAAATATATTTGAATTTATAAGACCATCGAAAATCAACGTGAAAAGTGCGATGTCAAGGCATACAGGACCACACATGTCCGTTTATTGCTGCTCCTCATGAAATGTATGACACAGTTCGGATCCCTTGCGAAATTTTATGAACTCTATGTGGTATCTTCTTAAAGGCATAGAGGAATATATGATTTTCTTTACGAGGAAATCAGGCACCTTGTTGACTGAAATCGCTGAACACTGATGTAATGGCAGATCCGGCTCAAAAATATTCGGGAATTGGGAAACTTTTTTAAAACGTAAATATACACTTTCTTTGTGTATAAAATGCAAAAACAATGTTATTTTCCACAAAAGGAGTAAAAAAGCTTATTTCTGTGCACGTTTTCTATAAAATATGTTTGAATTCATAAGACCGCCGAAAATCCATAGCAAAAATGCATGCTACTTAAGTGGTCATTTTTTTACCGAGTACGGTTTCTGCATGAGGTCAAAAAGGCATGCATTCAAAAGCCGACATCCTGGCGAGTCCGAAATGCTATAGGACTATGTTGCATGCTTATCAATATTACAACCCCACCTAAGTAATCTTTACTAATCGAAAACGAATTTCAGAATTTCGGCCAACATTTCATGAGATCAGTCAAGCACTGTATGTTTGAATTTATAAGACTATCGAAAATCAACGTGAAAAGTGCATGCTACTTAGGCAGCCACTTTTTACCGAGTACGGTTTCTACAGGAGATTGAAAAAAAGTGTTACCAAAAGCTGACATCCTCCCAGTCCGAAATCCTATAGGAGTATGCCGCAGGATAATCAGTATCACAACCGCAACCAAGTAATCCTTCCTAATCGGAAACGCATTTTAGAATTTCGGTTAACATTCCATGAGATCGGTCACTACCAGCGTGTACAGCAAAGAAGGCTACGAACAATGACAATTTTCGGCATGTTAGCTGCCGCTACCGCCGCCGCCGCCGCCACTAGCTAAACCCAACCCCGTGTCTGGATGACTTGGGATTCGAATCCGGGTTCATTGGCCAAAGAGTGTTACGTAATCCAACGTCATGAGCGCACTTGCCTGTAGGAAATGTGCACTAGCGTCGGAGGGGAAGCGTTCGCTGATACGCTGCCCCATTATTGGCTGCGAGCCAAAATAGAAGACTGGGAAGTGGAGAGAGGAAATAGGAGGGCTAGAGAGCTGCCATTACGACAGTCCACGCTGGGAGACCCACCACCCAAATCAGTATGCGCGTCTGCCATATAGCGTTCCACGAGGGTGCCGCTGATGTAAAGTATAATTACGAATGGGACGACGATTGCGCAACCTCCTACCTCCCCTCCCCAATGACACCGATGAGCCATGCTACTACTCTGACGACCAGAAATCTCCCAACGGCCGCGAAAACGGCGGCCGCGGGTGAGGGGTGGGTGGGGGGGGGGATCAAAATACACCCGAACTGGTGCGGGTGATGAGAGACGACGCCAAGGTCTCCTGTGCGGCCGAGGGTGCGTGCGCAAGGCACACATGCAAGCAACAGTCGAGTCAGTTGAGAGCGGCATCCCTATACGTCTTTTCGCTCCTCGCAGACGGCCACATGCACCCACACGCGCACAAAAGTGCGGATGAAGCGGCAGCAACGCGATGTGGCGGTCAGTACAGCCGCGGAAAAGATTTGTCATCATGTGCGCGCGCGGGTGCAAGCAGCGGTACGAGACGGACTGGTTTGGGGTTAGTCAATGGGTCCAGGTTTACGTGTGGGGACAGTGTTTATTTCTGTGTGCATGCGCGACAGCGCGGGATATGCACATATACGGGCAAAAGGTCAGCGCTGCGCCCTCTCTCTTGCCATGAGTGAAAAGCAACAGGGGGTTGA
>CACRXP010000065.1:568571-589065 GCA_902702965.1 Spirometra erinaceieuropaei
CCACTGATCTAGCAAATTGGTCTGTTAACCACAAAAAATGTCACACTCTCACAAGGTGAATCCTGTCCTCCATCTAATGACGTTTCCGTGGTGTCCGGCAAGGTCTTTGGTATGCGCCCTCGGGTGGGGCTGGCTGGACTGCGGCGGCGGCGTCGTCGAAACAATTGCGAAGCCTGACCAAAAAGGTCACCTAGTCAATGAAAGTACACAGAGGACCGAATGGACGTCTGTCCATAGGGCAGGCTTTGAAGAACCTCAGAATAGCTGGCTGGGCTACGCCAGTGCGGTGTTGCTAGACAGGCCGCCCCGACTCCCCCCTCTCCGGGGGGGAGGAGGCAGTGTTGGCTAGCACAAATCCTATCAAGCTCGCCCGCGATTACTGCCTCACGCCTCGCGCATAACTGATCCCAGCACGAGCGTACTCACAGAGGACGGAACACGGCAAGCGAATGGACGCGAGCACACAGGGCAGTACGGGCGTGAACGAAAAACAACACGCGTACACAGCGAACAAAGGGATGGATTCGGAAAGCTCGGGGCGTCCCCCCACGGGTAGGCAGGCGGTAACATCCTCAATTACCAAGTAAAAGCTCCCCTGACTAAAGACGAGGCTTTCACAGGGATGGGCGCAGATTAGACAGTGATGGTAGCTGTGGGAGAGGCGAAAAAGGGATAACGCTGAGTAGGAAATAAGTGGCCGAAATGGGATAAAAGGGTGGATGCTACGCGAAACCGGGTTGAATGGAACACATGTTTGACGCTGACGGTTATGCCCCCTCTGCCTTTTTAAAATAAATAGTCCACCAGTTCAGATACATACAGTGAGTGACCTATCTCATGAAATGTTGGCTGAAATTCTGAAATGTGTTTTCGATTAGGAAGGATTACTTAGTCGCGGTTGTGCTTCTGATTATCTTAAGGCATACTTTTATAACATTTTAGACTCGACAGGATGTCGGCTTTAAAATCCACTTCTTTTCGATCTCCTGTCGAAAGTGTGCTCGGGAAAAAATGACTACTTAAGTAGCATGCATTTTCCCCATTGATTTTCGATGGTCTTGGAAATTCGAATATATCTTATAGAAACCACAAACAAAAATGTGCTTTCTTTTAGTCAATCAATAGAGAATCACGTCTTCTTTATATTTTATACTTAAGGAGGGAGTATGATTAGGTTTTAAAAAACTTTTTCTAATTGCCCAAAAATTTGGAGCCTGGTCATTCGTTGCATTAGCGCTTAGTGATTAAACTCTACAAGGCGCATGCGTTCCGCGTAAAGAAAATCCCATATTTTTCTATGTCATTAAAGGATATCATACAGGGTCCATAAAATTTTGCAGTGGATGCGGACCATGTTGTACGTTTCATGAGGAGCAGTGGCAAAAGGCCAGGTACGATGCTATGTGAATGGACATATCGCGGTCTTAAAAAGTCTCATAATTAGAAACTTTTTTAAAACCTAATTATACTCCTTCCTTAAGTATCAAATATAAAGAAGACGTGATTCTCTATTGATTGACTAAAAGAAAGCACATTTTTGTTTGTGGTTTCTATAAGATATATTCGAATTTCCAAGACCATCGAAAATCAATGGGGAAAATGCATGCTACTTAAGTAGTCATTTTTTCCCGAGCACGCTTTCGACAGGAGATCGAAAAGAAGTGGATTTTAAAGCCGACATCCTGTCGAGTCTAAAATGTTATAAAAGTATGCCTTAAGATAATCAGAAGCACAACCGCGACCAAGTAATCCTTCCTAATCGAAAACACATTTCAGAATTTCAGCCAACATTTTATGAGATAGGTCACTCACTGTAAAGGCAGAGTGCGAGGCATCGATAAAGTTCAGTTTAATTGGTGGTGTTACAGACACCAATGATGAGCCTAGACATGAGTGCGAAAAGCCAGATGAAAATAACCATCCTCCATGGAGATCGTCTTACCTACATCCATATATACACTAGGGAAAGTCCGCGAATTCCTGGAGGCAATGCACTCAGATGAGGCATGCATCAATCGGCATAGCTATTTAGATGCCACATACAAATTTCTCAAAGACAAATGGAAGCGAGCGCAGCCACCGCCGAGGGATGACGAAAAACCATTGACGCGCATTGGCGCAGGCCTCGGCCAACCACAGTGAAATAGTTAACTGGCTTTGTACATTGCCCGAAAGTCTGACGACGAGCTGGGAGACCAGACTCGAAAATGTACGCATTAAAGATTATTCTCTTCCCAAAGAATCTTACTTATTTTCAAATATAGATGTATATATGTTACAGTTCTGTACCCCTAAGCACGAAATTCTTGGCAAGAGGAAAGCTAAATTTTAAAAAACGGCACGGAGAACAGTCGGGTAGGACAATACTCGAAATATTGTTAGATGGAATGCATACGTTTGCCAGTAAAGCAGGAGTGTAAAAACGCCGTTCACTTTTACTAAACAAGAGTTGGCAATTTTTAACGTGCGCGTATCCTTAATCTTTGCCCATATATAAATATTCAGAAGAATACTACTGGCAGAGACGAGGAAGATTGGAACGGCCATTCCCTTCAACCAGTCATAGCCAAACTCAGGTTTTCCAACCGCTGTGGCTCTAACGAGCGTTCTGTTGGTAAGAAGTCCAATGCTATGACCAAGGAGCCACGGCTTCGTTGTCCCGTGGGTAGCGATCGGGCATACAAACTATGGTAGAGGGGACCTACTCTTCCCGGTGTGCCTTGCGGCTGGATATGGAGCCTCGTAGGCAGTCGCACAGCGACTAGTAATATATACAGGCGACCACCGACTCCACCGTCTTTGTTGCAACCTTCGCAGAGCAAACAAACTCCCCACAGGGTGCTAATAGGGCGTCCTTCAGTGGTGACACACTGCGCCCGCCCCCTTAATCGTGATACTCGGTGTCTCCCGCCCCCCCTGCTGGGGGTGCAATGTGGCCTGGTGGGTTGGTCACGCATCCGTGATTTGCACCTCTTTCGTGCGAAAACATCGCCAAGTCAGGAGACGCAAGGGGGAGGGGGAGAACCAACCTGACTAATGAAGACGCCAAAGTCTCTGGTGCCGCCCACCAGCACGAAGGGAAATATGACGCTGAGAGCGCTGGTGGCGAGGCCCGGAGGTGAGCGCGCAGTGCTGGTGCTGGAGGGCAGAGGTGCGCCACGGGGCACCAGGAGGAGGGCGACCTCCACATCCCGACTCACCGCCTTGGTGCTGCAGGCCAGGTGGAAGAGACGTCGTTCACCGGCTGAAACAGGTACAGAAAGGCAGTTGAGTGACAGAGCGGTCGACCATAAGACATCCCCCCACCCCTAGGAGATCCCGTTTAAAAGACAAAAAATACATCCAGAGTGCATCTCCATCCCAGAGATCCGGCCAGCGCCGTGCGCTGTCGTGAAAACGCACGCAACTGACTGCCTGCGCACCCCGAGCAGTCGGCTAGGCACAGGAGGTAGGCTAACTCATGAAATGCCGATCGAAATTCCGAAATGCGTTTTCGTTTCAAAAAGACTAATTAAGTAGGGCTGTTAGACTGATCATCGTACAGCGTAATTCTATAATAATTCGGTTACCTCAAGATGCTAGCTTTTGAACGAACTTCTTCATGGCTGAATGCAAAAATATACTCTGTAAAATATGACTACATAAGTAGCATGCATTTTTCTCATTGATTTTCGGCGCCCTTAACCACTCAACTATATTTCGTGGGAAACGTGAATAAAAACATTCATTCTTTTGCTAATTCGGTAGAAGACTACTTCTTCTTTCAATTTTATACTCAAAGGAAGGGTATAATTCGATTTTCAAAAACTTTTCCAATTCCAGAATAATCTTGAACCCGACCTGTCGTTACACTTGCATTCAGGGTCTCCAAACTACAGGCCGTATATTTTCCGCGTACAGAAAACCATACATTTCTATACGGTATTAGGAGAACACCATATGGGGTTCATAAAATTTAACAGGGGATTTGAGCCATTGTTAACTGTACAAGCCACATTGGTAAATGCAGAGACATGACGTTTTATGAACAGCCATTCCACGGTGTTAAATGATCTCACGATTATAAACTTGTTTAAAACCGAATTATACCCTCCCTTCGAGTATTAAATTGAAAGAAAAAGTAGTCTTCTACCAAATTAGTAAAAGAATGAATGCTTCTTATTCACGTTTTCCACGAAATATAGTTGAGTTGGTAAGGGCACCGAAAATCAATGAGAAAAATGCATGCACGTCGCATTTCGGGTAGAAAAAAAGTTGGCGTCTGCGACTACACTTTCTTCGTAACGTGTCACCTCCAAGAATTGATTGTCCTGGAGGCCTTTCATTTTTTCAGATTTTCCACCGAAATGCGGTCGCCATGACAGATTGACGTCGATATTGGCGAAAGTGATTTCACAGACGGCGCCAACCAATCAAGAATGTTGCCCAAGTGATTGAACCCAAATTCCATTTGCTGGCGGCAGTCTGGATAGGCATTCTTCTCTTGGTTAGCGAGCATCGGAGCGTTTTCGATAAATTCTCGTCGGGGTACACGTAAAACGTGTGAATTCGATTACAGCTCACCTTTTCATACAAACGAGGCATACGAATAGGAGGAGGGTAGGGAATTGGAGACAATTGGTTTGAAAACAGTGAGGGTTAGGGGTAGGGGATGGAGGGTGCGGAGGAGTACATGCCGTTAGCCGACATTTGGCAACGGTAGGGGTGGAGCTCGCACCCAAGCTCTCCTGTGCGCACAGGACCGATTTTCGTAACCCAATGTCAGTCGCCTCTGCTGTTGCTAACAGACGCAGACGCAGTCGCTTAGGAGTGTTAGGTGGGACCCTGGTAATGACAAGAAAGGCTTCGTTGGTGTCCACACGATGCCCGAAATCAACTATATGTGCGAGAAGATAGCTGCTTACACTTCCAATTTTGCCTTTCCTCAACCATGCCGGCAGGTGTTCCAGCAAACTTTTGGAAAACGCCTACTCTTGCGACCAATATAACCGGCTCCACAGTAGCAAGCCAAGGAGTAAATGCACATGAGACTGATTTGAGCTGGCAACCTATCCACAAGTTCATCGTGTAAAACGAGGTTGGCTGAGAATAGTACCCGAACTCTTGCCTTTGCAGAGGTTCGGAAAATAGCCGGATCAAGGCACCTGCTCAGGTGGCCCGACGCGAGAGCACACGCAGGCCCGCCAACTGGTTTTCTGAATCTCAGTAGTTGTTTATTTTTTTCCATAAAGTAGTGAAAATGATAGTACTTTTCTAACTGTGTAGGAAAAGAGCCGTCACGTAAATGACTGCCACTATCCACTTCGCATACACGCCTCCATCTAGACGGCGTTTCCCGTAAATTCCCCTAACGTGTCCGGTTCCGGTGGATGTATTTCTTTCAACACGGAGTCCTTAAGCTGCTGGATGGTCCTTGGCCAGTTCATCACTACAGGATGCGTAAATGTTTCCAGTATTTCCCGATATCGGTCGCCGGTCGTCGTAATTATATGGCCATTGTCCTGAAAAATCGGGGGTCCGATAAGCCCTTAGGATGTTACATCATACCGAACGGCGCACGGATTCTCCCTGCCTCAAAATCGTAGATCCTGATTACTCACAAAGGCATGCTTTCAGGTGAGAATGCGCTCCGTCTCTAATGATCAAACTGGGGACATACATTCAATCCAGATTCAATAATTTAGTCGGTGTTGATTACCCATCGACCATTCTTTACGAACAAAGTGCCCTATGAGATAGCAAGTTCAAGAGAACATCCAGGAATAGAAGTCGGTGGCCCTTCCTGACTGTCCCGCTGCAAACATTCAGTACTTTGGCCTTCTGTGTGCATTAGAAGCGAACTCCAAGTCTTGAATAATTACTAGCAGACCCCTGGAAACGTTAAACCAAGTGACGTATAGCTGGCTACATGAGCGGATTCCTGGCGGGTATGCTCTGTGGTGGATCAGTGGAACGCTATCTGTCGATTAAAATTTGCCGATTTTTACACGTTGCACAGCTGTCAGTTTTTTTTTCATGGTGAAAACCGGAGGAGCAAATTTTGACTGATAAAGTGACTTATTTCTTTGATATGTCCACGTTGTAGGGAGATGGGTAGGTGTGCGGTGATTGACGGCGCTGAATACAAGTAAGAGCGTGACACATTTAAAGTCCATTTTCCGCAAACTAACCGGGCTAATAACAGACCTGTCAGGAAAGAGGCTTGTCCGTAAGGTTATTTAGGGGGAGTTAATGCAGCTTGACCTATGGGGGAGGGGGGAAAGCCAGGGTTATTGTGGCAGGACTCTTGGCATATTGTTCCAATTTAAAATGTCTACAGACTACTATGGTGACAAACATAGGCGCTGGACAGGCCTCATTTGCTTTCCTAAGCATACTTGTGGAAGTTTTCAGTCAAGTAGATTGGAAACAGGGGCAAGCGCAATGTTCTCTACGCGCGCCGCACGCACGATAGCAGCCGGTCGAGCGGAACACTTCAGGGGTCTTGACCAGTTAGGAATGTAGGCATCCTCAGGACTTCCTTAAAGCGTGTTAAGTAGCCTTTTTAGTGATCAAAAGCTTCTAATCTGGCCTTTCGTTCTGGGCGAATAAGAACGCTACTGCCAGCTACCTTCAGACAGAAAAATGAAACCTTCAATAACTAATGCTACTTCCATTTCCCGAGATCATTCCTTTTAACTAACTTGTTTAAAAGCTGCGCGAGAACTACCGGGGATGTACCACAAATTCCTACAAGACTGATCGGTTCCGTCGCCAGTTATAGGTTCCCTTCTCCGATGTTTACCTACAGATGGCTCGCATGCACATGCGCACATCGAGGTTAACAGTGACGTACGTTATTACTGGTGTACTGTGTGTGTGCGCGTGTGGACAGGCCGAGGCTCCGCAGGTCTGTCATACTACCACCGTCACCGCCAGCTGCCGCATGTGCTATTGCAACCGCCCACTGTTTGGTGAGCATCTGTCCACGTAAGATGTACAGCCTCAGCACAGCTGCCGCAAGATCTGCGCGATCAGACGAGTTAGCGTTCCCGGTTCACTGCTATGAACATCAGGCATGGTAAAAAGCAGCCACAGCACAGAACACACACAGACATACTATTTCGATGACTCAGGCCACCTTCTTACACCTTGGATGTGAAAGTCGGCCGAGAACACACGCCAGCGCCTGTCTACAACAGTATGCGCAATAAAACCAAATCCGCGAAACTTCCCGCAGGACATCCAAGTCCCAGGGGGGGGGGGGACACCATACCAAGAGGTACAAAGGCGGAACGAGGAGACGCAGGCTCGGCTATCCCAAAAACCAGTTTCTTGCCCAACGGCGCAGTTGGGAGGGAAGAGTGGACACGCCGCGAGAAAAGGGGTAAGATTATAGCTGTTTCGGAAAACCAGTGTTAACCGAAACTTGGCGAGTGCCCGAGGCGGAAAAGGCAAGGCTTTCATGTAGGTCCTATAGCACGATATTGACATGCCCGAGATGCCACTTCGGTTGGCTGAAAAGGCAGACATATTTGTTGTCAGAGGGGCCTGGCATGAGGAAACCAATGTAGACGCAAACGATTGAGCAGAAATCGCATACTTTACAGTGATAAGGAACTGCACAAATGTTAGACACGCGCTCACTTTCGTTCCAATCGGACGAGATAGTGGATTTCCGTCCCAAACTGGTGGCGGTGGAGGGGAGGGGAGGGAGCGCTACCAAATTAGCTGAGGGATAAGGCACTCGGAAACGGACTACTTCCTAACCTTCCTGGTCATGCTTTTCGTTGCAATTCGCTGCTGACATTGTATTCACACTGTGCGGTTGCCCGTGTGGTCACAAGCGCGAAAGAGGGCGATGGTTAACGTGCTGATCGCTAGAACGGTCAGCGTGGTCAAACGCAATAGGGGACGGGGGACGAGGAACAAAAAGGCAATTACTGCATCTTGAAGAGGTGTGACCAATGGGAAGGCGGCTATGTGGGCTCGGCGAACAAGAGGCAGCAACCAAATACGAGGATATCAACATACCCGCACATATATGTGTGCGCGCAGGTGCATAACAAAGAAATGAACTAGAATTCGAATATGGCGCAGCGGATACTGTTGGTACAGAGGATTACAAACGAATGCCGACATAAACCGTAGTGAGTGGGGGGAGGGACAGGAGGGCGAGGGGGACACATAGAGGACGGTAGGCAAGTAAGTAAATGTAAACATCGAGACAGAACGGCGGTGCTAACATGACGCCACAGTAAACAAACGCATATCAACGCCAACAGCTGCGCGAGGCAGAACAGTTACGGCAATAGTTCTGATAAGGGGGGGGACTATGAAGACTGGGCGGATACGATCGAGTGGCCAGGGCGTGGTGTTGCAGCTACTGAAGGGACTGGTGACCACAACAAGCGCCCACCTGACGTTCAGTTCTTGCTTGTGGCTCAGATTTAGTACTGAGCACAGCGGCCACATCCTGGCAACGGCTGCAAGAGGCAGACAAACCAGATGAGAGTAGCTGGCGCGGTTGACCGCAGCGTAAACTGGTTCGGCGGTGCCATTGCCGTGGCTGTGTAAATCTCTCTTAGTATAATGGCGCATGGAAGTCAGCATCCGCTAAGGAGTGTGTAACAACTCATCCGCCGAACTGACAAGGAACGTCGGACCTATACCGGACTGTCGCCGCAAGCTGGATCACTGGCTCTGTGTGTGTGCGTGTCCGCAGTGTGAGCAGCGCATGGCCGGATGCGTGAACAATAATCGGCGGCTGTCTTTTGAAGTCATGACCCACGTAAGGAGGCGGTGGCGAGTAGGCGGGTCGCCGTGGTGAGCGTGGGAGCCTTGGACGTGAGTGTGGGTGGAGCCGTCACAGGTGCAGATCTTGGTGACAGTAGCAAATATTCAAGTGAGAACCTTGAAGGCCGGGGTGGAGAAGGGTTCCATGGGAACAGCAGTTGGCCATGGGTCAGGCGGTCCTAAGCGACCCGGTTTCTCAGTACAGATACGTGGGGAGCCTTGTTTGTGTGTGTGTATTTGTTACCGTCTGGACCCCAAGGTTTGTGAGCGTCTGCTGTGCCATAATCAGCAAACCATGGTCTTCGCAGCCTGGCGAGCGCTGAAAGTTCTCCGGCACCTGGTTTTCCGGCGTTTGATGCGCTTGCACTCTCGTTGGGTATACAGGCCGTGTGCATGGCTGCCTACTCATCCGCGTCCTTTCTGTTTTTGTTGGTCAAAATCCTGGTCAATCGTTTTTTGTGGGTCAGGGACTGTGGAGTGGAGCGTCGAGGTGCAAGTTCGGCCGCACACAACGCTTGTGCCCTACCTGCCTCCGGTCCCCTTGACATCGGATCCAGGTGGGGAGGAGAGAGTGCGGTAGATGCTGCGCAAGCCTACTCTCACTATTAACTAATGCACGCGTAAGTCACCGTGCCTTCTTCAGCTTGCTCTGGAGCACACGGTTTACATCGTCGGATGCGACGGTCTAATTAACATAAAGCAGCATGCACAGGAAATCTATCATTCAGAAAAGCAAGATTAGGAGGGCAAACTTATGACTGGCACGAGTACACAAGAGGGAGACAACCTGCGTGTTCTGTGTACGGGGATCAAACTATTCAAAAGGTTGGAAGGCGGACATTTCTGCCGTAGGCCGCAGAATGTTAGACTCCGACTTACCTATTGGAGATGAAGGGTTTCATATTTAGAGCCCGGATCCGAAGAAAAACGGTCGTTGTTTGTTGAGATACATGTTGGCAGCAGATTAAAGTTGAGGTGCTCGACGAAAATACTGACATGGGTTGTGGGGACTCCCAGCGGGCCAAATAACATGCAGGAGTTTGACGCGTCCTCTCATTGTTGCCCCCTTCCGATGCAAAGAGAGTTAGCGCTAGCACGAAGATACACGTCATCAGAACCTCCTGCCGACAAAAACAAACAAGTCTGCCCTTCTGACCGTCCAGACTTACAACATGAACGCTGGTGGTCATTAGCAATAGACTGCAGTGATGTGCAACACTTGAAGGCTGGCGGCGACGGCGTCGGACACCCGCCAGCGTAATGCCACCCCCCTGTTAATGTCCCAGATCGTAGGCGCAGAACTTGATTCCTATTATCGGAGCGACGCTTTCAGAACCTTGCAGTGAAGAGCTGGCGATGATGAGACGCAGGCCCTAAACGAAGTCTCTCACGTCGGTAGACTTAAACGCTGGCCGTGCGACCGACAACAAGCGCGAAGAAGTTATTATGAGACGAGTTCAATGTACTGGGGGGCCAGAAAGCGCAATCTCTGGAAGCATGCGCTAGGTAACAGCCGAGCCAGGTGCTCTGTGCAGCATATTCAAAGACGTGAGTAGTGACTTTGCGAAGTCATTAACCTGAGGTCAGAGCCCGCAGAACATCTTGACTGGAGAGAGCGAGAGAGGACAGACAGCTAACACGATGGCGATGGCAACGGCAGTGAACTGTGTGCCGAACTCGCGAGTGTGCCAACAGCGCATTCCTCATCAAGGAAAGGCATGCGTGCCCTCATCGTCAGGGTGCAGCAACGACCGCAGAATAACCCCTCCCTCCCCCCACAAACGAACGCAGATGGCGGTAGGAGAGGAAAAGGGGTGGGGGTTGCTGAATCTTGAAGCGCTTCGAAAGCAGCATAAAATGAAGGCGGCGTGCTTTATGGCCTACACTGCCATGTCGCCTGACCTCAAGGAGGTCGATGTCGAATTTCACGCGGAAACAGAAAGAGACAGAAGGAAAAGGCGATGTCGAAGCGAGATGCATTTCGCCTGCATAAAGGAAGGAGCATTGACACCCAGGTACAATCCTCCGGCCAGGGGCGCTGCTTTTGCAGTAAATCAGTGCCTACAAACCTTCTATTACTGAATCGAGGCGGAGTGGAATGACAATCAGATGAAAGCACGCTACGACCTCTCATAGGCAAGCATTTACAAGTGGCAGCGGGCCCATCAAATATTGTGTCACGATTTTTGGCTTCATCCGCCGGCCGGCAGTATCTCATTTACTGGGAAAAATCATCGAGGAAAACAGCGCGCATACACTGGATGAAAGGTTCACTGGCTCGAGCATAGAGATGATTCCGGGAGGGGAGAGGGGATTACCGACGGTGAAAAGACGAGGGTTCTCAATAGAGGCGAAGAGAGGAGTTCCAGGAAGCAGAAGGAGACAAATAGCAAATAAAGCTCTTGTCCCGGCGGTCGTGACTTCTTCTTCACGACGAGGGTTCTGCCCATAAGGGAAGCGAACCCCTGATTAGACACAATCACTGGGTCAATTGATGGCAGCAGGGTAGGCAGCTGTCATAGCCAATCGGATTAGGCGGCCCCAGGACTGCGCAGCTTCTTCGGAAAGCAAATAGTTGTACGCCGTAAGGTAGAAGCAGGCAGAGGGGGTGAAATACGCGAGGGATCCAACAGCAAGTCTGGACACGATTGGAGTACTTAAGAACCCCGACGTGGTTATTAGTACTTTGTCGACATAGGCTGTAGGTGTACTTCCACAGATTGAGAGGAAGATAATGTGGAATGATCAAACGGCACTTTAGTACTTCGGAAGGTATAGCGCAAGGATTCATGGATTCGCCCACCCGAGTGCAGCGGGTAGTGGTTGTGGGAGAAAAGTAGTATGAATTTTTCCCGCGGATTTTAGATGACATATTTTATAGAAAACCTGCGCGAAAAATTTCCCGTGGTTATTTGGTAGCAAGTTATGTCTTCTTCAACTTTTATACCTAAAAAGGCGTATATCACGGTTTTTGGAGACCTCAATTCTCGATGAATTCTGGACCTGACCTGCCGTTGCATTAGTATTCAAGATTTTCGAATTACAAGTTGTATATTTTCCCGGTGGGACTGGTAACACTGTTCAGTTGGTGTGGACCGTGTTCCGCGTAAGATGCCTTATGAATGGACATTTTTATGGTCTAAAACAATTTCATAATAAAAAATTGTTTAAAACTGAAAAAATACGTCTCCATTAAGTACAAGATTTAAAGGCGGCATAATCTGTTGCCAATTTAGCACAAGTGAGAGAACTTTTGACACATGTTTCAAATGCTATATATTCCAATGTATGGTGGCGCCAAAAGCAATTGAAAAAAGTATACTACTTAAATGGTAACTTTTACAGCGTGGTTTTTTGCAAGCGGCCAAAAAGAGATTCGCTCAAAAGGTGGCACCCTGACGTGACTGAGATATTTTGAGATTATGCCGCGTGCCAGTTAGTCCGACAAGCCTACTTAAGTAATCCTTTCTAATCTAAGACACAGTTCAGAACTTCAGTTAACATTTAACAAGATGGCACATCTTCTGTACGTAAAGGAGGTGTGCACCGGTCGACGCAACTTCCGGGTCCCGACTGTATGATGTTTCCAGACTGGAGGAGATTCGTATTTCCATAGTCTGTCTTTTATTCTACAGTCCAGTTGAAATCCCATAATACATGATCATGCACCTTCTGTCGGTGGGGAGGGTAACCATGGACTGCCGCCAAAAATACGTCAACTGCACACGTCATGGAGTCAAGCAACGCCTTGGGGGGGGGGGCTGGCGGAGGTCACGCTACTTACTAATTATAGAGACAGCACAAGGCACGGTTCCCCTCCCGCACCACTTGGCACAGAGACTGCTTTCCTGGACGCATGATTTAGGATAAATGGTTCCCCAGCGTATATTTTTCCCCAACTAGGAGGTGGACCCTTCAAGTAGAAACGGCAACACACATGGGAGGAATACCAAACAAACAGACAAGTTCGCTCTAAAATGCCTGAGCAGAGGGGGGACGGCGTAGGCTATTAATAGTTTAGGACTAAATTAAGTCTAACTACGCAAACAGACTGCGTCGGGTGGGAGGGAGGTTCGCGTAGGCTGACCGAAAAAAACTATGGACGCCATAGAGAGAGAGAGAGAGCACAGACTGGACTCAAAAGTACACAGCAGTACCTGACGTCCTGGCCGCCAACGGCAGTTAAGAAGCCCCAAAGGGGCAGGTTGTGTCTGATTTCCCACAGAACGATGATCTGTTAGGTTCTGCGCGATGGCAAAAAGACTAGGGCAGGTTTTACGCTAAGTCAACGTACTACGCGAATATGCAGCGTCTAAGTAGCGGGGCTACTCAGAGCGCTACAACCATCAGGCCGAATTCTGAGGGATGTACTGTATACAGAACCCTGAGTTGTCCTCTCAGGCGGCAGTGGTCCCTGGCGAAGTGAGGACACGTGCTGAATGGTTTAAAGTCGCGCCCGGGAGAGAAAGTGGAACAGGAAGTGGGAGCTGGTATCAGAATAGGTTTGTGGAGCAATCTCAAGTGTTGTACAATTGCTGTGGGTGGCATTTGTCGAGGGCTGAAGTGGATAATGGCTTAGGCTGCATTCGCCGAAGAGTTTAAGTAGCTCACGAACCCAAAACTAAGACTCATATTGACCCAACTGTGAAAAACTCGGTTCCTCGGTGGGATTCGAACCCACGCAGTAAGGGGAAGGCTTCAGTACAGCCAACGCTCTAACCACCTGAGCTACGAGGCCCCGCCAGACGACGCGAGTTTAATCACATTTGGGTCAAGTATGCCCGCCCAACCTACTGCAATGTCTGGAATCCACCACATCTGATACAGTTAGTTGACTGCTCAAGCAGGATTTCCTAAGTAAGTCGCCTAGAATCCACCAGATGACTGCTAGGATCACCTAATTCATAGAGTAAAGGGGCCCGGAAGCATAAGCAAGTGGAATTGTCCTAAAGGTTAAATGCAGATGGATGAAGTGCAGGCTGACTCCTAGTCCCCAGAGGGCCGTGTTATTCCGTCCCCGGGAAATTTCTCAGAACCGGCCTCACCTGGAGGTGAGATCGAGCTTAGTGGCGGACTTGACGCAAAGCCAACCTCCAATGTGAGGCGCGCGCGCGGTGTCACAGACTTGTGCGGTTTGATTGTTCGACGGTTATTGCTGATGACGTCCACCGTGTGCTACGCAGCGGCCTGTGAGCAGGGACGGTGACTTACCCGTGACCTACGCAGCATCCAACGCACTCTCCTCTCCTTCCATACCTGGGCACGGTGCCTCTACGGAGTCAATAAGAACGGGGACGGGAGAGGACACTGGTGGCTGGCATGGCGCGAAGCTGCACCTAGGCGCATAACCAGGTGAGGGGGGAGCGCCTGGGAGTGCCATAGCGGCCAATTTAATAAAAAAGGCATTGCCGGCTGACTTTCAGTCCGCCGGTCGGCCACTCCACACACACACACTGGGCTGACTGCGAGGTCCGAGCAATCCCGTCAGTTGGTAACCGTACAGATTACGACTTTTAGGGAATCGTGATAGCTTCCAGCTCTGAGGCGGCGATCTCCCTCTCCCTTCCCATTCCCAGGTCCCTAGCCACTGTCCGAGCCGATTAGTTGCCTCGTGCGGTGAATGGACGCAGTGGCTGACATATCTAGTCTGCGCGGGTCACATACACGACCTAGCCCCACCCCCCTTCCCAGAGCACAAGCAGCAGGATTTCCCACAAAAGGGGGTGGGGGCGGCATGGGTGTCACATGCGTGGGAGTGCCAGAGGTCACGCTACGACGGAGCCATTGCAGTGTGTGATCTACGCGCAACAGCACAGCCCGTTGCGGTAGATGGACCGCGCGACCGGACGCGACAGAAACCACCTGCAGAGGTGACATGCGTGTGAAATGCTTCCTATAAAGGCAAACTTGCGCGATATCTGCATCCCCCTTCTTGATTCGTCTACGTCACAGGCAGAAAGTAAGAAAAAGTGAAGATGACAGCAGGTGGGCGCGGAGGTGGTGGTTGACTGGGTCCCTCTGGACGTGCACGCACGACCTGGTCTCTGAATCCACGCAGAGAGCAGGTGCGAATATCAAGTAGATTGGTAGCCGCATTTTAAAAAAAAAGCGGGGAAGCCTTGCGGCCAAAGCCCTGTTCTAACGGAGGACAAAGTACTCACGCCAGCCGGCGACCATTGAAGGCATGACTTTGGTGAGTCGTGCTAGTTTAAAGCTTGTGGGATATGCGCTGAATTGCCAATGTAGGTCTTACGATAATTTGTAGGAGCATGAAGCAGGTAAATGTGTGGGAGCGGTGTGAATGGAATGTGCAGCTATCATGAAGACAAATTTACAGAGCGACCGCTCTGGTGTCTGGTTGTACACTGCGGTACAGCAGTCCCACCACCGTGGTGGACACAAAGATGGCTGACAAGAACAAATCGGAATTAAGGCGTGAAGTCACAGCGGAGGAAAGTGTCAGAAGGCAAGGTTGCTCTAGTGATGGTGCTGTTTTGTGCAAGGGTTGGATCAGTCGCGTCGTGGCCAAGGATCTCCACTCTTGAGAAGAACTCATATAGACTTCTCAGTTGGATAACCTTTAGTCGAAGAAATACTCGATACGATAGAAACAGGCCGCGTCCAACCCAGAGTGAATAAGATAACGCCACGTCTAGAAGCCTGGTGCGCGATATATCGACAAAGGAAACTGAGATAGGGGTGATTTCTTATTTCTTTACGTCAGTAGTCGATCGTGGCAACTAAAATGTCTGGAGAGAGAAATCGAGAGCTACTACTACTACTACTACTACTACTACTACTACTACTACTACTACTACTACTACTACTACTACTACTACTACTACTACTACTACTACACCAAGCAGTCTTTAACGAATGTGGCGTCTAAGCTCACACCTAACCCCCAGTCGGGAGGCTAACTGCGTTATCCTGTAAGTCCGCAACCTCAAAATTCACAACTATTAGCGCACATTATTATAGCTAAAAATCGCGGTTGACTGTCTACGGTGAGTAAACTATGCCTTGGATCCCACGTGGACAGGTCCCGCCCTCTTCCTCATCACAGCAGTCATAAATGTCCGCGACGTAGACAATTGGCTCGATCACATTTTCTGAAGTGGAAATTGGGGGAGAGGTAGCTCGTGCGTTAAGGGAACAAGAAGTGGGTACCCGTGCCGTCCTTGACGAGAAGGTCGTCAAATTTGTTGAGGAAGTGCAGCATGGCGGGCCGATCTTCGAAGTCGTTGAAGTGGTTGTGCACCCAGAGTAGGACATAACGCTTCACCCGAGAACGCAAGGCCCGATCGCTGTGATACCACTGCAGCAGACGCGATGTGATCGGCAGCGGTGAGTCCAGAAAGGTGCGGTAGGTGAGAAGGAAGTCCTCGGGATAGCTGGAGTCCGCAGGTGACATATCGGCCATCAAGTGCTCAATCAGCTTTTCAGGTGTGCCCTGAGTGTGAGAAGAAGATACAGTCACACATAAGCACTCAGGTGAATCGAAATAACGTAAGTAAAACCTCCCCTACAACAACTCAGTCTTCGACAGTCACTGCCAAGTGACAGTGCATCCGTAGTAAGTGACGATGATCACCACTAACAAGTTGTAGTTTGTGTGACAGAATCAAGTGCGTGAAGGTGTGGCAAGTGATACGAACGAATATGTGTTCAATGAGCCCAATCTCACATTTAGAGTGGTGACAGGTTGTAATATCGTCTTTGATGCTGAGGCTGTTGGTGTCATGTAACAGAAAACGACAGCGGTGGGGAATGGAGTCCAGGCAGACAGCGAGCAGGGGGGACAGATACGGAGGCGGAGATACAGTGGATGACCGCTCTCATGAAATGTTGGCCGGAATTCTGGAATGTGTTTCCGATTAGGAAGGATTACTTAAGTGGGATTGTTATAGTGATTATCATGCAAAATAACCCTATAACATTTCGGACTCGTCAGGATGTCGGCTTTTAAATGCACTTCTTTTTGACTTCCTACAGAAATCACACTCGGTAAAAACTGACTACTTAATTAGCATGCATTTTTTTCATATTGATTTTCGATGGCCTTATAAATACAAATATATTTTATAGAACAGGTGTACAAAAATATGCTTTCTTTTGCACATTTGGAAGGGAAGCACATTGGCTTTATATTTTATGCCCGAAGAAAGTGGGTATTTAGGTTTTAAAAAACTTTGTAATTATGAGATTTTTAAGAGCGTGCGATGTCCATGCATGCAAGACCGCAGTAGTACGTTTACTAATGCTCCTCATGAAATGTACAACACAGTCCGGATACATTGCAAAATTTCCTAAACCCTATGTGCTATCTTCTTAAAGATATAGAGGAATATATGATTCTCCTAACGCAGAAAGCGTGAAATTGCCAAACGCTGATGCAATGGCAGATCGGGCTGAAAATTATTCGGGAATTGGGAGACTTTTTAAAAACCTAAATACACACTTTCTTCGGGCATAAAACATAAAGCCAATGTGATTTCCTTCCAAATGAGCAAAAGAAAGCATTTTTTGTACACCTGTTCTATAAAATATATTTGAATTTATAAGACCATCGAAAATCAATAGGAAAAATGCGTGCTACTTAAGTAGTCATCTTTTACCAAGTGTGGTTTCTACAGAAGGTCAAAGAGAAGTGCATTCAAAAGCCGACATCCGGACGAGTCAGAAATGTTATAGGGTTATTCTGCATGAAAATCGGTATAACAAACCCACCTAAGTAATCCTTCCCAATCGGAAACGCATTCCAGAATTTTGGCCAACATTTCATGAGATCGGGCACGCACTGTAGGTGACCTTTGTAGACTCACGTTAAGAACTGCTATATCGGATGCTCTATCCGCTGCACCCAAAGTTGGAACCACGCATGTTCTAAGCGCAAGCTCCCTACCCTAGTTTGCTGGTTGCTGAGTGGGGGATTAAGGCCTCGCAGCTCTTAAGATGACAGGGTTCTTGGCAGCGAGAGCAGTAGTGTTACTGGTGATGGGGTGGGGGGGGGGGGGTTTGTCTAACTAGCGAAAACTCAGAAACGCAACGCCACTTGGGGGCGCTGACAAACATTTCCAAAGTTCATGGGCGTTATGTTTGTATACGCTGCCACCGAGTGATCCATAGGGCTCAGATACGCCACTCGCTAGTGCTTATTAATAGCGAAGTCATCACAACGATGGCTGACTGTCATTCCACAGCATAAAATTATTCGTGCCATTTACTACAAACGAAGGGCTGTCAGCAGTCTTCCGACAGGAGCTGACGGAGAAGAAGGCTGCCGAGAGGAAATTAAATCCATTTCCCAGACTGAGTATCATCTACGCCTTTTAAACTGACGAATCAAGCCACAAGAATTGAAAATTACCAACAAAAACAAAATCATTTGGCCGCTAAAAATAGCCAACAGCTAAACTTTTATTCACAGATCAAAATGTGCCAGATCCCGTCGAAAGACTATTAAAAAAACACTAGATACAGACAGTGCAAAACACGGCAATCAATTCGTGTACCACAAACTGGGCGTTTTCGACATCTATTGAAAAGTAGTCAACTATAAAACTACATGCTTCAGTTGCGATGCTGTGTGCTGCGGTCAAATCGCGCAAACTGCACAGGACCGCACATGAGAACGGGAATTAATAATGAATGGACCAGTCCATCTACATCAGGTGAGCACTATACGCACTTGACGCGAGCACACACAGCAGTACTTTCGATTATTTCATAGACTGCACCACAGTTAGTATGCGCGATCACAACCTACAGGCTAATGAATTCGTAACTCAATGGTTAGTGTTGAACTAGTAACCAAAAGAGTGAGGGCTCGAGCATCAGGTACCCCAAAAGCTGAGGTTGGGTGGAAATGGCTGACGACGGTTAATAAGCCAAAAATGACCATCTCAGTCTCCCTTGCCTCTGCCGGACGTCCGTCTTTGCACACAAAAACACATATATACATATATATGTGCTGTGCTTGAACTCATAGGCCTATGCTTGGAAACTAACTTCTCATTCAACCAACAGTGCTATCAACAACTGGAAGGAGCTCCTATGGGGTCAGAAATTTCTGGTTTTCTTGCCAAAATCACAATGCAGCAACTAGAGGCTACGGCTCTTCCGTCAATTAACCCTAAATTGTAATTGCGATGTGTACATTTGCCGTCGTTACAAAAGACCAATTGAAAGCGCTCCACAACAATATAAACTCAACAATTCCGGGGATTACACTCACGCTCGAAAAGGAAGTCGACAGTAAACTCCCCTTTCTCGTACGGCGAAAGACCGACGGAACACTACGTGCATAGGTTTACCGTTAAGACGCTTATTTGAAAACCATTCTACTTTAGAAGAGCAATCAGCCAATCTCTCACAAACGGGGTGCTGTCAACAATCTGCCTAATAGAGCAAAAACACATTGTTCTGATGAAGAAGAAGGCTGTCGAGATGAACTAAATTTCTTGTGTGAATTGTTTTCGTGGAATGAATACTACAGATTTTGTACGCCGATACATGAGGCTTCGAAGAGAAAGAAGCCAGGAAATCCAAATCAAACGTCCGAACCAAAAAAACTTTGTGAACACTTCCTTAGATCAAAAATGTGTCTGAACTCGTTGAAAGACACTTAAGGAATAAACAAATTCAGGTAGTGCACCGATCGACTACTTTGCGAACTCAGCTCGTGCACCCTAAAGAGAAAGAAAGAAGTCGTTTACAAGATCCCTTGAGATGCATGCGATGCCGTGTATCGCTGCCAGACTGGAAAATGCGTCTCTACACGCATTCACGAACACCAGTTGGCAGTGAAGAGGCGAGAAAATCTGTCTCAAGTAGCCATGCGCACCTTGAACACCGGGCACACTTTCGTTTAGGAGAAGACTCGCATTGTCGCTGTGTGCCCCTCCAGGAAAGGCCGAGAGTTCCTCGAGGCCATGCACTCAGACGAATCAACCAATACCCTCCTTTTATGACTGTTGTGGAAAGTCAACTTTCAGTATGCCACCTCTAACCACCTGAGCTACGAGGCCCCGCAGGACGACGCGAGTTTAATCACATTTGGGTTAAGTAACCCACACAACCTACTGCAACGTCTGGAATCCACCAAATCTGATACAGTAAGTCGACTGCCCAAGCAGAATTTCCTAAGTAATTCACCTAGAATACACCAGATAACTACCCGGCTCCCGAAATTCATAGATGTTTCGGCGGATTTTTAAATAATTCATATTGACTCAACTGTGAAAAACTCGGCGCATCGTAAATTTTCGACGCTGGTTACCCAGGTCGTCGTCAGCTGCGAATATATATTTGAAGCCCTTTAAACCCTCCCATACGGTTATACCGCATAAATCCCTTATATTCCCTTAGATATTAAGTAAGATTCGTTGAAACTATGCATGTGAACAAAAGTTAACCCTTTACATAGCGAAACACATTGATGCTGAATGAGCGAGATGGGATGCTGGCTAACGCAAAGCAACATCTAATGCTGCTTTCGTTTGCTGAACCAATCAGCGCCCAGGATACTTAATCGCGTGCTTCGGTTGAGTGGATTCTCAGCCATCCGCCAATAGCGTCCTATGCATGAAATCACCCAAAGAAGCATGTACCAGAAATAAAAAGGTTCAAAGTCCACAGAAAACCAACAAGCGAAAACTCCGCGGCAGAGCGAAGCCGTAAAAGTCGAAGTGGGGCATAGCGGGGGGGGGGGGCGTGT
>CACRXP010000065.1:591848-604287 GCA_902702965.1 Spirometra erinaceieuropaei
CAGCAGGACTGCGTTAACCCACCAGTCGGCAATCCTCCAAGTCGTAACTTTGGACGCGTCGTGAACGGCCGCAGAGCAGTACCGACCATTTCTGATGCCCTCTCACCGGAAACTGTTAGCCGAGTTGTGACCCCCCCCCCAAAACGGGCCACGTGGCAGATACGCTGGACCAATAGGGGGGCTATATATGATTCTGGCAGGCGGCGGCGGAGCCGGTGACCGGCTGAAGTTGCGCATACTGGGACCCTTGTCACCCCCCGTTGTTGTTGGTCAGAAACCTGGTTATTTGCTGGGTGGACCAGGGGGTGTAGAGTTGAACGCCATCCACCTGCGCCCTCCCCCGCCTCCCGTCTTATAGACTCCGTCTGGGCACCAGGCCCAGGTAGAAGAGGAGAGAGTGCGGTAGATGCAGCGCAAGTCTACTATTACTACAAACTATATCACGCGCAAGTCACCGTCCCTGCTCCGCCTTGATGTGGAACATACGGTAGATATCGTGGAAACCGACGGTCGAACTCCCTCGCAGGCCAAGCTGACCACAGCCGAGGTTGGACGCGGTGGCTCACGAGGCACTGGCGGCAGCCTACGTCCGACACACACAGGTAGTTGAGCCGGTTACCCCCGGCAGAAACAACATTTCTCAGACAGCGAATAGGATTTAGTAAAGAAAACGAAATTTAACAAAACAGGCTGTGGAAAAAACCAACACGAGGACTAGAAATGCTAAACATAGCAAGGACTTACTTAGAAATGCTCCATTTGGAGGAATGATCGAGCAGTTTTCGACATCTGTCTACAAATAAGCTCTGTGTATTTAGCTGTCATGTGCATAGCACAAACGTTTAGCTGAAGGCAAGCTCATACGTCGGGGTGACAATATATAGCGTTGGATAACAAGGAACGCTGGATGAACCGCGCAAAATTAGCTAAAACCCAATGAGGGCCTCATCTTCGGCCAATCTACACCAAGAGTAATAGAGTAGAAACCAAGATGACAGATCAACTCTTTTTTTGGTATAGAGCATACAGAGCCTCATGAAGAATAAAGGCGCCAACTCGTCTCTGCAAGCTATAGATGGGATATGCAATTCGTCTTCGCTTTATCGTTTTTCAGGTAGTCAAAAGAGCAGGTCCTGATTTGGAGAAGGTTTGTAATCCGTTGAAGACGCCCCCCAAACATGCCAGATTGAACTGAGGTGACAAGGCCCAAATGATCATGAGAGGCATTTGATACAATGAGAACTTTAGAGGGCGAGGTTTGGTCCTACAGCCCCACTTGATTGATACCATACTGTTAGGCTACCAGAACAATTTCAGTTAACATACCTAACATAGCCACTCGTTGGATTAGGAAAGGGAAGAGAGTGCAAGCAGTGCTCCAAGCACGTACACGGAAGCGCGTGTGAATCGACCGTTGGTGTAACCGAAAGTGGCGTTTTGTACACACTCTCCCCGCGACACAGCCACTCGCTGGATTAGTAGGATAAGGTGTGTGTAATTACAACTGGAAGGCCACAGAGGGAACCGTGTGAAATTGGCCACTATAGTGGAACCGACGGAGTTCAACTCCATTCAAACAAAGCCAATAGAAAGCCTACTTAGCCACTTGCTGGATGAAGATAATAAAGAGGGCGCAAGCAGGGCTTGAAGCACGCGGAGGGGAGCGTGTGCGAACTGATGCCTGATATAACCGAGGATGGCGTATAAGCGCTCCGTGCAGGCTTAAAGTAGTTTGAGTGCGTGCGACTACAATACTTCCGCATAAGGCAAACCAGATAACACCCTGATGGACCCTAGAAATCCGCCCAGACACAGTCAAGAGGCTCATATTCTACCAGAGAATCGTCGGCCCTTCGCTCGGTCGGGACTGTGACTCATCGGTGCAAATAATTTTTCCTCATTAAAGAAAATGCCATATACACTGTTACGCAGCGTAAATTTATTATTCCCATTCAACCATGCGCCTTAGGCAATCTCCTTGCATCCGAACCGTATCTGCGCAGAACCTTCTCTTAGACCGCCTCAATTCCACCTTTAAGTTGCAATGCAGTCATAAAGCACGCATCTCAACAGCCTAATTTGAGACCGCACCGTTACTAATGATAGAAGAACGTCGCCCGAAATCCGTTGGGAATCACCCGTTATTCCACAGGCATCGTATAACAGTGGCTCTTGGTCAACACAAACGCATGGCCGTGTTAGTGCTTTGACTTACCTACCTACCACACCCCCCTACTGCGAATGGCGTTAAGACATCGAGAGCATAGTTGTGTCCTGGATAGAGAACACAAAGCATTACTCCCCTGGCTGGGCCAAGGCCGGTAAGCGGACCGACTTAGTCATTGTACCCGCTCGCCCTCCCCCCACCGTTCCCAATGCGGGGCACAGGTGCACTTTATTACTACGCTGGCGATACGGACAACCAACTGGAGGTTCACCTTTTAGTCAGTCCTGTAATACAGAATGTGGGGAGGCTCTGAATATCAAAAAAGGCGGTCTTCGGGCGGCACTTCGCGATCATAAATCTTCCAAGAACACTCGTACACAAAAGTACGAATAACGTGCCATGGACGAACGGTTGGAACCCAGCAATTTACTTCTAAACGGATAGAAAATTCGAATGGGGCCCTGCAAAGGTGACATGGTACGAAAAGCCTTTGTATCTTATTCGGCAGTAGGGATAGGGATAGGGTATGTAATCCTCTTGAGGGGTTTTTCAAAAATGTACCTTGTCTCGGTAGGTGTGGTGCGGCCCCAAGGCACGACGGTACGAGTGAATCCCGTAGCTAGATCGGTGAATGCCCCTCTACCGTTGAATATACCCGATCGCTACCAACAGGGCAACGAGCCCGTGGATCAGTAGTTAGTACGTTGGACTTCTAACCAACAGGTCGCGGTATCGAACCACAGGTGTTCAATACTTTGGACCTTGTTATGGTTGGCTGACGACAGCTAACATACCAGAAATGGTCGTCCTAGTATCCACTGTCTTTGTCAGTAACACTATTCTGTAGTTCGCAACGGTTTGCCTGACAAAAGGTCGGCAAGTGAGTCATTCGGCACGCGGATTTTGACCTTCACTAGCGTTATTGACGTCAGTTGCCTGGATCGGGCTGAAGATTAGGGTAAGGGATACGGTTGGGGTTAGGATTAGTATAAGTAGTTGGTTATTTCTAGGACTGAAGTTGTCAGATTTGGGTTATAGTCTGCAGTTGAGGTTGGGACTAAGGTTGGGGCTAAGAATTAGGGTTAGGGATTTAAGACCTAGGGTTACGGTTGCGGTTACTTCCGGGTTTTCCCTAAATGCTTACGGGTTAAGGTTACCTATTAAAGCCGTCCTCATGGTTAGCGTTAGGGCCATATTTAGTTACGGTTTTCCCAGTGCGTTACATACCATACGCTTGCCGGGAGTAGGTTCTGACCAAAGGGATGCGGGAGCCCCAGGAAGATGAGGTTTATGCACTAGCGTAGCCGCGGACTACCGGACAAGTTCGAGACCACAGGAGTGGCTGACACTGAGGTCGTGAATCGGTTACCTATAGAAGGCACAAGCCACCACGACGGTACTGCATGGCGAATGTTGGTCTGCCGTCAAACAGAGCGTCCCCTCCCCGCAAGGCACAATTAAGGGTTATGCTGCCGGCGAGTTTGATGGAGACGGCTAACTTTGAAGCCAACGACTTCGTCCCAAAAGATCAATCAAAATCGTGAGGATATGCCATGCCATCTAAGAAACGCTACCTAGGCGGTTTGGGCAGGCCCTTCGTTGCCCACACCGAGAGCTCAGTGTTGCTGCCCTCGATCCAGGGCCGTTGCCTATTTGGAGGCGTCGGAAGGTCAACTCAAAACCTGGCTGGACACAGCTCGTCCAGACATGGAAATGGATTGTGGGCCTTCGGTATTCGGTGTCTGTCGCTGAAGGAGACAATGGTTTGAACCGTCCAGATCTGTAGCCGCGGATTTTAATGCGTGAAGAGATGCAAAACTGGCGACATCATTGAGGTCGACCAGATCAGACATGATCGCGGATATACCAAATAGAAGTACAAAAGAACCACTCGTCAATCAAATTACCCGACGCGCAGCTGTTGTGCAACCGGATTTCAGACCTTCGGGGCTATGATCCACGTAATCAATTTGGGCTTCGCAAGGACTACTAACGTCGGAGGGAGCGGTTTCTGCGCGAAATGCAGTAACAACACCCATTTAAACCAGCGCAACGAGCAGAGATGGTCTCCGAAGAGCAAAAACAACGGCGGACTCCATGCGGCAATGACAAGATGTGTATGCTCGCGTTTTTATTACTATAGCATGCTCACGTATTTGATTTTCGTAGGCATGTAATGGCGGGGCTATGTTTCCGGCTAAGCTGAAGAAAATGACTAAACTTAGGGGTAAAGCCGAGTTTAGGGCTAGGGGTGGGGAAAGACACAGGGTTATGTTTGCCTGTCGTACACAGTCTTACACGATTCGGCTTTCGTTAACCAATAAATTTGTTTATCTATTTGCCGCCAATTTAAACGCCCTAATTCGTATCTTTCAAATTGCGCGGTCTGTTCCGGCACCTTGTTGGAGCAGTTAAACTAACATACGACGGAAATACAGGTTTTGCTAACGCCTTCCGCGTTACTGCGTCCATCTACCTATTGATAAAACTAATATTAACATCCTTTTCATATTTTGCCGAAGTGTCTGGGCTCTATTTTCCTAGTGGGCCCACATATTCAATTCTTGCTCTCTGCGCAAGTAACGGGCCCCGGTAGGCAGAGTGCTCCGGGTAGAAACAGCGATTTTCACTTGCTATAGCAGGCACAACGATCCACGAAATTCCCAGATTTGCTTTCAAACAACAATGAAATTGGCGTACTGACTGCGATAGAACGTGCGCTCGATAGCAGGCCGAGTTTTGCTTTAAGGGTTTCTTTTTCAACCGAATTCCGAAGGGCAGCACTACTTAAGTAGTGTGCATAGGTCTTGATTATCCAGGCTTGTAAATGCAAGACCCATTAAGTTCCCCGAGAGGACTGACTAAGTGTGCATTACTTACTGACGTTTTTCGTTAACAAAGTCAAAACGCGGGACACCTTGACCTTAAAAACATTGCAGTAAATTATGCATTTTTTTAGAAAGCACAACCTGCATTATTTACTTTTTTTATACAATCCTGACGTCACTAACGGCCGTCGAGTGCAGTCACGTACCAGCATCATTGCAAGTAAATACTAGACGGAGCCGTTTACGGGTTCTATTATTGTGATGCAGTGACACCGAAAAAATGTCTCTACAGACTGCTTTGCTAAATGGAGAGGCGGCTTTACTGCTCTTTCAAAGGACAGATGGACGCTTTTTGGCTGGTCCGATTTCGGCCGACTTTTAAAGTCCGAAAAGCATACAAAAGCTGTCCCTAGGCTATTCGTCTTTTCAGAGGGAAAAAAGGGTAACTAACCACTGAAAACAACTGGAATGCAGTACGCATGCAAAATAGGAATTCTGCGTAGAAACTTTACGTGAAACAAGACAGTGATCAGGGAAAGTGCATTTTGAGGGAAAACTTCTCGGAAAATAGGTTCGGTTTGGGTGAAATGGCCCGAAATCAACCGTCAGACCGTACCGCGAACTCGGCAACTCCAACACCGCTCCAATGCTGTCGTGAGTGATGATCATAATGTCTGTGAAATTGGTATCAGAAACGTCAGCCCACGATAATGTCATCCCATAGTAACGCGAGCATTTCCTACTAAGCGCTGAATCATTTAAGTACAGAATCTTGCCCGTATTGCGACATACCAATAGAAACAAGTTCCCATTGTGATGCCGTACATTGTTAACGCATTGCCCTCTCTTGCGGTTTAAAGCAAGTGAGTAGGATGTGCGCATGCTGTCAAATACATCATTTGAGGATCAGATAGCGAAACGTCGGTCGAACAACTGTTGCCAAAGGCAATAAAATGTGGTTAAAATACCATCGGATGTAGCATTACGGAGGTCGATAAGCAATTGCGGACGCCTGCCCAACGAAAGTAAGTAGCAATTATGTGCGTATGGATTTCAGGCCATCATTATAGGATTTTAAAGAGGGCGACGGTAGCGTGAAGGACCCCATTTGACGGCCGGCGGACTGTGAATCGCGTCATGAGGGAACGGTGAGGATTCGCTGAAAAACCAGTTAATGGGTTAAGGACACCACTCTACTGTCGGCAGGCTGTGGATGGTGTCATGGGGGAATGTTAGTAATGGTGGTTTTACGGGTGAGGCAGCATGTCAGACAGTTGGCTGACAAAATGTAAGAAAACACAGAAATTGTTTGGATTTCTGCCGAAAGTCCTTTCGCATGGCAACGGAAATGAGCGCGTTAATCGAAATATAAACTAAAAGCGAATTTTTAAAAGAACAGACTTCGAGTAATGGTTTAAGCTCATGAGAAGTGACTAGTGTTGGCAGTGCAATATCTGCAACGGCCTGCGAGTGGATGAAACGAAAAAACCCAACAACAATAAAGTGCGGTCCTTTACCCTACCGTTTCCAAAAAGAGTAACCTATCACTAAATTATCGGTTTCAGGGGAAGGGCTTGCACAGAAAATATGTTGTTAGTTTAGACCAGCGAGGGATTAAATCTTAGTCAATCACAGCAAGTGGCAGTTGGTCTGGATGAAAATATGCTTCACTAAAACAGTGCTGTTCTGTGACTGGCTGCAGTTGCCGGCTGCAGAAAATTGGGCTAGATCGCAGTTGGTAGTCAGGCCCCGTATTACAGGTAGCTGGGGGGGATTTGTTTACTGGGGCTTTTCTGTGGGGCCACATAATAACATCTGACCCATCTGGCTTCCGTTCTACGGTTGAGGTTAGGATTAGGGTACCTGTTAATGGTGCCCGAATTTCGGCTTAGGGTTATGCCCTTTAGGCTTAGGTTTTCAGGTTATGGTTAGGGTTTGAGCGTACGAATAGGTTCCAGTATTACGGTTAGGCTTCTCAGTTACGGCTATGTCTAAGGGCTACGGTTACGTTTACGATTTCGGCTAGGGTTGCCGCTAGGGTTAACGGTAACGGCTGAGGTTAGGGTTAAGGTCGCTGTCCGCTTCCTATTCCGGGCTACCAACGGCGATCTAGCCATCTGCGGAATAGGAAATTGTTGTAGATCACATTTGCTAGCAGCAGGTGACAATGAAGAAGTGTGGGGCCAAATAATCCCATCTGACCAATTTGACTTCCGTTTTACGTTTGAGGTTTGGATTAGGCTACCGGTTGATGGTTTACGATTAAGGGTTAGCGTTATGCCCTTTAGGCTTAGGTTTTCGGGTTACGGTTAGGCTTTACAGTCAGGGCTATGTCTAAGGCTATGGTTACGTTTACGATTTCAGTTAGGGTTAGGGTTAAGCTTGCCGTAAGGGTCAACGGTTAACGTTTAAATTTAAGGTTAGGATTAGGGTTAAGGTCGCCGTCCGCTTCCCCATTTCTAGCTACCAACTGCGATCTAGCCGAAAATTGGATCGGCCGGTAGATGAAACGGGCTTCATCGCCTTGCCAGGGGTTCGCATTTCGCTCGATGCCCGTATAGCCAGGCCAACAGGCCAGACATGACTTCGGGTGAAGACCACAGACTGTCCTAATCGATGGGTCAGACCACATTTGCGCGCAGATTGGCTAGAGAAAGACGGCGGCCGAGACTGGGACTACTAAACGCCTTTGGTAAGGAAACAAACCGCACAGCCAGTCTTCACTCTGCCGAATTCACAGGACGAGCGAAAAAAAAGGGGAAGACAGTTTCGTCATGGCATGCAGAGAGAGGG
The DNA here is from genome assembly GCA_902702965.1 of Spirometra erinaceieuropaei. Lineage (NCBI taxonomy): Eukaryota > Metazoa > Platyhelminthes > Cestoda > Diphyllobothriidea > Diphyllobothriidae > Spirometra > Spirometra erinaceieuropaei. The sequence continues at coordinate 599,637 of CACRXP010000065.1, forward strand.
GGAGAGGAAGAATGCCAAGAGGAGGGCAGTGGCAGGCGTGCGGTTTTGTGTGCAGGCTTCTGATTGCTTTCCCAGTTGTGCCTCCTGTTGTCGGGGTAGGTCCACAGACCTCCTCTCTCCAACTCGTTTTGTTGAAGACACACGGAGGGGATCACACACTGCGGCAATTCGACTACGTGCAGGTATGATTGTACTTGTCTTGCTACTGAAGGCAGTACACACACAGCCGACCGACCACATGTTGATAGTTTTTTCCAAAGGGCTGGCGATGAATAGATAAGGTGGCATACTACACGGTACCTCATCCCCACTGCTGACAGCTGCGAAAAGATGCAGGAATACCTTGAAGCGCAGATGGCGGATGGATATGGACAGGTGTTGGAGGTAGACCGCGCCCATCGGTTGTCAGTAACGAATACCGGCTGCGAAATACGATGGTTCGGACGTCCGGTTAACAGGGGCTGCAGTGGTAATACCCTCAGGAGCGGCCGAGGGGCACGAATCTGACAAAAGCCGCGAATGTTATCGGACACAAACTAGGACTTCAACCACCGCTCTGCAAAGGGTCGGATGGAGAATTCCTCTTTCAACTGAGTCATAGTTTGCTTTGGACGGTAGATCAACGCAAACTTGAAAAGGGACCGGACCTGTTAGTCAGTACTTGGTCTGGGTAAAGTTGTGATCATGTCTGACCAAGCCGCCATCAATGATGACGCGAATTGTGCATCTCCACACGTGGTGATCTGTTACACTGGATCTGAGGAGCTCGACCCGCTCTCTCCTGCAGCGACAGAGACCGAATGCCAAAGGTCTAAAAAGCACTTCCGTGTCTTGTCTGACTGTGTCGAGGCAGGTTTTAAGTTGGTCTCCTCCTCGACGTCTCCAAATGGACAACAGTGGATCCATAAACACTTCCTGATGATTGTGAAAAACATGCAGGTCGCATTGATTCGCCATACAGTATCGTTCTTAATCTAGCTTTTCGGCAACAGCCTAGCCTCCGGGGAGTTTAAACCATCACGTTCGCAAGTTGACAGCCATTACACTCCAGGGGTGCCTTTTGCCGGTTAAGGAATACAGCTCGAAAAGACTAGTCTTCCCAGCGTCAACGGATGAACCGACCCATTTAGGGACTTAATTCAGCCGTGACGCCAAAGCTTGATCGGTCAGCCGGCGTCCGGGTGTAAATTCAACATTGTTGAAGCCGACTCATCTGGCTAGTGGCACACTTGAACGGGATGGGTCAATATACACGACCATGCCGGACGCCAGATCGAATACCAAAGGGTTGGGAGATATGGCAACTTTTCCAGCCTACTATGCAATTGTATAATCCGCAGCAGGGAATCCTGACGGACGGAAGAGAACGTTGCGGTGAAGTCAAGGAGAATGTAGTCACGCGCAGACAAGGTCCTCTGCCAAAGGACGATCGCATCGAGGGATGAAGTTGAAGGGCAGAGGTCCAGTGGGGTTAAAAGGAATACACATGCTTGCGAGCAGGTGGATGAGAGCGTCAGTTGTTCGGCCTTCCTCTCTCCATTTCTCTCGGGCTAGAATGTGATGCAAGGGCAACTGTCGGCTAGGTCTGAGAGACCTCGAACCTTAGTCTGATGATGGGAGACGACAGATGGACGTGCGCAAGGAATAAAAATGACGATTGCCAGGGTGGAACAGTTACAAAAAGGCAAAAAGAGAGCAGATAAGAGACAAACGAGGTGGCCTAAAACCCAACACACACGAGTCGGCTGGCAGATGGTAAGACAACATCAGAGGCGACAGCACTGCGCTCAACATTCCGGCAGTTGTTTGATCAGGATAACATGATGTCAGGATAGGAGAGGAGCGGAGTAGGAGGTGGGGCGAAAAATACACAAATAGGGCGAGAGGAGGACAGAGAACTGCCGGGAGAGCAGAGACTGTCATCTGGGGATTAAAAAAGGCTCCCGAAAAGATCACAAAGAGGGTGGAAGAGAGCAGGATTCTAATTAGCGAAGATGGCCTCCTGGTGGTGAGTGAGAGAGAGACGGGGGAGGAGTGAGAAAGCCCAAGAAGTGCTACCAATAAATACGAGGACACTGGAATGGCAGCTTTTGGCATAGCAGCTGTCACCGGTCAACAGTACGACAACGCAAAAATGGCACAAGACTGTAGTGCAGTGGTGAGAGCCTTGATCGGTGAGCCACTGACTCCGGCTGAGACCTTCGGCAAGACAAAACATTGATATGGAGAATTGCGGACTGATGAAGGCTAATATGCCATGCCAGAGTTCCTGTACTTGTCTATTGGGCGTTCAAAACGGGAGTCAGATTGGGTCGCGGCACGCGTCTATCAGGCTGCGTCGCGAGCTCATAAATACTGTCGTGCATGCGTGGTTTGGTGGCACGCCTCAGATGCAGGCTCTCACGCCGCCGCGTCAGCTACCGCGCCCAATCCCACCAGTCCCCTCGGCTGACAGACTAGTAAAATCGGCTGGCGCATGGGAGAGGGGAGAGAGCGTGAGACCGATGTTGGGAAATCCATCGCCATAGCATTTAAATGGATTCCTCACTAGAATAAATCTGACGCGCTACCAGACCTGGCTTAGAAGTCTGTCAACTAACGCGATAAGGCGGCGGTACTTTGGACTGAGAGTCAGACCGAAACGACTCTGTCCTCATGCCGCCATAGAGGCCCTGTCTGCTCTTGGGAAGGCGCGGTACATATTCTGGAGAAGTGGTCGTGTGTGGCGAGCGTGGACGGGATGTTTCGTTTTGCCAGTCATTACGGCGGCCTTGACATTGTCCTTTCCTCGGAGCAGGATGGGTGAGGGAAGAGAGAGAGAGCGAGTGCGATAGATACGTCGAAAGTCTGCCTCAGTACAAACTAATTACCGGGCGAGTAGCAGATGCCGCGTCACTCAGTGGGGTGGAATTGTTGTAGTCGTCAATTGTATTTACTGACTATTCGTTGCTAGACGCCATGCCACGTGCTTGCTTCGGCTGTAAACCTGCGGCAAAGGGGAATTGCGCATCTTTTACTCAGCACCTCGTTAAGGATTACTCATAGGGCCCCCCCCCAAACAGGACTCGAGGATAGGAACGCCCAGGCAAAGTAATAAAGGTGGTCCTGCGTATAATTCTGCAAAAGGCAACTATTCCTCTGTCCTCACTCTAACACTAGCAGTCCCAATTCTAACCCTAACCGTGACCTAAACCATAACCCTGCCGTTAGCACTAACCGCGGCCTTAAAGCTAATTTGCCTTAATGCTAAGGTGAACCCAAACCCTAAACCGGATCCTGGAATTTTGCGTAAAGTCGCCTATATTGGCGGCGGATCCTGCCCTCATGTCCCTTCCATGTGAGAGGACACTTTACAAAAGGGACAATATTCTGTTCACAGTACAATAGGGGACAATAAACGACAGCGACTTTAAAACCAACGGCAAGAGTGGGATCCGGTTCGGTTAGGCAAGATCATAACTCCATCAGGAACGGGCGATTGGATCTGTGGGCCGGATAAGCTAACTGATTTTATGACGTCGAAGATGTGACAGATCAAATATAGCTGGCAGACCACGGCCCCCACTGAGAAGGGGTAGTCAAGACAGTAGACACAAAAGTCAGTCAGAAACCAAAATGGACAACCGGGAACACATTTCAACCCTGCGCCATTTCGTAGTGAATTATAAACCTTGCGGAAATGCCAGATGCTGAATAACGTTGTCTCGGTCGGTTTTCTTCAGACTACATTCTGATAAACGCAAAACCGATCGTAAAGGACCACCAAATGGCCTGCTTGGGTCTGTGGTTGTACCAGGTCAGAATTCAGGTGAATGAGGCTGAGAGGAAAGCCCGCATTTTGACGGACAAGGAGATAGTCTGCCACCCCCTCACCGTGTTCTCTACAGCAGAGTGAGAGTAGGGACGGTGACTTGCGCGCGGGCCAATTTATAGCGATAGTGGACTTGCGCTGCATACACCGCACTCTATCCTCCTCCTCCCCCTCCGCTTGGATCCGGTGTCGAGACAGTGTCAAGAGGACCGCATGAGGAAGGGTCGAAAACATTTCGGCCTTATTGTGGACTCCTTAAGCAGACTTTATTGTGCTCAGATTGCCGGGAAAGCAGACGGTGCGCTCAGAAGCAGAGACATGGTCATAAATAGGCGAATTCGCAAACAATCTTACCTCTACGGTGCCGTTCAGAATGACAGACCAGGCGTCGAGGACTTCGCCATCGGAGAGTACAACTTGGCCGGCTTCCCGTACGACGGCCACAAGCATGATACTACACAGGGCGTAGCGAGTCGCACTGGAGAGGTTGGAGAAGGCCTATTGTACAGGATGGGTGAAAACAGGAGTAAGTTTAAGAATCAGAGGGATCATTTTCATAGGAGAGCAGAAAAACGCAAGTATGACGGTGTGACTGGTGGCAGACCACGTAAACAACCGGCGGTGGGGGTTAGAGGACGCATTCATCCAAGTCCAAGCATAGATGGGCCCCATGGGATTGCGGCGAAGTCAAACGATCTTCTTCAAACCTAACGAGATCGACATCGTCAGTAGACACCGGTAATAAAACACTTCTTAAAGTGGTAGCTTATTATGGAAAGTTTTCTCGGTCAGATCGCCTACAGGCATAACCCTAACCCAAAAATCGGAAACCATTAGCCG
>CACRXP010000065.1:604983-615082 GCA_902702965.1 Spirometra erinaceieuropaei
TTACTAATGCTCCTCATGAAATGTATAACATAGTCCGCATCCATTGCAAAATTTATTAAATCCTATACGGTATCCTCTTAAAGGCATGGAGGAATATATGATTTACCTTACGCGAAAAGCATACATCTTGTAGACTGAAATCACTAAACGCTAATGCAACGACCGATCTAGCTCAAAATTATTCGGGAATTGGGAAACTTTTGCAAAACCTAAATATACACTTTCTTCGGGCACAAAAGATGAATACAACGTGATTCTCTACCAAACGAGTAAAAGAAAGGATATTTTTGCGCATGCTTTCTATAAAATATGTTTAAATTTATAAGAACATCAAAAATCAATGTGAAAAGTGCATGCTACTTAAGTAGTCATTTTTCACCGAGTATGGTTTCTACATGAAGTCGAAAAGAAGTACATTCGAAAGCCGACATCCTGGCCAGTCCGAAATACCATATGATTATGTCGTATTTTCATCAGTGCTTACAACCTCACTTAAGTAATCTTTCCTAATCTAAAAAAATTTCAGAATTTCGGCCAACATTTCATGAGATCGGTCACTCACTGTAAGTACAATCGGTAACATATCTCACGAAGCGTTAACCTAATTCTGGAATGGGATCTCAGTTAAAAAGGATCGATTGGATGGAAATGAAATATTGACTAGTATGCAGCCTAATCCATAGATATTTCAGTCAGTTCAGGATGTTGGCTTCCTGATGCGCATATTCCCAGTGGCCAATAAATAGCGACTTAAGTAGCATGTTTTTTTACATTAATTGCCGATGTCAGTAAAAATCCAAACAAATTTTACCGGAAATATGTGCAATATATTCCTCTTTCATTTCAAGTTCTCTACCTAAAAATGGCCACCGGCTTAAGAATGTCTGTAATTATGATATTCTTGAAACTGTCTAAATAGCATTGTGCCTGTCCGTTTACTAACGCTTCTTATGAAGTAAACATGACCCGATTTTGAGTTCTAACAAGAACCTTCCCAACAATATCTAATACAAAGTGTAAAGCATGCGGTTTGGAGAGTCTAAACGCAAGAGCAAAGGCAGACCGAAGCACATTTCTGAATTCCGGTTAGCGTCACCAGCTGTAATAGCCACAATCTACTGTACGGAACTCGCAGCTAGGCGGCCTGTTACGGTCGACCGCCGAGATCGACAAAGACTACCGGCGTTTCGAGGGCACACCAGGGTTTCGCCTTGTGTCTATCTAGTTTTCTTCTTCACCCATCATCCACCATATTCCACTCACATGAGAAAACAAACCCGAGTGGAGATGGGTATGGGTGAAGCGGTTGACATGGTTAAAACCGCGTCTAGGCTTGTCGCAGGTCTGCTAGCCCCCCCACACATACACATACATGCAGCCTCAGAGCTCACATAGGCCAGCTGCCGTAAAGGCCACAAAAAGTAAGGTGTGATTGCCACTTTACTCTCAGGTGGGAGATCTTACTACATCACTCCCGACAAACCGCTGTGCGTCTCCCTTTACACCGTTTTAGCCGTTCCTAGGCTGCCTTAAATTATCCAGTAAAAGCCCCACTGCTGCCACTCACGTGAGGCCGTGGTGAAAAAGGGACGCGCGCGCGCAGGTGAACGACAGCCAAGGTGCGGACGCACCTCACCTCCCACGCCCCGCCCCCTACTAGCGATCTGTTTGTCCGCCGCCACCCCCACAGGCGCCGGCTGCCGTGCGTGGGCGGGCGGGAAGTAGCGACGACGACCTGATAAGTGCTCATCAGCTCGCAGGATTGTACGTTAGACTGCGATTTAAGAGCACTTACGACCTGGGAAGGGCAGCGCTCATACAATCGTAACTATATGCACTGGTGCCGCGGAGCTCAGTAGATCTGAGACCAGGGTCAATGAATGAGGTATAACAATGAGGTCATCGCCAACGGTCGGTGGCAAAAAAAGATGAGAAGGGGAGAGGTGCGAATGGATCCTCGATGAAAAACAGAAGGCACTGAACTACTCAGATCCAAAACAGTGGGAAAGAGGGTAGTGTACCGAAGTTCCAGTACAGTCTGCTAATGTTGGTGAGAGACTGAGGATAGGTTTGGAAACAAATTTAGTGATCCTTCCCGAATAAGCTGTTGAAATAGAGCTCTTAAGTCCAAGCTTAAAGTGGACAAGTAGTTCTGCACATGGAGGGTTATGGAGGAGGAAAACTATAATGTTGGGTCACTTGACGTCGTTATTTGTTCAAAGGCTCATTTAACGCAGGCGAAATCTGGGATTTCGGTGGGATTTGGAATGTCTTAGGTCCATAGTCCCAGCGCTGATCACTGAAACCACACTGGTTCGACAGCTGCCTGCGAACTTTGGGGACGCTTATCGATCACCCAGCCTGATGATGCAACGGGACACTGGTAATAAATTTAACTTTTGCAGTTCATAGTCAGTGACGAGCAAAATGGCTATTTCTGGCGCATTCGCCGTTGCCAACCAGTCAGGCCTAAATCGGGGGAAAGAAAACCTGGGAATTTGAATCCAGGCCAGTTCGGTTTAGAAACCAAATGTTTTATCACTGAGTGTCAAACTGACGCCACGCAAATTTCAGTAGAACGCGTGAGTAGGAACCCCCCCCCCCCATCCCGGTAATACAGGCGGTCTTCTGATAGATTTCAAGGAAATTCGGGATGGAGACGACGGTAGGGTTGGGTCTGCGACCAGGACACGGGAATAGGTACCCCCTCCCCCCTATAGGTTTGCGCAGAGCCACCTGCATTACGCCAGGGGGAGGGATCATATTCCCAAAAGGGTCTCCAGTAACGCAGATCCCACGCCCATGGCTTCAAAGCAAGGGGTCCAAGCAGTCGATAGTAATTTGATAGCGAAGGGCTAAGTCTAACAGTGCAGCAGCTACCTTTATCTGCAACAGTCTCTGGTGATGGGTCCGAGTGAGAATCCGAAACGTCAGGCCAATAAAATTCTTGTTCCAGTGATCGCACTTTCTTCTTCTGCACCCCTATACCGCCTGTCCGTGAAGAAGGGTCGGCTTGTTTTTTCAACTGCGCATCCGCTTCATGCAGATTACCTCAGCTCCTTTCTAATGGTTTGGTGGCAGCTAACGACACCCCCTCCCCCCCTGTCCGTTCAGTGGGTATGCCTTCAGGCTAGAGATTGCAACCGCGTGAGCATAACTACCAATGGCTCAGGCGTAGATGCTGATCAGACATAATCCAACTGAGGCAAGCAGCGGTGGATAAAGTTGGCTCGCTTAAATTATGGGTGGTTCCATTGTGTGATACTCCCCGCCGCTCCCCGAGTATTGAGGGGGGAAGGTGTCTCCGTAAGGGCGAGTAGCAAAGGGACGTCAATTATGCACTTCAGAAGTCCAAACGACCCCTAGAGTACGAGTAATTTTCGAAACGAATTGATAAGCATCGTCAGGGGAAAGTCGACAGCCGGGGGAGGCACGGTCAGATGTGTCCGGCGGCCAAAACTCGAACACCGCTTTGACTGGAAGGTTCAGATAGCAGGAAACGATCCGGCCAGATGTGGTTACGCAGCCCCATCTGAAGTAAACAAACCCCAGCCACCTGTAATAGGGGTTTTTACAGAGAACGCACAGGCAACGAGGTCAAGTAGTTGTGTGCAAAAGAAAAGCTACTGGGAATGCGTGGTTGTACCTTGAGTGGCTGATAAATGGTTGTCCCAACCCTAACCCTAACCCCAACCCCAACAGTATTGTGTCCATCAGGTGGGGCTACATAACCACATCTTGCCGGTGGCACCAAACCTGGGTACTCAGATGGACAAGACAACGAAATATGCGGGCTTGGGAGTGGTGCACAATCTAGGAGAGGTCAGAAGTCTGGTCAAAGTGTCCACCGAGTTGAGATACAGTAGCCCGCGGAGCAGGGTAGGTTGATGCATCAATAATCCGTACCGAAACAACTTCAGAAAAGTGGGGAGTTGACGTTAGTTCAGAGACTAAAGTCAACAATCTTTTTTGGTTGTCTATTCGTCCGAGGCATTTGTACACAGAGAGCCTGGAAGCGGGAAGACCTTAGTTCTAAAAGCAAGTGGGACCAGGAATGAGCCTAAGGACAGCAAAGGACTCCAACGGCGACGGTAACGGTGAGTGAAGTAATCAGGGCAAAAGTAGAAAAGAGAGAGAGGCAGGAGATAACAACTTACGGAAATGCAAACAGGAAAAAAAGAAATGATGAGAAAGGAGGCCTACCGGAAGTTTTTGGACATTTTCAACCAGGGTCTCGATGTCCTCAACAGTCCTGTCCGGTGGCTCCTTCAACAGGGCTTCCCAGAAGGCATCTCGCAGGGACTAGGGGGAGGCGTGCGATAAAAGAGGGATGATAAGAATGGCGCAAATGGAGGTGAAAGAAAACGAGGTCGGCAAGATACAATAAGGCAGTGCAAGTTAATGAGGGCGGTAAATATTCTGAAATTCCCTTGCGCAGACGCCGCACGTCCGACTGGCGCGAGCTGCAGCATGGAAGGGGTTCTGCGGATGGTCATACCAACCGGTGATCAGAGATAAGGACAAAGACGGGGGACGTCTGTGAATTCCTGTGAGTCGGCGCTTATGCAGCAGATTCCGAGGACGCCTCCCAGACTGGCTCCGAAGGAAACTGAGAAACCAGGACCAGCTGCTGCACTGTCACCGAGATATCGCATTCGCGTAAGCGCAGAACAAGCGGCTATCCGATGAGAGAAAACCCGGCACTCTCAACGTGCTGGAGGCTTTTGCAGGCGATTTGCGTCGGCGTATAGCGAAGCAGAAGCCAGCCGAACACCCACACAAGCGACTGGTCGTGCCACAAACCTGACCCAACCACCTTACCCTTCTATCCAGGATTTTTAGTGGCAACGGTATGGAGAAGGACCCCACTTAACTGTGGATCGATTCATGTGGGTGTTTTATTTTGGCATACCTTTGAAGGCTGTTGCAGAAATTACACTGACAACGACTACTCCCCACGAACTCACACCTTAACTCAAAATCTGTTATTTTGAGAAATTTGCTCTTTGTTTATTGTTTAATTATTACTACCATTACCATTGTCGTACAATAGCGTAGGATAAGACTTCCGGCATAAATCCAGGCAATTTCTGCGTTTTCTTTCATTTTGTCAGCTTTCTGTCTAGCGTGCTGCCCAACCCATAAAGCACCTTTTACCATAAATTTCGTATGGTACGATCCACAGACTACTAACAGTTAAATGGAGTCCTCCTCTACACCGTTGCCGTTTTAGTCACCGGGGATGCCTGGTATTCCTCCTTTGGCCACCAAAAGGCCGAAAAAGCCGCATGGCATTGCAGCCCAATAGAAGCAGGAACCCCAGCGGGGATAAGGGGACCTGTGCCTCTAACAGTAACACGCCGACCGCATTGGGTTCTTCAATCAAGAAAGAGCAGAGGGTAGGCAGGAGAGGGAGGGATATGCACAAGGAGCCGCTTTGTCACCCTGGTTTACAACTGATCAGACAATTTGGCAGCACAGTTGACCATCTACGGCTAATTAGACACTTACGAGGACGGGCGGGAAGCATTACCGTCCTGAATGAATTGCGGACAGGCAGGGGTAAACACAGAGCACCAATGGAGCACCTATTGATGACAGACGCAGACAAGAAAGGCCTCCAGAGCGTATCAAAATGCTGAAACTTGAAAACACACAGCGAACTCCTGTGTCGAACGAGGGGGGGGGGGGAGCGAAGGGCACAGTGAAGGCAAATGATGACTAACAAGTAACAGCCGCCGACCCTGGAAAATCTAATTAACCTATGCAGTTACGGGAAAAAAGTGTGAGTCAAGCAAGAAATGCGCTTTTGGTGGAAAATACGGCGGGTGTTTGGCATCCGCAAACATGTGCTTTGCTATCACGCCGACGGCCTCTTACTGCAGACACGAGGCTAGTGATGCGGGATTGAAGGCTGATCCTTGGTGAGAAACCAGAGGTGTACTAGAGACCAGTGGCTAGCAAGACAGATCTCGTGGTGATTCTAGAGTGGCAAAAAGTTTGACAGTTCGAGCGTCGTTGCCGACGATGTCGACCGTGTGCACCACCGCAAGATGAGAGCAAGGACGGCGACGTAGCTTAGTTTAGTGAGTAGTAGACTTGCGCAGCAGCTACCGCAATCTCCCTGTCTTCCTCACCTGTACTCGGTCGGAAGACAGAGTCAAGATGACCGGAGGCGGGGTGGGGCGAAGGTGGGTGGCACGGTCGAGCCCGCACCTTGGCGACCCACTCCACACCCCCTGGTCCGCAACATACACTGGACCAGGATTACAAACTAGGGATTACCGAAAGGCCTGCGTGTGTGGTCAGCACTTCGGCGCCTAGGAGATGCAGGCAATGTACCCGGCTCACGGTAGGCTGGAAGATGGATGTACTTTGCGTCAGACAGCTTGCAGGGGGAACAGGGGCTCTAAAGTCCCATCTCCTACATTAACCAGATTCGGCGGCGTGATACGCGACGCAGTGCTTGGCAGGAATTCGTCTTACGTTCGCTAATTCGCCGTCTACATCAACACGATGTGAGTCCTTCTGAGCATTTTATAAGAAGGCAATCTCTCCTCTCGGGAATGTGGGAAACAATTAAAACTGACTGTGGTGCGACAAGGGCAATCGCCGAATTAGAGGATTTGCAGTGACTGGTGTAGACTTCGATTTAAAAGCCCTCACCACGTAACCCAGCCAACTTTGCACGATCTGTTCTTCACATCTGCTCGTTCGCCGAAGCTTATGGGCAGCAGGAATGCTGGTCGGCAAGGATAGGGTATGTGACCCCCCCCCTGGGTGGTTGGAGAAAAGATTATCTTATTATCAATAGTAGTGAAAATGCGATTACCAGGCGGCATGTCAAAAGAAGAGGGGGCGCTCACCGGGAGGGGTTTATTTGAGCTGTGCACAGGACTTCCCAGTCTCTGAAGATGGGTAGACGATTAAACTACTCGAAACGTCGGACCGAAAATAAACCCCTCCGGGTGAACGCCCCCTCTTCTTACTATCTTATTACCTCACCTAGGTAGGTGAGCTTCGTAACGGGTCGTCTGGCTATAGGTAGCGAAAGGGGTTATTCAGGAAGCGAATTTCGACCCTCAATAGCGTTATTGACATAAACTTTGCCCGTTTTGGAAACACGGTTAGTATTCGGGCAAGGGTTAGAAATGGTGTAATTTGGGTTGTTCTTGAGACTAGTATTGCCAGACTTGGGCTGTGGATTGGATTTGAGGTTGAGAGTAGGGTTAGGGTTTTAGGGCTTGGCTTAAGGTAAAGGTAATGCCAGAGTTTTCTTTAAACACTTACGGGCTAGAGATCCCCCAATGCAGGCATGGTGTTAGGTTTGTAGCTAATCGCGGTCTGCCCAAGGGGGTTACATGCCATTACATGCCTGCCGGTCTAATTGGACATTTCACTGAACACTGTACAGTCGACCAAAGGGAAAACGCGACACGCAATACTCTACGGGAATACCGTTGAGCGTGGTAGGCTAAGAAGGTCGCTCCGACCACCGAAAGTCGACGGAAAAACTAGGACGCATCGGAACTAGCCTCAGTCATTTTACGCAGGCGGCCTTGGCGATAGTCAATATAAGCATATGGGGGGCGGTAGAGACTAGGATGGCCGTCATCAACTAGACATGCCCAACCCAGGCTTAAAACCCTTGAGGCTCGAACCGCATTCTGTTGGTTAGAAGTCCACCGCTCTAACCACTGAACCACGGGATCGTTGTCCATTTCTTTGCAATCGGGCATATTGACTATGTTGGAGGTGCGTTCACCGACCGGGTTACGTGACCTGCTCGTCCTGCTGTGCTTTGGAGCAGACGACGGCAAGTAAGTCAGAAATAAGCACTCCAGTCACCTTGTCTTTGTCAGTAATCACCTTCTATACTACTAATCACTTTGCGGTTATCTACCGAACTCTAGATCGAGCTCCACAACACAAGGGACGTTATCGTGACGTTATCGGTGAGCGTCCCCTCTACCCCTCGAATAATTGCCAACCGTGGCAGCGGTGTGAACGCCAGTGAGACACCGTCACTGCTTCAAACGAGACGAGTCTGAGCATAAATCCTTCCTGGCGCAAACGTTTGCGCCCGGATTGCTAGTGCCTCTACCGCTAATAGACAAGTTCAAACAGGTCACTGCGCATGAAGGCGGAGGAAGAGCGGCGACACATAACAGCCGATATCGTCTACACACACGGCGCATGAGAAACCCTGTAACGGGTAGTCATTATTGAAGGACGACAATCGTTCCAAGTAGTAGATAGGCGCTCACCAATCGTGCTAGGAGACTGTTGGGAGTGCGTACACTCTCAAAAACAAGACCCAGCCAATCAATGGCGGCCACGTGCGTTTTCTCTACTGTCATCTTCATCGTCGCGCCTCTTCATTGGCTTTTCCTCTCGGACCAGATCGATCTGCACATTCGAATTATCGACCGGCTCCTCTGGAATGTTCTTTCCGAAGGGCATTGGGCCGAATGCCAGCGAAGCACAGCAGGGCGTTATAAATATGCGTTACATCCAGTTAATTTTGACTTGCAATTTCCTAATACACATTTTCGTGGCCGGTCGCGTTCTCCTTCTCTGCCGCGTTGGTATTGGGGACAAGGGTCGAGTGCGTATACGCTCCACTGGATTTCAAGTACCAGGCGGGTCATAACACGGACAGTCGTCTCGCTTTGCGCATTGGTGCTAAATCTCGAGCTCCGCTAGCAGCCGCTCAACGGCTAGTAATATAGGCAGGATAACACTACCAGCAAGGAATGATCATTTCTGGCTTACTAGCCGTCCCCCGGACAGTCATGGTTAACCCCATCGTTCATCTTTTACTGGACAACGGGCCTACGGCACAATAGTTAGGCCGTTGCACTTCTAACCAACAGGTCGCGGGATTTTGTTCCAGGGGTTGCAAAACCTGGAATTGGTCTAGTTGGCTGGTGACGGCTAATAGGCCAGAAATGATCACTCGGGTCTCCCATCTCCTTGTCAGGAATCCTTTTAAATGCCAAGATGCTCAATGTGGGCCTTCCCTTGTTTACCCTGCAAGTACCCTTCCCTGGCTCCAGATAATAGCACCATCCACAGTACACCGTTGACCTTTTTGGCTGACAAGCCCAATCAGGTGATTGTAGTCATTCACTTTGTGCATCAAATCTGGTTAATTTGTGGGAGAATAGAGTCAGCAGTTAGCATGGTACGCGTGGACGGAATAGACTGGCAGGTCAGGCATTGCGTTCGGGACCTGGTGTTTGTTATTTTGACCCAGTCTTGAGAACGGATCATGAAGGGTGTGAGGAGGAGGCGATCTAGCGATGTGCTGGGATCAGTAGTCGGATCACCGTGAAGGGGGCTGGCATGTCGTAAGCGGCACAGCCAAGACCTTATGCTACGCTATCGAGCGACGCCGACGCATGACAGGAAGAATGAGATTACTGAGAACAAGTAAAACCCCCCTGTGATCCATGTCACCGCCATCGGGACACACTGGAACACACGTCGACACCATCGGGCTGACGTCGGTTGGATAAAGGCGTTACGGTACTTTCGCTTCGAGCAGAATTAATTTCAGCAATACCGCAGGGGCGACACATCTGACACTTAAGGATTTATTTGGTGAGCGCCGCCGACGACAACTGGAACAGTAAGAATGCCTGGAGGAAGAGAGACCTGCCCGTTCGGCCAACTGCGCGCCTACGCGCAGCGGGTGGCGGAAAGGCCTTCGGCGAATACCGGCTACAGTGTGAGCAGACCCTGAGGAATAAGCAGCCACAGCTCATACGCAGCGCAGTTGGCCGCGCGCACCGGTCTGGCGAAGGCATTATCAGTAAAAAAAGGCCGAAAGTCATTGTGATATCACTTCTGCTATGTCAGGATCAGTAAACCATGGCACTCGCAGCCTGGTATGTACTGGCAGTTCTCCGACACCTGGTTCGCTGTCGGTGGATGCGCTCGCGCTCCCGCTGGGTATAAAGGTCATGGGGATGGCTGTCCAGTCATCCTCCTCCTTCTGAGCTGCCGCTTTGTTTTTGGTGGTTAAAATCCTGGCCAATTGTTGTGTGAACCAGGGGCTGTGGAGTGGAGCCCCAAGGTGCGGGATCGGTTGCGC
>CACRXP010000065.1:646002-677806 GCA_902702965.1 Spirometra erinaceieuropaei
CAGTCGAAATAGCGGCAATCGCAGTATCTTCCTCCGCTTCCTGTAAATTGCTGATGAGGCGAGACAGGGCGTCAGCCTGACCAAAGTCTGTACTGCGACAGTAACGAATTTCGAAACTGTAGCCAAGAAGGATGGTTGCCCACTGCTGATGTCGGTTGACTGAGTAGACGGGAATGCCTTTCTTCGAACCGAAGATTGACAGCAAGGGTTTGTGATCCGTCAACAACGTGAAGTGGCGACCGTACAACAGTTTGTGAAATTTCTTGGCGGTAAACAAGAGGCCCAAGCTCTCTTTCTCTATTTGCCCTTAGTTCTTCTACCCAGGGGTCAGCGTCCGAGATGCATGTATGATCGCCTTTTCAGACTTATCAGGAAAAGCATGTGCGATGACGGCACCAACTCCGTGGTTGGAAGCATCTGCAACAACAACGATCAGCAGCGTATGGTCGTAGTGCGTGAGCAGCAGATCTGAACTCAGGATCGACTTTAGCTGGGCGAAGGCCTTTTCACAGTCGGGGGACCAGCACCAGGGAGCATCCTTCAGAAACAGACGATTGAGCGGGGTCCGTACATCATGCAGCGATGGTAGGAGGGCGCTACAGCAGCTGATCAGGCCAAGGAACGCATGAAGTTGCGATACATTCTTTGGGGCAGGCATCCGTTGGGTGGCCCGAATGTTTTCAGGATCTGAATGGGGACCAGTGACGTCAAAAACAAATCCAAGGTACTTGATGGAGTCGAGGAAGAATTGGCACTTGTCGGCCCGTAGGCGAAGGCCATATTCCTGCACGAGTTCGAGTACTGCGGCTCGGCCGGTGAGCGACCTACGATAATGATATCGTCCAGGTACCCAGCTGTGCCAGGAATGCCGGAGAGCATTGCGTTCATCGTTTGTTGGAATAGGGCCGGGGTAGTCTTGACACCAAAGGACAGCCTGGTGTATTGGAACAGACCGCGGTGAGTGTTGGTGGTCAAAAATTCGCGCGACTCTCGGGCGACCTCAAGCATAAATTTGTCTAGTGTTCTTTTGAAGGTCCCAGCGTTTTCCGCCAAGACAACGGAGTTCGGCAATTTGCTCAATCCGTCAACCAGCAAGTGGAAGAAGAATTCGGTCCTAAATTCGAGTTTGGCATATTTTATCTTCAATTTGTATTGGTGTCCTCAAAGATTTGTCGTCCGCGCCAGTTCGAAGAAGTCGTCAAACTGAAGAGCACAGTCTAACCCTCGGCCGATCCTGAAAGTCATGATCATATCCCCTCTGTAGTGTTTATAAGGGAGTGGGAACTATTGATAGCCTTTCCAGGCGTTTCTCATAGGCTAAGCCACTTACTCCGTCGATTTGATTGGTCGTTTTTCGTTGTACGTTCTCCAGTAGGGTGTAATCTTGTTTCGTTCTGGGCACCATGCCTGAACACAAAGTTCCGACATTGGTCGAACGAGTGCTCCATATACTCGACAGAAACGTTTTTCGTCAAAATTAAGGAAGGGCCTTCTAATCGCGCAGTGATAAGATGATTTGAGCGTTGACGTCATCCACACACCGAGGTCTCTGAACTGGTTGACTGATTCGAGTTACTGCTATTGCTGCGAGTTCTAAGGGCAGAACCGTCAATCCCTGACTATGGACATCAGGATAAGACCAGAGTTATTGAGGAATTAACAATAAAAAGTCGAACGACCTGACAATCCAATACATGCCAAGCAGTTATGCAACCAGTAAGTTCAAGAATGAGGCATAGGTAGGGAAAAGCAGGATAGTCTGGCGCTTCGGCATAGCACCTCCATCCGAGGCTGGAGGGCGGCGAAAACGATGCCGAAGGATACGTACAAGTCTAAAAGAAATGAATGACCAACCGATCAGGAAAGTGCACATGACGACCACTGCGAGTGATATATATATATATCAGGTGAATAATTTCAGAAATTAATCAGTGCAGAAGAAGATGGTAAGGCGAGCTCTGGGGATGATGATTTATTCATCTGAAGTTTCACACTCATACTCGAGCGCATCATCGGAGATAGGAAATATTAGAAAATTACACGGTTTAAATAGGTCCCTCTCACTCTCGCCTGATAGGTCCGTCAACTTGACGGACCTATCAGGCGAGAGTGAGAGGGACCTATTTAAACCGTGTAATTTTCTAATATTTCCTATCTCCGAGAGGGACCTATTTAAACCGTGTAATTTTCTAATATTTCCTATCTCCGATGATGCGCTCGAGTATGAGTGTGAAACGTCAGATGAATAAATCATCATCCCCAGAGCTCGCCTTACCATCTTCTTCAATTTCAACACCTGGGGTCAGCATTTTCGCCTACATCCATATATATATGGTCTGCAGAAGATTGAATACGTCTGGTGACGGAAGTGCTGGAGTTAGTAGTGGCAGTCGGAGGTAGCGGACAGGAGGGCAAGGGGGAAATACGGGACAGTGGAATAGAGGCTGCAGGTGGAGGAGCAGAAGGTAGAGGACCACAAGGCTCATCCGGAGGAGTCTCAGTAACGGCAGCCTCGAGACGATCCACGCTGACGACGTTTTCACGATTGTCGCGTTGAATGCGGAAAGTCTTCGTTCCGCTAGAGAGCACCCGGAATGGGTCATCACAGGGCGGTCTCAGAGGCCGGCGACTCGATCACATTGAAGGTAGACGTGAGAGCATGTAGCCAAGTCCTTCTCGAGATAAAACGGAAGGGCGGAGGACCTGGAAGCAACCGGAGAAAGTGTCCGCATAAACTGCCGGGGGTGATGCAGGAGGTTGGTGGGATCCTCAACTGCACCTCGCGGGGTTGGCTAGATCATCTCACTGGGGAGTCGGACGGTGGCGCCGAACACCTGTTAAGCTGCGGAACAGCCAAGGTCCGCCTTGAGAGCGGGGCTGATGCCCAAGAAGACCAGGCGAAGGTGGTCTGTCCAGTTCTCTAGATCGGCCGCGGCGCAAATAGAGGCCTTCAGCCGGCGGTGAAACCGCTCGATCATCCCGTTAGCATCCGGGTGCTAGGCTGTCGCCCGGATGCGGATACGGCCTAAAAAGGAGAGTAAAGACTGGAAGAAGTTAGACTCAAACTGCGCATCACGGTCAGTCGCGATTGTGGAGGATGCACCAAAGATAGCAACCCAACGACTGACAAAAGCCTTGACCACCGTTGGAGCAGCAATGTCAGGCAGGTGAATCGCTTCATGTCACCGAGTGAACCGATCTACACAGATGAGGAGATAGAAACAACCATTGGACAGAGACAGGGGGCCAACAATGTCCATGTGAACGCGGCTGAACCTTGAGCCAGGGTCGGGGAGGATGCCAATGTCGGCCTTGTTGTGCCGCTGGATCTTACTCCGTTGACAGGCGATACAAGCCCCTGTACATGCCTTGAGGTCTTGGTGCATCCCAGGCCAGATGAAGCGGTCGGAAACCAGCTTGTCGGTTGCTCGACTCCAAGGGTGAGAGGGATTGTGCAGGGAGGAGAAAAAAAATGCGGCAGAGGGATGGTGGCACAAATGGACGATGAGAATGGGTGGATACGTAGCATAAAATAACGCCGTTGCCAGTTGTCAGTGGTAGTTCCTGAAGTTGGAGTCCGAAAACATCCTCATTGCAGGGTGAACCGACGCGGCGTTGTTCAGCGGCCATCTCTGTGAGGTCTATCCCGCGTGAAAGCTGAAGGTGAGCGATAGAGGGCCTGGAGAGCGCGTCAGTCATCTCATCCCGTGACCCGCCAATATGGCGGATATCTGAAGTGAGCTGCGAAATGTAATCCAGGTGGAGGAATTCCCGGGGGCTTAGCTTGTCAGTGTGGGAATGCATCGCAAATGTGAGTGGCTTATGATCAGTGAAAACTGTGAACTCTCGGCCTTCGAGCATATGCCGGAAGTGCGTTATGGCAAGATATGCTGCGAAAACTTCACGTCCGAATGTGCTCTAGCGGGTTTCGGCCTTGGATAGTTTCCTGGAAAAGAAAGCCAAAGACACGGTAGAATCTGGCAGACTTTGTTGAAGAACGGGGCCAACAGCAACATTCGAGGCATCGACCATCAGAGGTGTGGGTGCATCAGCATGATACTGAGTCAGGAGTGTGGCATTAGCCCCATGCCCGCAACCCAAAACTGCAACTACCCCTTCATTAACCAGCAACACCGTAACCGCGAGCCATACTCATTCTACCCCTGTGCCTCCTGTGTATTATCATCCGTAGTTGACGCCATGTTTATTTTCCTAACCGTTTGATTACTCATGTTTTTTAGACATCAACAATTCCTTCAGCGTCGCCACGCGATACCTTCGGTCAAGCCGGGGGTACTGCGACAGTTCGCGTCCCTTGCACTCCGCCGTTGTCATGCTGCCTTCCTGTCTCCCTCACACTCCATGTCGATACGCTGCTGGGATGCGTGAGGCTTGTCATTAGCCTCGGAACGCTCCAGGTCAATTAAAACTGTTTCCCCTCTGATTGGCTGGCCGACGCGGAAAAAACGAAAGACGAACAAGCGAGCTGGGGCTGCGCACCTCGAAGGCGGACACAGACAACGATTCGCCTGGACAGCGCGCTCGCGGCGACTACCTGCAGAGCCCTTGTGTACGCACTTCCTCAAGCAGTAGAGGTTGTCCATCTAAAACTGTCTTCCCTTACTTTTGATTGGAAATCTTTGTCTTGTCGACCACTACTTTCGACTATAGTCCATAAAGTAGTGTAATTCAAATCTCAACTGCCTCCTGTTGCTCGGGCGTAATCGGATAAGTTGGCATTTCTTACGAATGAGGACAAGACACCACTCATCACACCATTGTTGCAAGCGACTCAGATTGTTTTGTGAATGTGGAGAGTTTTGCGCCTTCTCACTTGATTTCCATAATCTGAGATCATCGCAAACATTACGCGCCGGCAGTTCATAGAGTCCAGGCAGTCGTTTACGTATATTAAGAACAGATTTGGACCCAGATCGCCCCCCTGAAGAACGCCAATTTGCACAATTGCCCATTCCGATTTAGCGTTTCCGATACACACACGCTGAGATCTGTCCGTCAGAAAATCGGTTAACCATTTCATCATATTTCTATTCGCATCCACTTGACGTAGTTTAAATATAAGTTGTCTGTGTGAGACACTGTCAAAAGCCCTTCTGGTTCAATATACACGGCGTCAACTGATAAATCCAGGTCAATTGATTTCGTCCGGCTCTCTATGGATCCTAGCAGGTTAGCGAGACTGTATCGACCATTTCGAAGTCCATGCTGATGAAAACGGAGCAAGTGGTTTTCTTCAAGGTGCCGCGTCAGCTGCGTTTTTACTACCTTTTCATAAACTTGCAACAAAGGCTTGTGAGACTCGTTGGCCTGGAGCTTTTTATAAATAAATAAATTTTAATTTAATGCCAGTTTACAGGCATTGTCAAGGGAAGCGATTAAACACGAATCCGACCAGCAGTGAAAAAAAACTCCTGAGCTTAAGGCATAAAAATATAGTTGATGGTGGTTTTCGTGGTTTGGAGGGCTCAGGAGAAAAAAAACTGTCGGCGGTGTTAGAATATCGACCGTCAAGAAGGGGGGAGGTTGCACGGTATCGGAGATTATCGGACGTCAAATTCCTCTCATGAAGTTGGAGATAGTCAAAGTAGAGGCGTTGAGGAACAGCTGGTGAGACCGGCCATAGTGTTCGGAGACCACAAACGCCATCGCTACGGTACAGTCGATCAGTAGATTCAGCACCCAAAATTTGTGGGAGCTTTTCTGAATGCAAAAATAGAGTAATAGTTATCTTAAATAAAGGAAAATTTTGCAGAGTTTTCACACTCATGGGTAGTTTATTGCAAATAGCAATTGCATTTACAGAAAAGAACTGACGATATTTAACAGTACGTGCCAGACGCAGAAATAAGAAGACCTAACGGTGACTGTTACGTCGTGGGTGCATATGATGTCTCTCTGATTATCTCTGGTCACCTTTATATACGAGGCTTATATGTGTCTTCTTGCAGTCAGTAGGCAGAGCACCGGTCTCCATCAAAGTTCTGAAGATCCTGAATAAAGGAGAGGCCAGTTAGTCTGAGAGCTCATTCAGGACTTTTGCAGACATGCCGTGCGGACCAGGGGATTTGGTGGGCAGCAATTGTTTCAGAGTTTTCCTTACCGTGTCTGTTGTGAAGTCCATCGTGCTAAATGTATTGCTTGATTTGACAATTGGGGAGTATACTCTTTCATAAAATGCCGGCTCCTCGGTATACACGGACGTAAAAAAATCGGACAACAGGCTCGCCTTATCTGAATTGTCAGACAACGTATTTCCCCCGCGATCTTTTAGACAGGGAATGCAGTCCCGGTTTTTTTCGCCTTATGCACATATCGAAGGAATTTTTTGGAACTTTATGAGATATTTTTTAGAATTTTTGACTCAAATTGTGCCCGTTCCCTCCTCAACAGATTCCGACATACATTCCTCTGTTTTTTTGAATTCAGCGAAATGTTCTGGTTGTTGACATCTGGGGTACTTTTCCAAAGTCTTCTTTTCAATTTATGGTTCTTCATCATTTTTGACGTCACCCACTGTGGTCGAGAAGTGCGCAGCTTCCTCTTCAGTGATCAACAGCTCTCTATCAAATGTTGCATTACGTTCTTGAAGAAGAGCCAATCGCTTCTGTGTCAGGTACTTGTGTTGCATTCCAATTCACCTTCTGTAGTAGATTTTTCATTAGTGGATAATCCTTTTCTATACATTTCTTTCCTCAGCAGCTAAAATTTCGGGTACAGAAAAATATTTATTCTCCCAAACAAGAACGCTGTGGTTACGTCGGCAAAGGGGGGTGCGCGATTCCAATCCGAGAATGCAATTATAATCCCTATCGATGATGAGGTCCAAACAAGTGGACTACTGTCCATCTCTGGATCGAGCGTTCATTTTAACGTGTTGGGTAAGGAACTCATTCGTGATCAGTTGAATAATTTACTGTTCTAAGGAGTTTTCTGAGCGCGTGCAATGCATCAAATCCCACTTGATGTCTGGACAGTTGAAATCCCCATGTAGCATTATGTGTTGGCTTTGAAAATTTTTTTTATCTCTGTAATGAGTGCATTGTCCGCATCCGTCCGCTGGCCTGGCAGTCTGTAAACCAGGGCCATATGGAGACTTAGATAGATTGGCACTTTCAAGTAACCAGTGAGCATTTTACAATCAATGCGCCGAAATGGGAAAGGCTCAACTCTGACGCAGTCGATGCTATCTCGTATAAATATCTCAATTTTTAATCCCTTTGTTCGTTTCGGTTCACTCGGGCAGGTTGAAAACCATCTAACCTAACTTCCTCGTCTTTTATTTGCTCATTCAACCATATTTCTGTAGAGCTATCAAGTCGGGTTGACAATGGGCCACAGTGAGTTTTATTTCATCCAATTTGTTAAATAACCATTGTACATTCGTGGGCATCATTATATATTATTCGGTTGTTGAAATCCATTAAAATTGTTTGCTAATACTTTTGACTGATAGTTACTAGTGCGTATTTCACTCGGCGTACCAAGTCCACTATTACATTTTCAATTTACTGAAGTTTGTCGGAAGCGAGCGCCGGGGCTTTTACCGTCAATGTCACTGGATGATTACACAAAAGGGAACGCTCTATTCTTGCAGTTTGGTTGTTTACTATTTTCAGATTCACATCGCTCTCGCTCTGACGTTGTCTCAGTTCCGTTAGCAGCGTCCCAATTTTTATGATAGTTCGGCTGAAAAAACCCCTCCACGATGGTTATTTCAAAGCCTGGACTTTGGGTTAAGATGAGATCGCCTTGCTGTTCGTTTCTTAATACGAATTTTAGTGGTCTCGGTCGCAGTTTCTCTGCGTTGTTTCTAACTAAAGGTTCCAAGCGGATGATCTTTTGGATTTCGACTATCTGACCGGGGTCTTGGGAATGTGAGTAGACCGTGTTTCACCCTTTCTTTTGGGGTGTCACCAGACGCTTGGGGAACTCATTGCACTACCACACAGCGTGATCTCACGAAAAAACTGATGGTTACATCCTGCCCTCTTTTGCTGGCGGAAAATTGAGTTTCAGATTCTGAGAGCTGCCTTTATGGCTGTATCCCGATCAGATGCTAACTTGCTCACGTCCTTGATATATGCTGTACCGTCTTTATTTGGCTGCCTCACCTGACTTTTTGCATTATAGCTTGATATACACGTGAAGTGCAAACTGCTAGAGCTCTTTTGTGGCGTGTTGTTTCCGTCTTGTTCGTCGAAAAAACCACCCTCCGTTCCTTTCTACGCCTGCTCTTGAATATTGTGGCTTGGTTTCAGCCCCCAAGGTGTTCCGGTATCTTAATTGTTCAACATAGTTGGGAGTCTCCGGCGGTCCTTCGTAGGTCTCCTGGCTGTCTTCCTCAGCTGGTCTGTGTGTATGTAAGCAGCCTTAGTTTTTTGACCATATGGAGGTGCGTGTTGTTTTCCTGAGTTCGCTTCGGCTGGTCTTTTTGCCGCCTAGGAGACTGACATCCAACTCTGTCTAATTTCTTGGAAGAAGCGTCACCAGTTTTAGTGTTTGGAACGATTAAAGAAGCCGTGATTGAAGATGTTTTTTTTCATATTCTGGATTGCTAAATTCGTCGGCTTATTCTGTTCACTTAAGTGATGAGTAAGATTCCTTAACTTTTCTACCTCCAATTTTAGACCATTTAACTCCCCTCCATTTTCGAAAATTTATGGATGAGTCCGAAACATGTGGTACAGATTTCTTCATCGTTTGTGACATCCCCAACGCCACTAGACTTTTTCCCCGTTTGACGGAAATTGGCCTGACAGCAAAACGTCTATTACTGCAGTCATTAATATCATATGTGATATATGATTTATAATTTGTTTTGACAAGGCTGGCACGAGTCACTTGCCTAGTGGTAACGGTGGTTTTCTGGCGGTTTTCGACTGCCCGGGTTCTACTCCCGCCTGGGGGTGGACATTTTACATTGTGTTTTGAGGGCATTTTTCAGAATAACATTAATGAGTTTACAACTTCCAATCGATTTTCTTAAAGACATGAGACGAATTTTCAACCAGATCAAAGATATGCGGTGAAGGACACAGACTTTCGTAGGTTTTAGGGATTCCTCAGTGCTGTGGCAGCGAGGCGGCTGGATGAAGATAGGTTATCCCGCACAAGTCCTGGGGTAAGTTTTCTAGGATGGATCTGTGGCAAAGACCAATCGGATTCTTAATATCCACGAGCTGTTAGGACGTCCAGTAGATAGAAATCCCGATAAAAGTGAAATCCTCCGAGGTCGAAAATTTCAAAAGTTGTCAAAGGTTTCAACTACTTACATTTCGCATCCTTCCATAGGAAGACAAGTTTGCGCTCGATACTGCCATTTTAATGGACGCTAGAAGAGACGGAAGTAGGCAAAAGTCAGAAACGATGAAGGTAGAGGACAGAAGTAGGTTTGTGTATTTACCGTCCACCAGCATCAAAATTCTCGGTGACTGCCAAGCTTTCACGGCCTTACCGCCCGTCATTCTCAACTAGGGTCTTCTCTGACCCAATGTCACCGAACGTAGTTAGATAGATAGATAATTTTTTATTAAAGACCCGTCGGGGTACCATCCAAGCAAGTTAAAATAAATTTACATGTGACTTGTAGACCAGGTAGGCAGAATCTTTACAAAATGCTATTCATAGCTTCTGAATTAGAAGTCCATTGAGAAACATGATTAGTGAGGGGTGAAAAAAATCCATACAAAAAGTTAAAATTGATTGGATTAATTTTTCAGGAGAAAAAAACCCCTCAATAGAAATAATGACAGAAAAAAGCGAGCAGGACTGGCTTGTAGGTGGCGGTATATAACGGAACGTTGTCAGTCATCGTCAGGGTAGCAATAATGTATATGTATATTGTATACATACGTATATACGTATACGTATATACGTATATATACGTATGCGGGTCAGACAGGACAGGCTTGCATGTGGCATTGTGCACGGGATTCAAAATTGACATCGCTTTGGCCGGATTGATACGCCGCATGAGACGATTCGCGTCAAAGAGGCCAGACGAGAGGAACCCAGATGTGATCGGCCACAGCACGCTTCGAGCTCAGCCGAGAAGCGGGGAAGGGAGGTACTACTAAACTACTAGTGGAATAGAATAGAATAGGTTTATTGTAGCGCCCCTTGGGCACTGTCAGTCCCCTTTGAACTCAGGAAAAAAAACCTAAAACAAACTCGTCAATTTCAACTGCACTTTGACTTCATTTGCTTCGGGTGTCTGGTTAGCCAAAAGAGCGCGAATTGAGAGTTTGTTTTAAGTTAAAAAACCTCAGTTCCATGGGAAAATGATAACAAAAGTTTCAAAAAATAACGATATGTACAATATAAAAATTGAAGTTTGCAGTTTGGTAGTTTTCGGGGACATGAATAATATGTCCTTCATGGCAATTGAAGAACTTCGATATCGGCCTGACCTTGAAATTATTTTCCTGTTGGGTAAATTTCGGTGTGCTCTAGTTGCTGGTTGTCAGTCGATCTGGCCAGCTGTAAGGGGGCGGTCGCACAGTTCCTACGTGTTTTTCAGGAGGCTTACCATCGTTTTCTGGACTAAGAGCTGGAAAAGATGAATATATATCAGGAGTAAGAAGCATTCAATGGCAAGTCACAATCAAAACTGTGAAAATACTATTGAGTCATGTATCATATTGTTCTTGTTAATGTGAAATTATAGGAGTAGTGGTCGACTGTTTGCTATGACCTAATATAGTTCTATAAATGTTTGATATGGCCTTAATATAGACATACGCACGACTAATATGCAGGGTTTTATCGAAGGGTATATTTTTATTAGCTTTCTAAGGGGTATTTAGTGTCAGGTGACATAGCTGATGAAAACGAAAAGGGGAGGAAGATAAAAGAATATCATTATCTGTTCTATGTTTATCAATGATGCTATCTTTTATAAATTTGATTATTTTTAGTGCTTTGTTCCGGTATTTTTCAATCGGCTGGCATCATCAGAGCCCTTTTGGACCAAATTCAATATCAAAGAATTGACTTGAAAAAATGTCCTATCTTATTCAAAAATAGATGTGTATTGTTATTTGAAAGGAATTTCTTAGTTTTTATTTCAAACTCGATTAGGGTTCGACTTTTTCGGATATAACCTGGAAAAGACGGCGAATACTGAGGGTTCCGCCCTGAGCGTCGACAGACCGCATGAGGTCTGAATGCGGGAGATGACATCAAAAACCGCGAAAATTGTCGCTATGGGGGGAAGGATAGCGATGGATTTAGAAACCAATTCAAAACAGGAGTTTCTAATGATATTATTAAGAGTTATCACTTAATCTACCACTAAATCCCAGGAGGACCCTTCTCGAAGTCAAGAATCTGAGTGTTCGGGAATGAGACCGTCAACAGTGCCTTTATGCTTTCCGGTGTAGGATGCTTGCGTAATTTCGACTAGTGTAAAGACTGTGAGTCCTTATTTTCTAACTTTGCTGATTTGATATATGTCATCGCTCTTCTATACAATCCTCATTTGTTACGTAATTTTAAAGGCACTATAGTTGTTAGTATTTACATTCCGCCCTGTGCCCGCGAAGGTGTTCAAGCCGTTTGTCAATTTTCTTTCACAAATCTTGCTATATTGTTCTGCAAATATCTTATTTTCTTATTCGGTGATTTTCGTTGCGTGAGTTTACGTCCCATCACACTTCTAGGTCTTGATGATCATGACTCCTTCAGTACTCACGCAGATGCCCCTCGTGATCACATTTTGATCAACCACAGCAAGCTTTTTGTGTTAAAATAGGGCTCCGTGGTCATGTTCTGGTCATTCTACTTTACTGGGTCTTCCAAAGATCAATTTCACCTCTAAACGTGCACTGTTAGCCAAGCCTGAGAGAAAGGTTAAGGTTCGCAGCACGTCTGCACAGGGCATTCTTCTGCTTCAGACTTGCACATCCTATACTATCCTTACTTTCCTTAAAAAATCAAAAGTTGAATGCTGTTTTCCAACCCAATAGCGTTTTTAAATGAAAGATTTGGTATTTGCTGTCCTCTGGATACTGTAATGGTACGACCGGGTAGAATGTCTTCCCCTATCTGAAATTATTAGGACGAAAAACTCCTTTAAAAGCTAGACCTACATGAAAGCCTCAAGGACGTTACCGTGTTAATAAAAACAGAGATTGACAGGCTAAATAACCTGTTTGTTAGTCACCCTTTTACCTCAATTCAATTCAATTCAATTGTTTTTATTAAGACCCGTCGGGGTCTCATCAAAGCAAGTAAAAATAAATTAACATGCAAATTTTAGACGATGTAGGCAAAAACTGCACAAAGTGCAATGCATAGTTTTTGAGATTAGAAGTCCGTTAAGCAAAATGAAAATGAAAAAAAATGAAAAAAACGAGGGGTGAAAAAAAACTCCAAAGCAAAATTTAAAAATGATTGTAGTAATTTAACAGGAGAAAAAAACCCCTCAAAAAAATAGCATCAGAAAAAAACAGGGAGGACTGGCCTGCATGTGGCGGTACAAAATGGAATATAGTCCGACATCAACATGGCCGAAATAAATGTCAGCTCTATATGGCATTGCGTAACGGATTTCATAAAATGGTACGTAGGCGGGTCGGTCAGGACTGGCCTGTATCGCCCTAAATAAGAAAAATATGTGCCGAAATTGAAAACAAGTCTCAAGCCGATAGGAACCCAGATGCGGTCTGTTACATTCATCAGAGTCCATCCGAGGATAGGGCAAAGGAGATGCGACCAGATTACTAGTATATGGCGAATATAGAAGGCTTTGCCAAGAGCATCTATGGAGCGCATTCAGTGAGGGCATCATGAAGATCAGTCCCGAGGCGATAGGAACCCAGATGCGGTCGGTTACATTCATCCGAGTCCAACCGAGGATGGAGGAAGGGAGATGCGACCAAACTACTAGTATATGGCGAATAGAG
Source organism: Spirometra erinaceieuropaei (assembly GCA_902702965.1). Classification (NCBI taxonomy): domain Eukaryota; kingdom Metazoa; phylum Platyhelminthes; class Cestoda; order Diphyllobothriidea; family Diphyllobothriidae; genus Spirometra; species Spirometra erinaceieuropaei. The sequence goes on from CACRXP010000065.1 coordinate 658,929, forward strand.
AAGGTTTCGCCAAGAGCATCGATGGCGCGCATTCTGTGAGGGCACGATGCATGAACTAAAAAATTGGAATAATTAACATTTCTGGTGAGGGATCTTAGGTAGCGAGACTACTCATAAAGGAAGGAAACGTGAACAGATACGGAAATTTAATAGCGGCATGCTAAATTGCCGGTGGCCCTTTCTCAGTGTCATAGGAAAAGTTGTCTGGGAAGGATGAGGAAAATAAAAGTTTAGTCGAGTCAGTATTCAGATAAAGGCGTAGCCTTCTCTTAAAGGTGTGTAGATTTTCTGAAGATCTTATATTTATTGGAAGGTTATTCCAGAGGAAAGTATACCTGGAAGCGAAAAAAGGGAGCGCTTAGAGGTGGAGGACGCTGGAAGAGGTATAATTAGAGACGAGTTGCGAAGATTGTATGGGCGACTACTAGGGGTAAGTGTTGAAATCCGAGGAAAATTTGAACTATGATTAATGCGAAAGAGGAGACAGAGGCCCGCTTCTAGCCTTCGAAACCATAAAAATTTTAGGTTAATTAGCTGGCTTCTATCTGAGTAGGAGATATTGGGATGTTCCCTATCTAAAAGGTTTTTTAGAAAAACGTCTTTGGACATTTTCAATTTTTAAACGACTGGCTTCATTCATCAAACCAAAGAATGGGCAACAATACTCGAGAATGGGAAGTACAAACATACGATAGAGCCTTAATTTAATTTCAGAAAGATAGAAATTGTAAGAAATAAAGCCACAAATCTGGGCAGCTTTGGCTGTAATTCTGTCAGCGTGCGGCGAGAGATAAAGATTACCAGTGTAGCTTAAACCTAAATCCTTGATGGTGGTACATTCAATCATAGGTGTGCCTTGAAGGACCACTGGTTGGGGTAGCCTATCAGGTCCAAAACACATATAGCGACATTTAGACGGAGAGAATTCCATTAGCCATTTTGAGCTCCAAGCTGAGAGAGCAAGCAAGTCAGCATGGATTTGCTCAAGACAATGAAGGCTCGTAGATTTTTCGAAAGAATATACACATTTGAGATCATCGGCGTAAATAAATGATTGAGATTTTTTAACCGCTGCTGAAATATCATTTATGTAAAGCAAGAACAAAAGAGGACCTAAAAAGGAACCTTGTAGGACACCGCTCACAATAGGACTTTCACTGGGAAGTGAAGATCCCACCAAAACCTTTTGTTTACGATTAGACAGGTATGACCTGAGAAAGTCTATTAGTGGACTGCGAATTCCCATAGCTTCCAATTTAATCAAGAGTCTTTTATGTGGCACTTTATCAAAGACTTTACTAAGATCAAAATAAATAACGACAACAGATAGGTGATCATTACGAAGAGAGGTAAGTAGATTGAGAAACGACAGATGACATAATTCACAAGAGCGTTCTGGTAAAAAACCATGCTGGGAAGGGCTAATAACTTGATTGGCTATGCAAAATTCGGTAATTTCTACGGCGGTAATTTTCTCGAAGATTTTGTCGAGAGAGGGTGTTTTATGGACACCTCGATAATTCTGTACGCCAGAACGACAGCCAGACTTAAATACTGGAATAATAATAGAAGTTTTCCAATAGTCAGGGAAGAAGCCATTTACGAGAAATACTGAAAATATTTTGCTAAACAGAGGAGGAAAATCTCTTAGCTGTTTTATCAAAGAGTTTGGGATATTGTCCGTACCTACTGAGTGAGAGTTAAGAAGATGTCTTATCAGCTTTGAATACATTCAAGAAAAAAATTAATGAAGCTCAGAGAAGCATCAGACAACGAAGGAATTAATGGGATCGGATCAGTTTCAATGGTGAAATGCTTGGCAAAGAACGAATTTAAAATTTCTGCTTTGCCTGACTCCTCTCTAATGAAGGCATCGCTAGCGCTTAGCAAGGGCGCAATGACTTGGTGGGACTTAGCAGAGGATCTCTGACGGAAGATCTGAGCAACTGATTTAGAAGAATTCACGTCATTAATAGCTAAAGACTCTCTACGCCTATCTCGCTCGAGCCTCATTTTCGAAGCTAGTTCAAATATTTCAACGATTCTTAGATGAACTGATAATGAGCTCACAGAAGGATCTTTAAACTGCTTCGTAACTTTTTAAGTCTGTTTTAAGGAAAGTGTGGGATAGCGGTGGAATTAGCACTCGGTTTGAACATCTTCCGAGGAATAAGGTCAAGAAGACCTTCTGTTACGCATTGTAATAAATTTTTGAAAAAATTTAGATCATTATTTGAAAAAATATTGTGCCAATCAAGAGTGCATGTAAAGTTATTTACTAAATCCTTATTAACATTAGCAAAGTCAAAAATACTATGTTGAACTGTTGGCTTTGCGGAAATGGCAACTGGAAGGCGACAATGAATTAATGCATGATCACTTGCAAAGAGGTCATGATAAAAATCCATAGATAAAGGGAAGGTGCCATTAGTAAAAATTAAGTCTAAAACACTATCGTTTCTGGTCGAAGAGTGAACTTATTGAGTCAGGTTTGAAAAGTAAATTGTGTCAAGCAGCTTCTGGAATTTAGGAGGAGAAGTATGTGTGTGCCAGTCAATTTCCGGCAAATTAAAATCGCCTACGATTATCTTGACATCGAAAGAAGTTTCTGCATTTTTTTCAAAGAGTTCACAGAGATGGCTTTCATGTCCGGAGTAACAAAGAGGATTACATACCCATGCGACTAAGGCTTTCCTATTTTGCGGAAGTATTATTGAGGCGAAACATAAATTTCCAGAGAAGGAGGAAATGTTCAAGTCATAAGGCGATTGTGCAAGTGATGCTCCTATGTAAAGAAGGCATCCACCGCCGCGTCTGTCGGCACGGTCCTGGCGGTATAAACTGAGGCTATCTGTATTGAGTGCCGAGTCTGAAATTGGAGAGTGAGCCCAAGATTCAGTAATGCACAATACGTCTGTGTCAAACTCAACAGCTACACTTCTTAGGTGTGCCATATTTTGCACGACAGATCTTGCGTTGAGAGAGACAATACTGAGCGTATTCCTAATATGTAGGTTCGGCTCATTGCTACTTATAAAAAAGGAAGAGCCGGAGGTGGAAAATTAAGCTGTTGGAACGGAGCAATTGGTGGAGGACAAAGTTGCTGCGGTCTAAAATTTATGGGGTAATTACTAGTTAGAGATGCAGCATTAGGTGGAAAAACATTTGAGGAAGACCCAGGAAGAGGAAAACTATTTTGATGGGTTGGAAAAATAGGAGACAAGAAAATAGGATTTTGGGAATTGTTAGCATAATACGAGGGGTAGTTTATTTTAGGTGGCGGACGTAATGATTTCGGGAAACAGTTAACATCAGGAAAGGGATTTATTATTTGGGGTGTCAGGCTAGCAACGGGATTGGAAAATTTATCAGCAATGCAATATACTTGCGTTTTGCAGTCTGATGTGTAAGAGGGCTTCACAACTGTGGCGTTAAGTTGAGAATTCAGGATAGCAACAGGTAAAGACCTCCCTGAACTCTCATCTAGCTTAGTAGACCTAACTGCAAGGTCAGACCTGAGTGGCCAGGCGTGGGAACGGGGTGGATTCGATGTACGTTTATTAACCAAATCACTATTCTGAGTGCTGGGAGCCGGTTGTGCTTGAAGGACTAGCTCATCTTTACTGCTAAGATCAAGCTCCCTTATAAATTTGGGAGCCGCATTTGAACAATCCTTGCTCCGTGGGGGAGTTTTAAAGAGGCTAGTCTTAACCGTCTCTGTGATAATGTGATCAGTCGAAGAGCTAGATAAAACTGGGGCTGCTGTAGATAGTGGGGGGATTTGGTCGACACCAGATGGAGAAACTGCTTTAGAAGGAAAAGACATTTGAGTAGAATTCGGGGGGGCTTTACGATTGGTAATGGGGGAGAAATTTTTCGTTGCAGTGGAGTCTGGTCTCGACTAATAAAAAGTTTATTTGCCCTGAGATATTGACTTGATCGCTCCAAACGGGAGAAAATAAAATCTACGTCTATCGATGAAAAGAGTTTGACAAGAATGGGTGGATTCTTGCTCCTAGATGAAAGCCTTTTAGCTTCCGCGACCCTAAAGTTGAAGCAGCATGAAAAAAGGAATTGAAAGGCGACATCTATTGGCTGTCTGCTCTTGGGAACGTTTTTTAATATAAAGTTGAAACTTCGTTTGCGCCTGTCTTCAGTCTCAGTCGCAACCAGGTTAATGAGAGGCATGAGCTTCTCACACTGCTGAGACGTAAGCGTTGGCAAATTTCCATCAAGAAGGGCACCAAGGACAGAAAAAATTGATCCGCAACGAGACATAAAGTTGTTAAAATCATCAAGCGCCCCTAGATCGATTTTTTTTCATATGAACAATGGGTTTCAGATGAAGTTTAGTTTCCTTCAGATTTCGACGAAGGGTTGCTTGAGGTTTCATGCCGAAAACGCAATACAAGACTTAAGTCCAAATATTTATATGAATAATAACTGCCGAAACTTCGAGGATATATGGATGAGGCTATGTATGATGAAACGATTTATGAAAGCTGCAAATATTGGTGGATCAGACAGCACAATTTATACTAAGCAAGTTTTACTCAATACCAGAATGCAAACTTAAAAAACGGGCAAATGACAATTTCGTAGGTGGTAAAACAGAACTATGAATAAATCTGAATTGGATAATGAGGCTATGAAGGATAAAATAGATAACAGTATAATTCTTAATAAACTGATGATGAAAGCCGTCAAGAGAGACGGTTTATCGTTTAAAATATAATGTTAATCTATATTTTTACGAGGAAAACCTTTTGTTTATGCAGGTAAGACTTGATAGGATTGAGGCTATGTTGGGTGAAAAACTGCGACAATAGATTTCTGCTTTATGACAAATCGCAGAAACACGACAAGAAGCGAAGAAGACTTATGACAAAAAATAAAAAATTTCGTCAGGTCTACACCGGAAAACTGTGCAAGGGATAAAGAAATTGAATCCAAAAATATAACTATCACTTATCTTTTCAAAATCGTCCTTTTCACAAAGGATTCTGATCGTGTTGACCATGCTCTTCTCCTATTGAAATTGTCCTCTTTCGGAATAGGTGGCAAACTTTTGAATTTTATATCCTCTTATTTGGGCACTCGCACACAACGAGTTAAGATTTCCAATACACACCACCAACTCCACACGTGTGAGGAGTGGAGTCATTCAGGGTAGTGTACTCGGCCCGCTTTTATTTTGCCTTTTCGTTAATGATGTACCCGATTTATTTCAGAATGGTAAGCCTTTCATGTATGCCGATGATCTTAAAGTTGCATATCGATAAAAGCCGGCAGATCATGACATCGTGCTCGAGCTCCTTAAGAGCGATCTACAGGCTTTCGCCCAGTGGTGCCGCACATGGCGCCTTTCTCTTTCTTGGCATAAGTGCTCAATCATGGTGGTTGGCGACGACCGCCAACCTCAACTAAGTATTGAAGGTCACGCAATAGATAGATAGATAATTTTTATTAAAGACCCGTCGGGGTCCCATCAAAGCAAGTTAAAATAAATTTGCATGCGAGTTTTAGACGAGGTAGGCTGAATCTTTACAAAATGCAATTCATAGTTTCTGAATTAGAAGTCCATTGAGAAACATGAAGATTGAGGGGTGAAAAAAACTCCTCGGAAAAAGTTAAAAATGATTGGATTAATTTTACAGGAGAAAAAACCCCTCTTTTAAAATAATAACAGAATAAAAGCGAGCAGGACTGGCCTGTAGGTGGCGGTATATAACGGAATGTTTTCGGTCATCGTCAGGGTATCAATAAATGTCCGCCTTGATGGGTACGAATGTGGGTCAGACAGGACTGGCTTGCAAATGGCATTGTATACGGGATTCACAATTGAGATCGTCTGGGCCGGATTGGTACGCCGCGTCAAAGAGGCCAGACGAGAGGAACCGAGATGCGATCGGCCACAGAACGCTTCGAGCTCAGCCGAGCAGTGAGGAAGGGAGGTACGACCGAACTACTAGTAAACAGTGAAGACTGAGGGTTCCACCGTGAGCGTCGACAGACCGCATGAGGTCGGAATGCAGGAGATGACATAAAAACCGCGAAAATTGTCGCTATGGGGGGAAGGATAGCGATGGATTTAGAAACCAATTCAAAACAGGGGTTTCTAATGATATAAATAAGAGTTACCACTTAATCTACCACTAAATCCCAGGAGGACCCTTCTCGAAGTCAAGAACCTGAGTGTTCGGGAATGAGACCGTTAACAGTGCCTTTATGCTTTCCGGTGTAAGATGGTTGCGTAATTTCGACTTGAATATCAGTAACCTAGGCGATAATCTAATTTCAGGCGGAAGATTATTCCAAAGGAAGGCATATTTGGAAGCAAAGAAGAGGGAGCGCTTAGATGTAGTACAAAGAGGCGGCGGAATCACCATGCAGGAGTTGCGCGTGGCATAAGACCGATCTCTCGGAGTGAGAGTGTCAATGTGCGGAAGACTGGAGCTAGATTTGATGCGAAAAAGGAAGCAAAGGCCAGCTTCGAGTCTTCTAACCCACAAAAACTTCATGTTCGCCAGCTGACATCTCTGAGTATAATAAATACTGGAGGAAGCTTGAGAGAACAGTTTCCGAGTGAAAACCCTCTGAACATTTTCTATTTTATTACGGTCGCAGGCGCTCATTAAACCGAAGAAAGGACAGCAATATTCGAGGACTGGAAGAACAAACATTTGATAAAGTCTTAGCTTCATTTCCGGAAGGAAAAAATTATGCGATATGAATCCACATATCTGCGCGGCTTTGGCAGAGATTCTATCTGCATGAGATGATAAAGCAAGTTTATTTGTATAACTTAGACCTAGGTCCTTTATGATGAGGCATTCTGAGAGTGGGTTATTCTGAAAAATTATGGGACCAGGAAGTTTGGTAGGACCAAAAGACATGAAACTACACTTGGATGATGAAAACTCCATCTGCCATGTCGAACCCCATCTGCTTAAGCGTAGTAGATCGGCATTAATTTTTTCAACGCAAACATTTGCGGTGTCCTTAGAGTATGAGTAAACACACTTGAGGTCATCGGTATAAGTAAAAGTTTGCGAATTTGCGAGTTCAGTCGAAATATCATTGATGTACAGAAGGAAGAGTAGCGGACCCAGGACCGTGCCTTGAAGTACGCCACTCGTGATCGAGTGAGGTGTCGAGTAGCTATTACCGACCATGACTTTCTGATATCGGTTGGACAGATAGGACCTAATGAAGTCGAGCAGAGGCGGCCGGATGCCGAGGGCTTCCAATAAATGTTGCTTCGGGTGCCTGTTTAGCCAAAAGAGCGCGAATTGAGAGTTTGTTTTAAGTTAAAAAACCTCAGTTCTAAGGTAAAATAATAACAAAATTTTCAAAAAATAACGATATGTGCAATATAAAAATTGAAGTTTGCAGTTTAGTGGTTTTTGGGGGCATGAACAATATGTCCTTCATGGCAATTGAAGAACTTTGATATCGGCCTGACCTTGAAATTATCTTCCTGTTGGGTAAATTTCGGTGTGCTCTAGTTGCTGGTTGTCAGTCTATCTGGCCAGCTGTATGGGGGCGGTCGCACAGTTCCTACGTGTTTTTCAGGAGGCTTACTATCGTTATCTGGACTAAGAGCTGGAAAAGATGAATATATATCAGGAGTAAGAAGCATTCAATGGTAAGTCACAATAAAAACTGTCAAAATACTATTGAATCATGTATCATATTGTTCTTGTTAATGGGCAAAGCACAGTGCTCCAAGAGATTGAGACTCTTGGAGTATGATACCACAAAATCCTTTATAACCCCTGGCACATTTATTGCGTGACCTTCAATACTTAGTTGAGGTTGGCGGTCGTCGCCAACCACCATGACTGAGCACTTATGCCAAGAAAGAGAAAGGCGCCATGTGCGGCACCACTGGGAGAAAGCCCGTAGATCGCTCTTAAGGAGCTCGAGCACGATGTCATGATCTGCCGGCTTTTATCGATATGCAACTTTAAGATCATCGGCATACATGAAAGGCTTACCATTCTGAAATAAATCGGGTACATCATTAACGAAAAGGCAAAATAAAAGCGGGCCGAGTACACTACCCTGAATGACTCCACTCCTCACACGTGTGGAGTTGGTGGTGTGTATTGGAAATCTTAACTCGTTGTGTGCGAGTGCCCAAATATGAGGATATAAAATTCAAAAGTTTGCCACCTATTCCGAAAGAGGACAATTTCAATAGGAGAAGAGCATGGTCAACACGTTCAGAAGCCTTAGTGAAATCGAAATATATTGTGTAAAGAGCAAAACCATGGTCCCTAGATTGGAGAACATAGTCAAAGAAAGAGAGTTGGCAGGTGTCACAAGATCGAGCTTTGAGGAATCCATGCTGAGCAGCACTCAGTAAGTTATTCGCTGTTAAGAGTTACATCATCTTATCCTTGATCAATGTCTCTAAGATCTTCGGAACTGCATGGAGGGTGTTTATTGGCCGAAAGTCATCAAATTATGTAGATTTGCCGTGCTTAGGAATGGGCAAAATGTGTGATTCCTTCCACAAGGTAGGATAAGTTTCACTTTCAAGAGCAAGATTAAATATCTTGCATAAGAGGGATGGGAAGATCGTGTTTGCATCGGCTTTTAAAATGCTTACTGGGACACCATCAGGGCCTGGACTATAAGATTGGCGAAAACGCCGAATCGCAACATTCACATCCCACAGAGTGAAACTTATAGTTTCTAGAACTGCCCCGGTCAATGACTGGATGGTCGGAAGCGGAGTGGTCGAGTCTTCAAAAAACGTTTTGGACAGGAAATCATTGAAGCTATCCGCGGTTAACTGGACATCAACTATGGGATTTCCGAGATCGTCTCGAAGGATGGGATACTGCGTCTTTCTCTGAGTTCGCATTTTTCTAGAGAAACGTTTCGAGACACTTAACGAATGGTTTTCGGTAAAGTTCAGCACTTTTTTACCAAGAGAATTTTAACCCCGGAACACCGACATTTGTCTTACCAAGAACGTTGCCGGCTTACGGGCCTTTATCCTTTATGGCTCCGTAGATTACAAAAGGGACTATTTTTGCTATTTAAACTCTTATATAATCACACATTTAACCGACTCACCTTTTCAAGACATCAGATCCACCCACGACGTAACAGTCACCGTGAGGTCTTCGTATTTCTGCCTCTGGCACGTGCTGTTAAATATCGTCGGTTCTATTCTGTAAATGCAATCGCTACTTGGAATAAACTACCAATGTGCGTGAAAACTCTGCAAAATTATTCTTTCTTTTAGAGAACTATTGCTCGATTTTTACATTCATAGAAGCTTCCTCAAATTTTGGTTTCTGAATCCACTGATCGACTGTACCGTAGCGATGGCGTTTGAGGTCTCTGAACACTATGGCCGGTCTCACCAGCTGTTTCTCAACGCCTCTACTTTGACTATCCCCAGCTTCATGAAAGGAATCTGACGTCCGATAATCTCCGATATCGTGCAATCCCCTCCCCCCTTCTTGACGGTCGAAAATCTACCGCCAGCAGTTTTTTTTCTCCTGAACCCTCCAAACCATAAAAACCACCATCAATAATATTTTTATTTTTTTATATTTATATTTTGATTTTTTATTTTGATTTTTTATTTTTTTTCACTGCTGGTCGGATATGTGTTTAATCGCTTCCCTTGACAATGGCTGTAAACTGGCATTGAATAAATTATTATTATTATTATTATTATTATAAATAAAGTATTAGTATTGTTATTTTTATTATTATTTGGAAGAATCCTACGCGTCTCACTTGTCATCGCAACACACTGGCACGAAAGGATGCTGATTTTTGACTTCTTAAATAAAATTTTTATCTTTAGTCACAATGACTCTCATCTTCCCTCAGATGACATGCCCAATCACCATGTGCCTTCCAACACGTGTCTGCGGCAACAGTATAGAAACACCTTGAAAAGCTCGTTGATCAACAGCTGCTGGACCGGATGGTGTCTCGCCTTTTCTTCTAAAGTCATATTATTCTCAAATAGGCCCTATTTTAACGCACCTTATTAATATGACTTTCAGGTAGTCCAAGATTCCGGATGCCTGGCGTCCAGTGAGAATCACTCCCATCCCTATAAACCCGCTACCTTTGGTCCTAAATCTTTATCTAATTACCTGCTCCTCCGCACTACTATAGCATGCTGAAAGAGTTGCCCTAGATATAATAAAGCCGTTTTATTCCAGTTTTGTCGACAATTTACTATTTGCATACAGAGCCAACTGCAGTACTTTGGATGCTGTTGCTCTTGTGGTCCACTCTGCTCTGAACAAATTAAACAAGGGTTGCCGTGAGTGCGAATGCGCGTTTCGTGACTACTTCTCCGCCCTTAATATGACCCGCACCGTCTTCTCCTTATTAATACCTCCACGTGCGTCGCTCCAGGCTGGGTTGTCTCTTGTCTTAGCAATTTTTTTACATCCCGCACTCAATTTGTTCAATCTGGCAAGCGGAAATGTATGGTCCTTCCCAATGACTGCGGAGTTCTTCAAGGTTGCATTCTATCCATAAACTTTTCTCCCTCCACACCAACGATCTAAGATCCCTTGGCGATTGTATTTTGATTAAGTATGCTGAGGATGTGGTTGTTGGAATCCTGTCAAGGGTCAGACACACTTCCATTTTCTAAAGGATGGCTTAAACCATATTCTAATATGGTCGGAGGAAAATGTTCTCCCAATGAACAACCAAATTCATTTCAGTGTGTTTTCGGACTGCGGCCCTCTCCTAGTCCTGAATCCTCTGACGTCCTTCCTAACGAGGTATCCTCTTTCAGGTACCTTGGCTTTACTTTGTCATTAAATCTTTCATTCTCCGTCCCCACTGAGTCCCTATTTACTAGAGTTCGTAAACGTCTTTATTACATCCGTCGTTTAAGTTCCTACCGCACACCTCAATCCTTAGTCTGTCGATTTTAGCGATGCCTGCATTCTTCCTCTTATTTTTTACTGCTCTCCTGTCAGCTTTCTTGCTTAGCTCAAAAAGATCTTTTAATTTTAAAACAAGTCCTCCGAATGTTCCCTTCTCCTACTGGTGTTTCTTATCTTTTTATTCGATATTATTCTACAACGACATTGCAATACGATCAAGCAATTTGCTGGTCGGATTTTAGATGACGTTTCCCATCCCTTGCAGTCTGATCTAATTTCTGCGAAGTCTTCCCGCCCGATGTGCCGCGGTTTCCGATTTATGTCTCGTCGCTTGCCTGTTTTTCGAGCTTCTGCATTGTTATTCCTGGCGCGCTATCCAACATATGAAGAGATAGAAATACAGAAATCAAGACGTGAACTTTCCTCAAAATAATCGTTCATTTTGTGTTAAACATTTGACTCCGGAAAAATCTATTAACTTATTTGCTGCCCATAGTAAATGGAGCCACTTTTTGCTGAAAATTTTGAATTTTTGATTTCGAAATAAAGCGAAATCTTCTCTCCCTTCTTCCGGTGTTTTTCCATGTAATTTCTGTTGCTTGTAATTTTACGGAAAAACATCAGACTTAGGATTTGTGGATACTGGTGGACGAAAATAACTTCTTCCACATTCAACAGTCCATTTTCATAATTTTATTATGAGGTCAATCGTTTATGTAGAACACTGGGCGAACAATATCGTCCATAGCTTGTCATTAAAATCAGCCGACAGTAGGCGTTGCTAGAGCCTTAGAGAACACGACAACACAGCCATTATTACCATGGCCCTTATATTTGAAGTGCTTCTCAAGTTTACTGCTTAGCGATTGATGCGTTCATTCTTTAGTTGTTGCTTCTTTGTATGCATTATTTGTTCTCGTTTACTTGTCCAATTCTTCATTTTCCCAATTTTCTTGACGTTATTTTCGCTGATTTTAGGGCGTAATCTTAATTCTGATTAAATTCCGTTGTAAGGCACTCGGAATACACTGTCAATAGAAAATGTTCACTGATTCAAATGTCAAAAGTTAGAAAATAGTATTAAATTTAGGCTCTATGTGAGCAACTGTCAATGCAGCAGAATTTGGGAATGGCGGGATGTTTAGTCAGTCAGGTTATTTGAGGGAAATAGGCTTACGCCTTTGAACTCCCCATTTGTACATAAAAAATCGATAAACAAGCAAAAATTTGAAGAATTACAGCATTAAGTGAATGCTTACATTGATTCACATATGTCACTAGTCACATGGCTAAAAAGTCACATAGTCCGCTTGTTTCAGCAGCATATATATGTCAAGGCGACATTTAAATGCCTCCACAGATTGAGACATAACAACCGTCTCGGCAGGTTATTCCACGGTTCCACGACACGGTTGGAGAAGAAATATTTTCTCACATTCAGTCTACCCTTTGGCACACGTAGCTTGAAGGGATGTCCCCGGAGGTGAGTTGTAGTGGCGAGTTGGAAAAGTTCATCGCGCCGAAGGGCACAATCCAAGCCGCGCACGATACGGAAAGTTTGTATCATGTCTTCGCGCAACTGCCTATAACTCAGAGGAGAGAGATAAAGGTTAGTTAAGCGGATTTCGTATGGCAGCGCACTTTGACGTCTTATTAATTTTGTTGCTCGTCTCTGCACCCTTTCGAGCAGATCGTAATCCTGATGCGTCCACGGTCTCCAGGCCTGAATTGCATATTCGAGATGGGGCCTTATAAACGTGCCGAAGACTTTGGTGAAGCAGTCTTTATCGAAAACTACGAATGCCCTCTTGATGGCATATACCATTGAGGTTGCGGCCTTGGCCGCCTTACAGCATTGTGTAGAAGGCTTTAGGCTGTCTGCAACCCAAACTCCGAGATCTTTCTGCGTTTCTGATTCTCGGAGTGGCTTTTCGTTCAGATGGTATTGCCGCGTACTAGGGGTCTGATTTCCGAGGCGCAGAATGGTGCATTTGTTCAAATTGAAGGACAAGAGCCATCTGCGGGACTACTCGTCCAATCGACAAAGATTTTCTTGGAAGTTGCTCTCATCGGCAGCATTCTGGATGACTTTTCAGATTTTTATGTCGCCCGCAAACATGGAGATGAAGGGTTCGCGGCCGATGTCAGTTTGTGGTTTCGCATACTAAACCTCTGGCAATAATATCATAAAATTCAAAATTAAAAATTTTTAGATAAAAGAGAGAGATCGGAGGGAAGCGGTAAAAAAATTCCGGAAGATTGCGCTGGCGAAGTTCAGAGAACCCGAATGCAAATATACAATTCAGCCCGTATTAATTGCGTACGCCGAGGGGTGATTTGTCTAGTGTCTTAAGTTGCACTCACCGACGGGTGATGTGTTCAAGTGACGCATAAGCAGCTGCGGCTGTGTGGGTGTAAATGTGTTCGAGGTAAATTCGGTCGAATGGCTGCTGACAATCGTGTCTGAAACCGCTGGCTGCATAGATGGTTGTCTTGGATGCAGTGACGTCTTAAACAACGACGCCAGACATCACAGTGATGGTCGTCGACCATATTACTTATGCTAATGTCGCCGCAGACGCACAAGTACAACAAGGCAAACATTAAGTGCCCGTTCCTCACGAGGACCCATAATCTCGCCTGGCTATTGTGACATAAAAACAAAATTATGACTTCACATTCGTTATTGAAACTGTTCGCCAATGGGCAAATATTTTCTCCCGATTCTCCCAAAGTGAGAGATTGGACGACGCAAGCCGTTCGAGTAATTGCTAACTGTCACAAATATCGATATGACAATGGGCAGTGCTGGAAACCACACTGGCAAAGCAGTGTTGACAAAGAGGCTCGTTAGCAAATTTCCTCTTGATACGCCAAATTCCTTCCCTTAGAGCGATGACTTCACTTATTGCTTTTAGATTTTAAACTCAACTTCGATTATTCTGTCACAACAAAGCAAAGAATCTGCGGAATCACCTAAATAACATGGCGTAATTAGCCCCCCAATCCGCACCTTGTTTTACCCTTGAACTAAAATGAACGACCCACTGTAGGTGCCTACCATTTATGATTTACACCTAAAGTTATCTTGAGATAAGTGTGCAATCAGTAACTGTCGAAATAGCAGCCGTATTTTCCGCAAAATTTCTGCAGTTTTATGACTCAACCGCATAAGGTGCATCTGACTGGTCGGTAGGCTTTCCCACACAAACCCCGATTGTGAATGGTAGTCGGCGTTTTCCCGATCAATAATTTGTTTTTAACTGAATGCTGAAATCCGCATTTTCTCATTTTTCAGTCCAACCATACTCCAGGAATTACGAAATGACTTATGATTCCAAAAACATACTTCCAGCGGCCAAAAATAATTGATTGCACCGCTCAGTCTATGGTAAACCTTGACTACGGGGATTATTTGGACCCTGCCGTCGCCTTTGCCTACTCCTTATGTACGACAAACAGTGAAGGCTATAATCTGTGCTTGTATAACATGATTACAGTAGGGCATGATTTAGTGCAGCACTGCACCTGATGTTTCCAGAAAAGCGTTTTATTAGCCACGTCTGCAATTTTCTTGTGAACTTTGCTTTATTCCCCATATAAAGGCTGCCCACAGAAGGTGATATGTGTAAACAATAAATGCCGCACACGAGACGCCTTTTTGATCCCCAGTATGGCTGCTTGTTCTTGCTTCTACAACTACTACAGTTAAGCGATGCCTGTCAAAATAAGCCAAGTGAGTTTGAACGGTGGACATGTTTGTCAAGTCTCTGACATTAGTGCTTACGGAAACCTATCCAAAAGCTAATCTTTCTTTGTTTTGCAGGAAAAGAGCTTTGCCCTACTCCACATGATCTCGCTTCGTCGAACAACTTGGGCATTTTATTGACGAAGTCTTTTAATCGTCCGCACAAATATGTCTTTCTGAAAGTCGAAAAAAATTGCACATTCACGATTAGGAGTGCACTCCTGGGAGAGGAGAAACGTTGTGGTATTCTAAACATCTCTGGATCATGCGTTATTGTTCATTGTGAATTTGACATTAAACGAATGAAGGTGGACGTTTTCTGCACGGTAATTTCAGACTGTAGAGACCTACTGCTTGAAGTACCTTTGACTGTGCGTCGGAGGGACAGCTTTCCTTATTCAGCTTTACATGATAATAGGAACAAATTAATCAGGACCACCGTGCGATCGAAGTCCCATTTGTAAAAAAAGAGAAAATCATAGGCCAAATACGCCAAGCTGGCAAATGTGTCGCCGTTAATCCATTTAGGTGGCGTCAGAAAATGTCTGAGCACACATAATGAAATACCTCAATTCTCTAGCCCTATCAAAAACCCTTTCTCATTAGAATTAAATGAGGCTTATTTAAGAGAAGACACCAATATATTCCACGTCCATTATACCACATTATCTGAAAATACATGAAGTGTCTACCACACCTTTCAGAAGCGACTAATTAAATGTTGATTGTTTACAGTCTTGATGGCTTATTGACATTAAGCCTAACAACGCGACTTCATGGAGCACCGCATGTCTTAATCCTAAAAACCACATTCCTCGGCATAAACCGTCTCAATCGCGTACATATATTCGAATATACGTTCCGGATTGTTTTATCATTCCCAGCCGAAATTATTGCCGAATTTCACGGAGACGATATTCAGAGTTCAGATGGAGATGCACTTAAGACATAAAATAGATTATATATGGTTAAGACGTATGCTCAAGCAGAGTTTTAGTCTCTGGTTCCAGTAATAAAATATATTTCACATAACGATTTGGTGCAGTTGTACTTCCGATATCAATCTAGGCAGTTAATAGTCGACGAGACCTTTCTTACAAAGCACTAAGATGAATAGGAAAAATCGACTAAATGTGTGCTTTCACCAGAACCGCCGACAAAAAATCAACGACCTCGTATATCCGATCTTCCCTGATGCCATCGTTAGCTGTGTTAATGAACAGGGCATGCGGAGAACTGAAATTTTTCACTTACTCTAAATATGTCTCATTTTCCTCTTTCATAATTTAAAGTTTTTTCATAAGTTTATGTGCACATTATTTAAACAATAAACAAGCACTTCTGGTGTTACTTTATTTCATTACTTCACAAGGCTTATCAGATGGAGACCAAGTTTGGCGAGATGTTACTTCCGCGTATGCAGTTATCCACGTACGCGATCCTTGCAGACCATCGGCTAACCCTTCTTCCCAACATTCAAATGCCTAAAATGCGAATGGACTTGCGATCGCTCAGCAATTTCAGTATTGGTGCGCACCTTATAAGATTGATAGTTCTGGATATATTTAGAAGAGACACACCTGTGTCATGCTTCTTACATACTCCCGCTGAAAATATGGAAGGCTATCTGTCGGAAGTCAGGGGAAAATAATGAGGAATTTCCGGGATGTACACCAAACTACCCCAATAGCAGCCGTCGGCGCACATGTGGCCGTATCCATGTAGTCAAACGGATTGGTTTATTTTTGGTTTGGCTTTCGTGTTTTTGTCTTTCGCGTTTGTTCGAATATAAACAACCTCCTCCTTCTTCTTCTTCTTCTTCTTCTTCTTCTTCTTCTTTTAATAAGATAGTTTTTTTAATAATATTCATTCTGTCGTGCTGCCTTTGCACGCTCTGTCTTAAAAGGTAAGCCAGATTTCGGCACTCAACGTAATCGTGCCAAACTTTGAATGCACATAGTATTCTTTTGTAAAAACCCAGTCTCACACTGGAAAACGGATGCCGATTTATAACGCCCCTGTACTTGGACAGAGTTGTTTGAATGAGGTGACACATTTTGCGCGAGGACCTAGGGTGGAGATGGCGTAGTCGCGTGTCGGTGAAGATAACCGGTGTCCCTCGCTCTCTCTTCTGCCGGTCCCTTTCCCCCTCGTCGTACCGTAACGCAACGTATCGTCCGAACCGCTCGCCTCCTCGCTACATCGGCACTCCCTTGACCCTTCCCTGAAGTTGCCCCCAGCGCTGCGCTCCCCACCGGTTTACTAGCTGGCATGTTGGCATCGTCTCTCCACCCAGACAGGTCAATCTACAGATGTAACCGTCCTACCTGTACTATTAACGATTATTATACGTTTCCCCGTGCAACCTCGTTATATTACACTTTATCTCTTATTCGACATGCCTTCTTATTCTGTGTATGGATGTGTATCAAGGAATGCTAACAGCTCCGTTCAGGTCTACCCCGACCAAGAGCTCTTCTCGGCGTTTCCTTACTCCGGTGTGTGCTACCCTCGACGTCCTCGGCCGCTACAAATTTAACACTGAGTGGAAATATAGTATAATAGTCTTTCATCCGACGTAGCCTCAATTATATTAAGTTTCATCCGCTTATATGAAAGGCTTCCCTCGTAAAATTTTGAATAGCATTATATTTTAAACGATAAACTGTCTCAACAGACCGCTTTTATCGTCAGATTATTGACTAGCAAGAGAACTATATTGTTCTCTATTTTATCCTACATAGCCTTATTATCCAACTCAAATTTACTCACGGTTTTGTTTTGCCATTTACATTTTTGTCATTTACTCGTTTTTTTCAAGTTTGCATTCCGTTATTGAGTTAAAATTGCTTAGTACCAATTGTGCTGTCCGGCCCACGAATATTGATAGCTTTCAGTAATTGTTTCATCATACATAGCTTCATCCATACCTCCTTGAAGTTTCAGCATCTATAATCACTACAAATTTTTAGACTAAAGTTTCGCTTTGCTTTTTCGACATGAAACCTCACGCAACCCTTCGTCGAAATCTGAAGGATACTAAATTCCGATTAAAGCCCATTGTACATATGAAGAAAATAGACCTAGTGGCACTCGTTAATTTTAAAATTTTTTTGTCTCGTTACGGATCATTTTTTCTGTTCTTGGTGCACTTCTGGAAGGAAAGTTGCCAACACTTACGTCTGAGCAGTGTAAGAAGCTCATGCCTCTCACTGACCTGGTTGCTAGTGAGACAGAAGACAGGCACAAACGAAGTTTCAATTTTATATTAAAAAACGTTCCTAAGAGTAGACAGCCAATTTATATCGCTTTCCACTTTCTTTACTCATGCGGCTTCAACGCTAGAGTCACTGAAGCTAAAAGACTTTCATCTGGGGACAAAAATTAAGCAAATCAATTCAATTCAAATTCAATAATTTTTGTTAAAGACCCGTCGGGGTCCCATCAAAGCAAGTAAAAATAAATTTACATGCGAATTTTAGACGAGATAGGAAAAATCTGTACAAAGTGCAATACATAGTTTTTGAGATTAGAAGTCCGTTAAGCAAAATGAAAATCAAAAACGAGGGATGAAAAAAAATCCAAAGCAAAATTTAAAAATGATTGTAGTAATTTAACAGGAGAAAAAAAACCCTCAAAAAATAGCATCAGAAAAATGCAGGGAGGACTGGCCTGCATGTGGCGGTACAGAATGGAATATAGTCGGACATCAACATGGCCGAAATAAATGTCAGCTGTATATGGCATTGTGTAACGGATTTCATAAAATGGTACGTAGGCGGGTTGGTCAGGACTGGCCTGTATCGCCTTGAATAAGAAAAATAAGTGGCGAAATTGAAAACCAGTCCCGAGCTGATATGAACCCAGATGCGGTCGGTTACATTCATCCGAGTCCAACCGAGGATGGGGGAAGGGAGATGCGACCAAACTACTAGTATATGGCGAATAGAGAAGGTTTCGCCAAGAGCATCGATGGCGCGCATTCTGTGAGGGCACGATGCATGAACTAAAAAATTGGAATAATTAACATTTCTGGTGAGGGATCTTAGGTAGCGAGACTACTCATAAAGGAAGGAAACGTGAACAGATACAGAAATTTAACAGCGGCATGCTAAATTGCCGGTGGCCCTTTCTCAGTGTCATAGGAAAAGTTGTCTGGGAAGGATGAGGAAAATAAAAGTTTAGTCGAGTCAGTATTCAGATAAAGGCGTAGCCTTCTCTTAAAGGTGTGTAGATTTTCTGAA
>CACRXP010000065.1:681524-737881 GCA_902702965.1 Spirometra erinaceieuropaei
CTCATCTTGTGTCTTTCTGTCGGTTCGTAATCCGGCTGAAAAAACACTTCCTTATGCGAATGACGAAGGGCCATCCTCCCTTCCAGGAGATGTGAGGCCTGGGCTTCATTTGCAAGAATAATTTTAAGAGGCCTTGGTAATGTTCGCGGCGCATCTGCGTTTCCTAGACGGAAAGCTTTGTGCACGGTAACACATTCTCCGTCCTGAAGGACGGCATTTGAATATGTTTGAAAGAGGTTGAGATCGTGTTCGATTCTTTCTTTTGCAGTCGAAGAATTGGACTCAGGAGCTCCCTTTATGACGATGTTTCGTTTTCGGTAAAGATGCCTGTCTGGAAGAGAGTCCCTACGTTTATTTTTGCACGCACGTTCAGCATTTCGCCAATTTCCGTTGTCATCGTTTGACTCAGAGACAGCGGTGATGGCGTAGCTACCACAGGGTTCCTCACCAACCGAGTCGTGCGATACATCGTTCGGCAGTGTGGAATTTGCTGGCATTGTTTGTGGACTCTGCTCTCTCGTACGAACAGTCTGACCTTCTTTTTCTTTTCGGGATGCCCCGGGGCGCTTCTGCGTTTCCTGAGATCCCTCTCTGTCGTTCTTTTCTTGCACAAGCGGTCGGTTCTCATTTGTGATTTCTTCCTTAGACGGGCAGCTTTCTTTCTTGGCGGCTGATCCAGTTAATGGGACTGTGCTTGAATATGTTCTCTTTGTCTTCTGAGGGTCTGACATCGCCGACTTTCTCTTTACGGGTGAATGGCGAGGAAGTTTCGTCAACTTCCCCATCTCTATTTTGAGGTCTTTTATCTCTTTCTCCATCTCCAAGACTTTCTGGAGAAGTCTAAAACACGCCGCATGTGTTTTATGTTCGTTCTTGTAGTTGGCATCCATTAAGGTTACTAAACTCCTTGCCCGTTTGGCAGAAGGTTTGATAATGGGGAAGCCGATGTTACATTCATTTAGACAATGCGCATTGTTTATTACATTATTATTTTTAGCTCGTCTGCTGCGCGTCTGTGGTCCATTGGTAGCGACGCCGCCCTTGTCCCCTCCTTGACTGGGTTCGAATCCCACATGAGGCGCACTTTTTGAGCAACATCCCGAAGGCACTTGTTCGACTACCATTTTCAAGTATATAAACTGGAGAAGTTGTTAGGGATGTTCGAAGAGCTATTTAACAAGACGAACGATATGAAGCAAGTAGGAAACGATATGAAGCAAGTAACAAGCGACTCAGCCGTCTTTGGAATGGGGGATCACGCGGGACTGTTGGCAAAGAAGTGGTCCGAAAGAGAATGGTTGTCTCAGAGAAAGTCCTTGATAGGTACGAATGTGGGTCAGACAGGACTGGCTTGCAAATGGCATTGTATACGGGATTCACAATTGAGATCGTCTGGGCCGGATTGGTACGCCGCGTCAAAGAGGCCAGACGAGAGGAACCGAGATGCGATCGGCCACAGAACGCTTCGAGCTCAGCCGAGCAGTGAGGAAGGGAGGTACGACCGAACTACTAGTAAACAGTGAAGACTGAGGGTTCAGCCGTGAGTGTCGACAGACCGCATGAGGTCAGAATGCGGAAGATGACATCAAAAACCGCGAAAATTGTCGCTATGGGGGGAAGGATAGCGATGGATTTAGAAACCAATTAAAAACAGGGGTTTCTAATGATATAATTAAGAGTTACCACTTAATCTACCACTAAATCCCAGGAGGACCCTTCTCGAAGTCAAGAATCTGAGTGTTCGGGAATGAAACCGTTAACAGTGCCTTTATGCTTTCCGGTGTAAGATGGTTGCGTAATTTCGACTTGAATATCAGTAACCTAGGCGATAATCTAATTTCAGGCGGAAGATTATTCCAAAGGAAGGCATATTTGGAAGCAAAGAAGAGGAGCGCTTAGATGTAGTACAAAGAGGCGGCGGAATCACCATGCAGGAGTTGCGCGTGGCATAGGACCAATCTCTCGTAGTGAGAGTGTCAATGTGCGGAAGACTGGAGCTAGAGTTGATGCGAAAAAGAAAGCAAAGGCCAGCTTCGAGTCTTCTAACCCACAAAAACTTCATGTTCGCAGCTGACATCTCTGAGTATAAGAAATACTGGACGAAGCTTGAGAGAACAGTTTCCAGATGAAAACCCTCTGAACATTTTCGATTTTATTACGGTCGCAGGCGTTCATTAAACCGAAGAAAGGACAGCAATATTCGAGGACTGGAAGAACAAACATCTGATTAAGTCTTAGCTTCATTTCCGGAAGGAAAAAAATTATGCGATATGAATCCACATAGCTGCGCGGCTTTGGCAGAGATTCTATCTGCACGAGGTGATAAAGCCAGCTTATTTGTATAACTTAGACCTTGGTCCTTTATGGTAAGGCATTCTGAGAGTGGGCTATTCTGAAAAATTATGGGACCAGGAAGTTTGGCAGGACCAAAAGACATGAAACTACACTTGGATGTTGAAAATTCCATCTGCCATGTCGAATCTCATCTGCTTAAGCGTAGTAGATCGGCATTAATTTTTTCAACACAAACATTTGCGGTGTCCTTAGAGTATGAGTAAACACACTTGAGGTCATCGGCATAAGTAAAAGTTTGCGAATTTCCGAGTTCAGTCGAAATATCATCGATGTACAAAAGAAGGAGTAGCGGACCCAGGATTTTGCCTTGAAGTACGCCAAACGTGATCGAGTGGGGTGTCGAGTAGCTATTACCGACCATGACTTTCTGATATCGGTTGGACAGATAGGACCTGATGAAGTCGAGTAGAGGCGGCCGGATGCCGAGGGCTTCCAATTTTACTAAAAGACGTCTATGGGGCACCTTGTCAAAGGCTTTCCTAAGATCAAAGTAAATAACAACCACTGACTGCCGCTCATTACGAAGAGAAGTGATTAGATTAAGAAAAGCCAAGTGACATGTTTCGCAGGATCGTTCAGGTAAAAACCCATGTTGACTAGAGCTCAGAAGCCGATTAGCTAGACAGAAGTCAAGAATTTCTTTGAAAATAATCCTTTCAAGAAGTTTTGCTAGAGACGGCGTTTTGTGCACGCCCCGATAGTTATTAACATCGGACCGAGATCCTGACTTGAAAACGGGAATGATAATTGACGTTTTCCATGTTTCAGGAAAGAATTCTTTTGAGATATAAACCGAGAATAAATGACTGAGCAATATGGGAAAGTCGGACGCTTGTTTAATAATCGAATTCGGAATCCCATCCGTTCCTGAGCAGTGGGAGTATTTCAAACGGCTTATGTGTTTCTTAATGAGATCTGAGGAGACGTCAATTGTACTAAGTGTCCTATCTGAAGGTGATCGAAAGAAAGGGACCGGATCGGACTCGGTAGCAAGGTGTTTTGCAAAGAAAGCACTAAACAACTCCGACTTGTCAGTGTCATCGGTGACGAAGACTTTGTTATCATTTAGCATGGGTGGAAGTTCATGACCACGCTTAGAGGAGGACCGACGACGGAAGATGTTAGCGACGGATTTGCCAGGGTTCGAACCACTGAGAGCAATTGATTCTCTTTGCCTGTCGCGCGCTTGGCGCATCCTTGAGGCCATCTCAAAAATCTCTGTGATTCTAAGATGAACTGATAAGGAACTAGTGGATAGGTCACGCAGTTGTCGCCTCAACTTTTTTAGTCTGTTCTGAAGAAAATGAGGAACAAGAGAATCTGAAGAATTAGGCTTGAGATATCTACGCGGCACAATTTCTAGAATGTCCTTGGAAACATTGGACATGACATCACGAAGAATGGTTACATCGCTACAAGTGAGGAAGCCACACCAATCCAAGGATCTCATATAGTTATTTATTACGTCGCTATCTACGCAGTCGTAGTTCATGAAAGTCTGAACGGCGCTTGTCTTTTTTGAAAAGGCAAGCGGTAGGCAACAATGAATTAATACGTGGTCACTGTCAAAGAGGTCCTTTTTTAAAGCAACAGAAAGAGGAGCAATGTCATTGGTAAAGATTAGATCTAAAATGTGATTATCTCTTGTTGGAGAGCGCACCAGTTGGGACCAATTAGAAAAATTTACAATATCTTGAAAGGGCTGGCATCTGGGTGGACAGCTATTGGAAACCCAGTCAATTTCAGGAAGGTTAAAATCCCCAGTGATTATTTTAACATCGAAAGCAGCTTCCGAAATTAATTAAAAGATTTCACAGAGTTGTGAATCATCACTGGCTAAAGAATTTGGGGGATTGTAGATACAGCCAATAATTGCCTTTCTTTGCGGCAAGAGAATAACAGATGCAAAGCAGAAGTTTCCCGTGAATGAGGAAACATCCAAGTAATAGGGAGAGTGCTTTAGGTAGGATTTAAGATAAAGAAGACAACCACCCCCACGCCTAGTCGTGCGGTCTTGGCGGTAAAAATCGAAGTCATCTATGAGAAGGGCAGAGTCAGGAATTAGAGAATGCGTTCAAGATTCTGTTACACATATAATATCAGACACGGTAAGGAAAACTTTGAGGCAACTACAGCCCACTAAATCCCCTGGTCCGGACGGCGTGTTCGCGAAAGTTCTGAATGAGCTCTCAGACCAACTGGCCTCTCCGTTATCCAAGATCTTCAAAACATCGATGGAGACCGGGGCTTTGCCTACCGAATGGAAGAAAGCAAATATAAGCCCCATTTATAAAGGTGGCGAGAGAACAGCCCCAAATAGTTTCAGACCAGTGAGTCTTACTAGCATCTGTTGCAAGTTGATGGAAAGAGTAATAAAAACGGAGCTGATGCGGCACCTCGAAGAAAACAACTTGCTCAGTCTACATCAGCATGGATTCAGAAGCGGTCGATCTTGTCTCACCAACCTCCTAGTATCCATGGAAAGCTGGACGAAATCAATTGACATGGGCTTATCAGTCGACGCCGTGTACATCGACTTCAAAAAGGCTTTTGACAGTGTTCCACACAGACGACTTATATGTAAACTACGTCAAGTGGGTGTGAATGGAAATCTTCTGAAATGGCTAGCCGATTTTCTTACGGGCAGATCTCAGCGTGTGTGTATCGGGAACGCTAAATCGGAATGGGCATCCGTGCACAGTGGCGTTCCGCAGGGAAGCGTTCTGGGACCAATTCTGTTCCTTATATATGTGAACGACTGCCTGGACTGTCTGAACTGCGAGCGAGTTATGTTTGCCGACGATCTCAAATTGTGGCAATCAATAGAGAAGCCGGAAGATTCTGTACAATTACAAGACAATTTAAATCGCTTGCAAAAATGGTGTGATGAGTGGTGTCTAAGCCTCAATCGTAACAAATGCCAACTTATCCGATTACNTTTGACGACTTCTTCGAACTGGCGCGGACGACAAATCTCCGAGGGCACGCATACAAATTGAAGATGAAACATGCCAGACTCGATTTGCGGGCCAAATTCTTCTCTCACCGGCTGGTTGAGGGATGGAACAAATTGCCGAACGCCGTTGTCTTAGCGGAAAACGTCGAGACCTTCAAAAGAAGACTAGATAAACTTATGCTTGATGGTCAAACATTTACATGATATCAATGGCTGGTATAACTGCTATGTAAATATCTGCATGTTTTTTTCATACGTCTATCTGTAAATAGGGTTTTCCAAGGCTCTGCCTCTATCCCTCATATATACTGAATTATACTGAATCAGGCGTCATTTCCAGAGCAATGGCTCTGATTTGGGCCATCTTGTTTATAACAGACCTGGCATTCAATAATATAATATCTAATGTGTTTCGAATGGCAATGCTATTTTCGACGGTATTTAAAAAAAATTTGGAGGCGAATATGTAAGCTGCGAATTAATGACACTTGGAGTTATTGACGTACGGGGAGTCAGCAAGAGAAGGCTGAGTATGAGACCCAAAGGAGGTGGGGATATAGTTTTCATACATTGGAATGCTAGGGGAGTTAGAACATGGATAGACTTGTTGGTAGTTAAATAATGGAGGAAGGGGAGGAGGAGGAGGGAGGCTAGAAGGAAAGTAGGGGCTAATGGGTGAGGGTAGGCCACTAAAAGAATGAAATGGTGGGAGACCAGGTCTAGATTGGAAGTCAAAGGAGATAGGTTGACGTACCTGAGAGCAATTGGCATTTAGTTTTGGGAAGCCTGAACTAGGTTGGGGCATAAATGATTTAGGGCAATTCATGTATGAATTATTTGCTGGATATATAGTAGGGCTTTGATAAGTAGCCGGTACGCAGGACAGAGAATTATTCGAGGATATAATTGGAGCTGCGGGGTTTGTAGACGTGCTGGGCTGAACAGACTTGTTAGATCTAAGACAAGGCGTCTTACCCCTAAACGGAACTGTACTACCTATCTTTTGGGTCGGAGTCTGATTCAATTTTCGAGTCTCACCGTTCTGACGCCAGGCCACTGGTGACTTAGCTGTAGACCTTACAGCACCCAGTTCGACAATAGAAGTTATCGGTCTAGCTGATGTAGACGGATTTTCATGTATTTCAGCGGGACTATCCGGAGGATACGAAACGACAAATGGGGCTGCTGCTGCTGCAAGTTTAGGGGCAGGCAAATGCGTCAAGTGGTTCGAGTGAGATGGAGATGTCGGAGAAAGAGGAAGGAGGGAGTCAGATGTCGCAGGAGTAGGAGAAGCTGAATCCTTACGGCCACTTGTATTATGACCGAGTTGGGGAGCATTAGACTGAGAAGCAGTAGGTTTACGTGAGAATAGAGAACCCATTCTACGCTCCATAGGAGTAAGATCATGACAAAGGAAAAATTTTGCCTTCTCTAGGTACGCAGTGACACGCTCTCGATGGGTAAAGATTGTGTCAACCTCGACTGATGAAAACAATTTGACTAAGATGGGTGGATTTGTACTACGGGAGGACAAGCGTTTGGCATCCGCTATTTTATAGTTGAAACCACATGAATACAGGAAAATGGTCGCAACATCAATTGGCCGAGCAGATCGAGGAACATTTTTTAGCAGGAAGTTGTAAGAACGCTTCTGTCTATCACTAGATTCACTGGCGATCAGGTGAACAAGTGAGTCGAGACGCCTACATTCTTCAGAGGGAATATCGGAGATGTTCCCGTCGAATAAATGTCCAAGAATTGTCAGCAAAGAGCCAAACTTTAGCATAAAGTCATTGCAGTGGTCAAGTGCAGACAGATTAAGCTGCCGATCAAGTACAACGGGTGACGACTGACTAGTAATATCATCTGACTTAGACTTAGGTAAAGCTTCTGACTTACGTTTAGTTAGGCCATGTTTACTTACAAGAGCCGAGAGCTTACGTCGACCAGTGACTTTTGGTCTCATCTTGTCTCGAGGCAATTTGTGATTAAGAGAACTTCTGGCAGACAAGTTGACTGAATTTCAGCTAGGGGCTACCGATGTAAAAATAAATTACAACAGTTAGAGAGAAATCGGATGCACAAAATGAGAATTGCAAAGTGCGATTAGTGAACAGCGGGCGTAGACTAGCAAAACTCGAAAGGAGATGGCAGCGGGCAGTTCTTAGAGAAAAGACCTGTATTTAAGGAAATTCAACCAAAAAACAGGTACTAAAATCGGTAGATCTCACAGAAAAACCACTAAAAATAATATCCTCCACTTATCTTCAAATTTAAAACCAGCGGCTTGACCTTGACCTTGAGATTATTTAACTGCTGCTGAAGTCCCCGATGGCAAACCTCCCTCTTATCTGCAGTGGTCCCAGTCCCATCTAGCTCTTAAACTGAGTACATTATCCTTGAGTCACTTGAAACCAGCCTCGTTAAAACGCTTCTGAGAAGCAAGGATTGCTCAAATGCGGCTCCCAAATTTACGAGGGAGCTTGATCTTAACAGTAAAGATGAGCCACTCCTAGAACCACAACTGATCCATAGCACTCAGAATAATAAACCAGTTACTCAACCTAGATCGAATACATCCCGTTCCCGCGCCTGGCCACTCAGGTCTGACCATGCGGTTACGTCAAATAGGCTCGATGGTAGTTCAGGGAGATCCTTACCTGATCGCATCCCGAAAACTCAACTTAATGTAAACTAGAGCACGTGGAGGGCAACAGGCTAGTTGTCTGGACCTCGTCTTCACCAAAGATCCTGACAGTATAGGCGAGGTGTACTACTTATCCCCGCTCGGTCGAAGTGATCATGCAGTACTTTTCTGGGAGTACGAGCTGTATTCTGAACCGTATAAAAAGAGGATACGAGGCCGAATATATGGAAAGGGGACTTTTGCCAAATAAGAGCTGAGGCATCACAAATAGAATGGAATGTTCTCTTCTCAGGAAACGTCGACGAAGACTGGAAGTTATTTAAGGGTTGGTTATTGCATCTAATGAAGAGCCACTGTTCCGTATCAAAGCCTAGGACATCCAACCGCTCCCAGTGGCTAACATGAGAATTTAAAAAGGAGATCAATTAGAAAGGAAGAATATGAAAGGAATTTCGGGAAAACAACAACATTGCAGCGTTTACAGAATATAAAGATCAAAGAAATGAGGTGAAAAGCCTGATTTTAAAGAGTCGACGGGATTTTGAGCGTAATTTGCTTCATCGAGCCGTTAAAAATCCGAAATTGCTCTACAGCTATTTGCAGAATAGCACACGTAACAGGAACCCCATTTCTGTTATGAGGAATGATGACGGTTTCGAGATATCGGACAGTAAAAATAAAGCTGAGCAATTTTCTCAATATTTTCAATCCGTTTTCACAACAGAAGCAGACTTTATTCCCACTAGTTCCAAGAACATGGGAGATCCCACTATCGAAGATATCGTGTTTCGAGTATCAACAGTTTTTGAAGAACTAAAAAACTTGAAGGAATGTAAATCTCCCGGTCCGGACGAGATCCCAGCAAAGCTGCTTTTCGAGCTGGCCCGAGAGCTGGCCAAACCACTATCCTTTCTGTGCCAGGAATCGTTCGATGCTGAAATCCTTCCCACAGACTAGAAGACGGCCCAAATTACACCCCTTTGCAAAAGCGGTAGTCGTGTTGTTGCAACGAACTACAGACCCGTCAGTCTGCCATCAATCTGCTGCAAAGTGATGGAGAAAATCATCAAAAAGTAGTTGATGACTTATCTGGAAAGTCACAATCTCTTGTCCAATGCACAATATGGTTTCCGTAGGGGAAGATCATGTGTAACGAACTTGCTATACACAAAGCAAAGTTGGGCAAGAGAACTGGGCGCAAAACACACTGTGCACGTGGCCTGTACTGATTTCCGGAAGGCGTTCGACCGTGTCCCGCACCAACGTCTTCTGCACAAGTTGAGAATAGTGGGCATCGGCGGCAAACTTCTCAAATGGATCAAGAACTTCCTCGTCGGCCATTCCCAAATTGTCTGCGTAGATAGACAGCAATCAAGGTGGACATTCATGAGGAGTGGAGTCCCACAAGGCTCGGTGCTCGGACCAACCCTCTTTCTCTTGTTCATCAATGGTTGTGTAGATGGGTTGGACTGTGATAATGCCATGTTTGCGGATGACATAAAAATCTGGAAAGTTATCCAGAATGCTACCGATGAGACCAACTTCCAAGAAAATCTTTGTCAATTGGACGAGTGGTCCCGCTGATGGCTCTTGTCCTTCAATTTGACCAAATGTACCATACTGCGCCTCGGAAATCAGACCTCTAGTATGCGGCAATACCATCTAAACGGAATACCACTTCGAGAAGCAGAAACGCAGAAAGATCTCGGAGTCTGGGTTGCAGACAGCCTTAAGCCTTCTACGCAATGTTGTAAGGCGGCCAAGGGCGCAACTTCAATGCTATATGCCATCAAGCGGGCGTTCGCAGTTTTCGATGAAGACTGCCTCTCCAAAGTCTTCGTCACGTTTTTAAGGCCGCACCTCGAATATGCAATTCAGGCCAGGAGACCATGGACACATCAGGATCACGATCTGCTCGAAAGGGTGTAGAGGCGAGCCACAAATTTAGTAAGAGGCCAAAGTGCACTGCAATACGAGATCCGCTTGACTAAACTTAATCTCTATCCTCTGAGTTATAGGCAGTTGCGCGGAGACTTGATAAAAACTTTCCGTATTGTGCATGGCTTGGACTGCGCCCTTCGGTGCGATGATTTTTTTTATACGCGCCACAAAAACTAACCTCCGGGGACATCCCTTAAAGCTACGTGTGCCCCAGGGTAGATTGAATGTGAGAAAATATTTCTTCTCCAACCGTGTCGTGGAACCGTGGAATAATCTTCTGGAGACAGTTTTCATGTCTCAATCTGTGGCGACATTTAAATGTAGGCTTGACAGACATATGCTATAGCACCAAGCGAACTACGTGACTTTTTAGCCATTAGACCAGTGACATATGTAAATCAATGCATGCATACACTTACTGCTGTAATTTCTTCGTATTCCACTAATTTATCGATTTTTTATGTACAAATGGGGAGTTCAAAGGCGTAAGTTTATTCCCCTCAAATACACTGACTGACTGACCTCTGTTGTGAAGCCCACTTGTACACCAGCTTGCAAAATGCAAGTAGACTGTTTCTCAAAACTTTTACTTCCGCTACCTAATATAAAGTACCCTTCATGTTTCGTTCAAAATTTACAAAATCCTATTTTCAGGCCTCCTGTTTTTCCAACCAAATAAAATAGCCTTTTTCTCCATGAATGCTGCTCAAATACTTTTCCATACAATGGTGCATCTCTAGTTAATGGTAATTACCCACAAATTTTAGACCACAGCAACTTTGTCTTCCACCGATTGCTTTGTCCAAACAGCTTAATTTTCCACCAGCAGCTCTCCCTTTTTTTATAAGTAACGATGAGCGGACCCCACATATTAGTAATACGCTCAGTATTGTCGCTCAACGCAAGATCAGTCATGCAAAAGATGACACAACTAAGAAGTATGGCTGTTGAGTTTGACACAGACGCATTGTGCATTACTGAATCTTGGGCTCACTCTCCAATTTCAGACTCGGCACTCAATACAGATAGCCTCAGTTCATACCGCCAGGACCGTGCCGACAGACGCGGCGGTGGATGCCTTCTTTACATAGGAGCATCACTTGCACAATCGCCTTATGACTTGAACATTTCCTCCTTCTCTGGAAATTTATGTTTCGCCTCAATAATACTTCCGCAAAATAGGAAAGCCTTAGTCGCATGGGTATGTAATCCTCTTTGTTACTCCGGACATGAAAGCCATCTCTGTGAACTCTTTGAAAAAAATGCAGAAACTTCTTCCGATGTCAAGATAATCGTAGGCGATTTTAATTTGCCAGAAATTGACTGACACAAACATACTTCTTAAAGCTTCTAGACACCATTTACTTCTCAAACCTGTCTCAATTTATCGCGTCTTCGACCATAAACGATATTGTACTGGACATAATCTTCACTATTGACTCCCTTCCTCTATCTACGGAACTCTATAATGACCTTTTCGCAAATGATCATGCATTGATTAATTATCGCCTTCCAGTTGCCATTTCCGTAAAGCCAACAGTTCAAAGTAGTATTTTTGACTTTGCTAATGTTAATAAGGATTGAGTAAATAACTTTACATGCACTCTTGACTAGCACAATATTTTTTCAAATAATGATCTAATTTTTTTTGACAATTTACAACAATTTGTAAAAGAAGATCTTCTCGACTTAATTCCACGGAATACGTTCAAATCGAGTGCCATTTACACCGCTGTCCCAAACTTTCTTAAAAAGAGACTTAAAAAGCTACAGAAGCAGCTTAAATATCCTTCTGTGAGCTCATTATCAGTTCATATAAAAATCGTTGAAATATTTGAATTAGCTTTGAAATGACGCTCGCGCGAGATAGGCGTAGAGAGTCTTTAGCTATTAATGACGTGAATCTCTCACTAAAACCTTTGAAAAAATTATCGCCGTACAAACTATCGGCTTTTGCATAAACAATTAAGTTATTAGCCCTTCCCAGCATGGTTTTTTACCAGATCGCTCTTGTGAAACATGTCATCTGTCGCTTCTCAATCTACTTACCTCTCTTCGTAATGACCATCTATCTGGTGTCGTTATTTATTTTGATCTCAATAAAGCCCCTGATAAAATGCTTCATAAAAAAAGTCTTGGTTAAATTAGAAGCTATAGGAATTCGCAGTCAACTAATGGACCTTATCAAGTCATACCTATCTAATCGTAATCAAAATGTTTCAGTGAGATCATCACTTTCCGGTAAAAGCCCTATTGTAAGAAGTGTTCTACAAGGCACCGTTTTAGTTCCTCTTTTGTTCTTGCTTTACATAAATGATATCTCGGCGGCAGCTTATTAATCTCAATCACTTATTTATGTCACTGATACCAAATGTGTATATTCTTTCAAAAAATCTACGAGCTTTCATTGCCTGGAGCAAATCCATGCTGACTTGCTCTCTCAGCTTGGAGCTCAAAATGGTTAATGGAATTCTCTCCGTCTAAATGTCGTTATATGTGTTTTGGACCTGAGAGGCTACCCCAACCAGTAGTCTTTCAAGGCACACTTATGACTGAATGTATCACCATCAACGATTTAGGTTTAAGCTACATTAATTATGTTGATCTCTGGCCACATGCTGAAAGAATTACAGCCAAAGCTGCCTAGATTTGTGGCTTTATTTCTTACAATTTCTACCCGACAACAAGTTCATTTGAGAAGGACGAGAAAAAGCCGTCAGACCAAACAATACACACAAAGTTTAAATCACCAGAACTGAAAAGCTGGTGACTCACAACGCAGCGAGGAACCCCGTCAACTCTCCTGCAAAGAGTCGAGGGAAGGAGGAATTTGGTCAGCACGATTTTGGTTCAGTGCGGCACACCATTTTTATTTCCTCTAGATGATGTGCATTCGAGTCTTTCATAATGATAACTGGTCAAGCTCTCCGAAACCTCACTGTTCCAGTATACCTGTTCCAGTGAGACTTTCTTGTTTTCCTCATTTTCAACCCGGATCTTCAAACAATGCGAAATAAGTAAATAACGGCGTTTTCACATGAGTGGAATGCGGAGGAATATGGGGGACAGAGGGCAGTAGAGGTTAGGAAGAGTCGTGTTAGGAGGTGGAGGAGGAGCGGCGATTGCGTGAAATCTCATTCGATCGATCGATTTTGTAGACGGTAAGTGTGAGAGATGCACGAGCCTCCTTGGTGCACAAAATAGTGTTTTTTGGGATCCAATGGCAGTCACTGGTGACCCAGTAGGCTAAGGTAGTTCAGAAGGAGTTCATAAATCATGCCATTCCTTCATAGGTAAATTTGATAAATTTCAACCATTCAATCTGGTAAATAAATTAGAACTTTACGGTCGCTGCGTTTACGATACTTTACAAATTTCATTACAGAAACCATAGTAGGTGGCTTTTTAAATGCTGGTAAATCAGCCAGTCTGTTGAGTACGTTTACCTTGGAGATGGGAACGGTAGATTTGCTTCCTATCTTAAACGTCCTTGAGCAGAAGACCCGACCGCAGCGTTGGACTGAAAGTCTACAAGAAGAAGTCATTATCTGAAAAATATGCCAAATTCAACAGAAAAACTTCGTCGGAAACAACAACAAATCCCTTTGTTGGCCCTGTGGATTTGAAAAGTTCCTTCGTAAAACTGCACCGAGGAGGTGTAGCGAGCAATACCGTTGCGCACAACGAACGCACGATTAAGTAAGGCACTCAGGGTCGATTTTAGGCCACGGAAGCGCCAATCAAAGTTAAAAGCACTACGTCAAGCACACTTACATGGATGTCATAAGCGAAAGTAGAAGATTTTCAGAAACCATACAAATGGTAAAAAACGAGCTAAACCATAAGATAGACAAAATAATACAGGAGAGAGGGTGTCGTTTATGCAACTGACACAGCTGAAGAAGGGGCTATTAAGTTATAACTTCAAAGTCGTCGTTGGAAGGTGCAGCGTTGCGGAAAATTGCAGTAGAGGACTAATCCCCACTCTGCTTTTTATTGATCGAGTTATTTATCTAGCCCTTATTTGTTATTTACGCTGTCTCACATTTTCGTCCAGTACGAGTGCTACCCTTTGATCTCACTGTCAACGCGTCAGTCATCTACCCCAATTATGGGACCCCTGAGCGACATCGGCTTATTATGTCTTATGATTCTACCAGCCAGCCGATAGTCGACATTCACACTTTTGACCTGCCAGCCGTGTGTTTTGGTGACATCGCGTTGTGGCTGCATGTCATAGAGTCCCATTTCGCCCTCCGTCAGACTACACGA
This sequence comes from Spirometra erinaceieuropaei, assembly GCA_902702965.1. Classification (NCBI taxonomy): domain Eukaryota; kingdom Metazoa; phylum Platyhelminthes; class Cestoda; order Diphyllobothriidea; family Diphyllobothriidae; genus Spirometra; species Spirometra erinaceieuropaei. The sequence continues at coordinate 695,696 of CACRXP010000065.1, forward strand.
GAGGGTACGAATTTTCACTATGTTGGCAGCACTGCCAACGGATATCGCCACCGACCTCCGCGAAATCAGAGATTGCCCGCCCACAGAAGCCCCTTATTCTGCCCTAAAGGAGCCTCTCATCTCCTGCATTTCTCTGTAACCGCAAAAACTTGTACAAAGTCCAATGTCTGGGGAAGACCTTAGTGACAGGAAGCCTACGCAGCTTCTTCGGCGTTTGGGGAAGCTGGCAGACGGAAAAAAATCTTGATGTCACCATGTTCAAGCAACTCTTTCTCCGAAGGTTGGCCCCTTCTGAGCAAGTTATTTTTACGCCTAACATTCCTTCTTCGACTGTTCAGATGCCCACAGAGACTGCTGGCCGTATACGCGAGTACTATAAGCTTCTTGTTACGGTAAACGTTGCCAGTCGAAGCACAATTGCGCCCACAATCGAGGATGTAAGCAAACGCCTGGATGCTATCACTCTCGAAGTTTTCCGGCTCCGGGCCAGTCTTTTCTATAACTGTCGTAGTACTTCAATTACTCGCCGCCAGGGATCGCCCACTCCAAACTAACTTACGATTGATGGTTTCCGTTGGTATCAGCATTATTATGGTTCAAACGCCCATCTTTGTGCAAGTGCAAGACACCTGCGTTGGAAAACTCCCCTGCAGACCAGCAAGAACGACGAACGTGGTCGGCTCATTCTCTCCCAGTGCCCACTCCACATCTATGAAAGGACTTCCTGCGGTACTTGTCTCGTGGATATTGGTGCGGAGGTCAGTCTTATCCCACCCACCTCGACTGACCTTAAGTTACAAAACTCTATCTTTCCTCCAAGCAGCTAACAGGACTTCGACGATCCCTTTCTCTAGATTTTTATCTAAGACGTCATTTTGTTAGTTATTTACTGTTGCTGATGTTCATACTGACATTTTCGACGCCGATTTTACACCTTTTCAGTCCTCTCGTTGAGATGAAGTCCCATGACGCATTTGACCATAATAATTCTTTACACTGTAAATGTTCCACTCATATCCTTTCATGAGCTAATCCACGCATTTCAACAATCCCTTCGTCAACTTCCTATCTTAGTTCACTTTTGGAATTCCGATCTATCACGCGACCCTCACAACTTAACCAACCTATCAAGCATTCTATTGTACATTATATTTCAACAACTTGACCACCCGTGTTTAGCCGTCCCCGTCGTTTAGCCGCCGATGAGGTAGCCATAGTGAAGGCAAAATGCAGTCATATGATGGAGCTAGGCACAGTGAGGCCTTCCACGAGTCCATGGGCTGTACCTCTACATATGGTGTGTAAAAAGTCTGTCGTTGACTGGCGCACATGCGGAGATTACATGCACTGTGCCTGACAGATATCCACTTCCCCATCTCCGCAACTCTTCATCTAGCCTGGCCGGAGCAAAAATATATTCGAAGATTGACTTAGTCAAAGCTTTCCATCGGATACCCGTAGATACAGAAAAAGTTCACAAAACGGCGATTACAATACCGTTTGGCCTGTTCGAGTTTGTCAGGATGCGTTTTGGGCTACGCAACTGCATTCATACTCTTCAGCGTTTCATCAACAAAGGCCTCCGCGACTTATCTTTCGTTTTTGTCAATGTCGACGATGTTCTTATAGCAAGTAAAAGGGCATACGAACACACAAGACATTTACGTCACATTTTTTAAAGATTGAGCCAATTTGAGACGTCATATCCACCCACGACGTAACCAGTCACCGTAAGGTCTTTTTATTTCTGTCTCTGGCACGTACTGTTAAATATCATCGGTTCTATTCTGTAAATGCAATTGCTATCTGGAATAAACTACCAATGAGTGTGAAAACTCTACAAAATTATTCTTTATTTAAGAGAACTATTACTCGATTTTTGCATTCAGAAAAGCTCCCACAAATTTTGGGTGCTGAATCTACTGATCGACTGTACCGTAGCGATGGCGTTTGTGGTCTCCGAACACTATGGCCGGTCTCACCAGCTGTTCCTCAACGCCTCTACTTTGACTATCTCCAACTTCATGAGAGGAATTTGACGTCCGATAATCTCCGATACCGTGCAACCTCCCCCCTTCTTGACGGTCGATATGCTACCACCGCCGACAGTTTTTTTTCTCCTGAGCCCTCCAAACCACGAAAACCACCATCAACTATATTTTTTTCCTTCAGGATTTTTTTTTACTGCTGGTCGGATTTGTGTTTAATCGCTTCCCTTGACAATGCCTGTAAACTGGCATTAAATAAATTATTATTAAGTTGACGCTTTTATTAATGTTTCTAAATGCGTTTTTGAAGTACAATCGCTGTTTTTTTTCTAGGAAATTGCGTAGATACTTTTTGTTGTCATCCCACAGATGCCAAAGTTTCAGCTATTCGCGATTTCCCTACTTCCACTTTTTTTCAACAACTGCGCGGTTTTAAAAGGTTGGTCAATTTCTATCGACGTTTTATCCCCCATTGTGCTCAATTAATGTTATTGCTTACTAACTTTTTACGCGGGAACAATCGCGAGTTTTCTTGTCCTGACACAATCATAGAGGCTTTCAATCGTGAAAGGAAGACTCTTGCCGATACAACTGCCCTTTACCACCCTATAACTGATGCCCCACTTTCCATTATGGCCGCCGTCTCTAATTTCGCTAACGCTGCTGCCGTCCAGCAACGACTGATCTCTTTCTGGTACGACATGTCACGTTCCCAACCAGGATCAGAGAGGACCAATGAGCAAATTGTCTGTACCCTATCCTCACAGAAGACCTAATTGGCCCCGGCAAACTAAAGTCCATAGTACCGCCGGTAAGAGTGACAATGTCAGGCTGTTTTGGAAGTACCGCTTATACAGCCAACAAGTGAATATGAATGAGCCTAGGCTGAATTTCTGCCGAGAAGATTTTGCCGCCATGAGAAGGGAATTATCGGCAGTGAAGTGAAACGATGCTCTTACCGAACACACAGATGCTGATTGGAACACTCATAAAGGAGTTTAAACCGGCACCATGCACGGATACTGTTTGACAAAGAGAGTCAAAAATAATAATCGTCCTGCCTAGATAAAGCGGGATATATAAAATAAGTAAACCGGAAAAATAGACTACGGAAATGTACGCAACAACAAAACAACCATCTGATTACGAACAGTTTCACCGAAAGCGAAACGAAGTAAGTTCGGCTATCCACAGATCAGGATGGAGTATGAAATGCGAGTTACGGAACGGATTGTCGATTACCTAAAAGTGCTGTTCAGTCACATCAACAGCAGGTTAAAGAACAAGGAGAGGGTCTCAGTGTTGAAAGGAAAAACAATGAGGATATCAATAAAAATGATGCTTAGGCCAAACATCTTGGTCGGTTTTTCGTGTCTGTTTTCACTGATGAAACGGACTGTGGGGAGGCCGGATTGCCTACTGGAACAACCGAAGAATTAGTAGAAAACATCGAATTCACGGAAAAAGATGTGAGGAAGGAACTTCTAGCGCTTACGAAAAGTAATTCCACGGGTCCAGATCAAATACTGAATAAAGTTCTGAAGGAGTTGGCTTGCGAACTCGCCAAATCGCTTTTGCATATCTTCAAGTCGTGCTTTTACCGAAACATTCTCCTGTCTCGTTGGAAAGCGGCGAATATTTGCTCCATTTACAAAGTGGATTTAGAACAAGTGCAAACAATTATCGGCCGGCGAGCCTAACCTGCATTTGTTGCAAACTTATGGAGAATAGTCATAAAAGTCATATTAAAGTTCCCCGAATAAAATAATTTCAATGCTAGTTGCCAAAATGGCTTTTGACGAAATCACTCCCTCTTAACGAATATATTCTACTTATCTGTGCAGTGGTCCCGCTTGTTAGACGAAGAAACAACTGTCGATATCGTTAACATATATTTCAAGAAAACATTTGGTATTGCTCCACAATACTGGTTACTTTACAAGATCGGAGAGTCCACTGTGACCAAGCCCGACTGAGCACAAAGACATTTTCTGCGCTCCAACTGGGACTATTTTGACGTTCACACCACTTCACAGTTACTGTCTCTGAGGTTGCCGTGGGAACTGTACGTCTCAAATTACTGTCTTCGTCTTTGGAAATTTTTTCTCTCTTGAAAAGTTATCAGATGTCTGTTTCTAAGCGGAATTTGTTTTTCATCAAAATCTAACCGACAACAGAGTCGATTCGCGCGCAGATATCAGCCTAGGAAAACAAAAGCGTTGACACCCAGGAAGATCGGGAGTTATTCAGGGCTTTCAATATTCTCAAAACGGCTGAGTTGCTCCTACAGAAATTTCATACCGTTCATATTTTTTCTCTTCATCGACTTTTTTAAAAATAGGCGAATTTTCGGCCATTTGGTTTCGAATATTTGCCATACTCCACCGTATTCAGTCGTAATTACCAGTTTGACTCTCGAAAGCAATTATATGCTTAAGAACACACGAAACTCATTAACACAGAGCAATTTTTTGGTAGTTCGACGACCAGGACCGGCATTATACAGGACGGAAAGTCTATTGACGTGGCCTTGCCTCCCAGGATTAGCGCTCGCTCTCTTCACAGTTGCAACCAGGGACCCGCAAAGCGCGCTAAAAGCGTAACCACACCAAAATCTGTTAGTTACGAGGACATGTCGTGCACTGGGTGCTTCTGTATTGTTCTGAAAGTCCAAAAACTTGAAAAAGAGCTGGCTGCTTTAAAGGGACTCGTGCAAGCTTACGATGGTAGGCAAAACCCGGTTGCCAGCGCTAGAGTCAGCGAGACAAAGGGGAAGAGCAAAACTGCAAAGCAGCCAAATAATAAGGTTTGTGGAAAACCTCAGTGCAAGGACGCCGATACTAATGACGATGGGCAAATAGCAACAGAGTCTCCTGTTTCTACGGAAGACAACCGAAGCGAACCGTCACGTTCTCTCAGCCATTCCGCGGTTGGAAGTGAGGAAACAAGCTCGTGGCAAGATGGAATGGGTAAGCACCACAACAGGAGTATAAAACCCCAGACGACTCCGATGGATCTCCTGAGACCTTCAGCTGACAATGCGCCGGAAACAGAACAACTGAACGCCTGCATCGTCAGCACTTCGTAGTCGTTCAGGGCCTATCGGAGTCGAATGCTTCTACCCCGAAGGAGAGGATTTCCGCTGACCTCGATATGCTTCAACACCTCCTGAACAAAATGCTTAATTCGAATAAAAGAGTATCTATTTACGCAGCCTTCAGGATCGGAAAGAAGGTGAGCGAACATTCGGAAACTGTGCGGCCACGACCTCTGAAAATCGTTTTGGGCAGTAAAGGGAAGGCTAGCTTACTTCTGTCCAGGAAAAGCTACCTCCGAAACTCTCACAAGGAAGTTTTATTTCAACCGGACTATTCTCCAGCGGAACGTCTGAAATGCGGCGAATTAGTGACGGAGCTGAAGAGGAGACTTACGGCAGAGGAGAGCAACTTAGCTATTTTCAGGAAACGAGTGATACAGAGGAATGCGATGTTGCTTTGGAACCAGCCAGTCATCATGATGGCGGCAGCAACATAAAATTGTCAAGCCCGAGATAAACCGAACGAAGTACAGTCGAATGTTGCAAACTTAAATTCTTTTACACCAATGCTCAGAATCTGTTTTCCAAGTTTAATGAACTGAGAATACAGGTAGCCTATACTCCTCCCGATGTTATAGCAATAACAGAAAAGTGGCTGTCAGAGAACATGGGTGATTGCGAGGTAGCACTAATAGGATACCAATTGTTTAGGAGAGACAGGAGGGGCCGCCAGGTGGAGGAGTTGCCATGTATGTCAAGAGCAACTGAACAATGTGTGAGAGGACCGGCAAGATTTCCAACGACACATAGGCAGTTTGGCTGGCTATAATGGTGCGGTGGTCTCAGTCCCTCGAAGTCGTAATTATCTACCAGCCCCCACAGGCGGATCCCGACCCAAATAATTGTCTACTGAAAATCATAAAAGAGATCGCCAGTCGACCAGACGTTGTTCTCATGGGGGATTTTAATGCACCCTGCATTAAATCAAGCGATATGCATGCAAAGTGCTCGAAGAACACCTTCGATTACCGTCTACTAAAGAAAACCCTAGAAGCTCTTCTCACGCTACGTGTTCTATGTATATGTATATATTGAAGGGTTACAGGCAGAGCCCTTGACCTTATTTATGTACAGTGCTTTCGCAGATTCATACTCAAAAATAAAATAAAATTGCAGGCATTTAAAATGTGATTGGATCACAGTTCAATCTTAATCATAAGGTAGTGCATAGGGTCATGGTAAATTAGTGCAAAAGACTGTATATGACAGATTTTACAAAACTGGCTGTGCATAGTAATGCTGTACAAGCCGAATTCTGTCGAAAACTAGACGAGCAAGTTTTCCTCTAAACACACAAACTGTATCAACCGTCGCTATCTCGCTTGGAAGCGATTTCCACGGCCTGACAACCCGCTGGCTGAATGAAAATTTTCGTCGGTCTAAACGCGTGCGCTCATTCCCGACTTTGTATGCATGGCCGCGTTTTTGGTTTGTACGGGCGAACTCAAAGAAGTCCTCTGCTCGTAATGAGCAACCCTGGCCGCGAACAATCCGGAACGTCCAGAGTAGACCGCAGTTTATTTGTCTATAAGAGAGAGGGAATAGGCCAAGCAAATTCAGCCTCTCCTGATAAGACAAATGTTTCAGACCGTCGACCATCTTTGTCGCTCTGCGTTGCACATGTTCGAGTAACTTGATATCCTTCCTCATCCATGGTGAAGCTGCTAGCATTCCATACTCTAGATGAGGTCTTAAAAAGACACCAAAGAGTCTTCCGAAGAGGTAGGGAGGAAATATTTTAAATGCACGTCTGATCCAGTGTAGAGTACTAGTTGCCTTCTTGACCATCTTTCTAGAGTGTTCTGATGGCGATAGATTTGTGGTCGTCCATACACCCAGATCTCTGTGTCTTTCCACAGTTTCTAACCTCGTCCCGTTAGTGTAGTACTGGTGTTTGGGAGAGGCATTGCGGCCGGTGTTCAGGTGCAAGACCACGCATTTGGACACGTTAAACTTCAAAAGCCATCTGTTCGACCAAGCAGAGTTTGTTGATGTTCGACTGCAACTTCTCTGCGTCATCATCACAATTGACTTTACTCCATATTTTTATGTCATCCGCGAACATGAGAGCCTCGCAATTCACTCCGCTGATGCAGTCATTAACATAAATTAGGAAGAGTACTGGGCCTACGACAGAACACTGTGGGACACCACTTTCCACCTTTACCCATTCCGAGGCAGAATTACTAACGACGACTCTTTGTAGTCTCGAGGACAGAAAACTCCTGCTCCACTTAAACATTCTTCCTTGAATTCCTACATCCCAGATCTTCTGTAAAAGAAGCCTGTGCGGGATACTGTAAAAGGCCTTCTTGAAGTCAAAAAATATGACATCTACTGGAAACCCTTATCGGTAGCTCGTATCCATTTCTCGTGCGAGTAAAGAACACTCGTTAGGCAGGAGCGCCCTTGACGAAAGCCGTGTTGGGCATCACACAATATTTTGTTCTGTTCCAGGTATTTCATCAAGTGCCTTTTGATAATGCGTTCCATTATTTTACACACGATGCAAGTAAGACTGACAGGACGATAATTTCCACAGTCAAGTCTTGAGCCTCCTTTATGGATCGGAGTAATGAGTGCGCACTTCCATTCTTCCGGGAGCTCGCCGTCATCAAATGACTTTTGAAATATTGCGGATAAGGGTTTGCACAGTTCATTAGCAAGTTCGCGAAGTGCTAGGGCGGGAATTCTATCTGGGCCAGGCGATTTGGCAGGTTTCAGCCGGAGTAACTCGGCCCTAACAATGGTAGATGAAAAGACTGGTTCCTCGGTTAAGGAGGGTAGGGAGGGATAGGAGGTTTAAGAGTACTGAGAGGAGAGGTTGATTGGCGTATGGATGGATGGGTAAATATAGCACTAGGTTCTCGGGTGAAGACGGATTGAAAGAAGTCGGAAAGGAGGGACGCTTTAACCTGGTCATCAATCTCCACTTTTCCATCTGCAGACCTGAGGGCAGGGATGAGCTCCTGAGTCCTTTAAGTACTTCGTATATAACCATACAGAATTTTTGGATGCTCCAACGAATTTCGGAGGATGTTTAGTTCAAACTTCTTTCGCAGCTTTGAGGCCTCACTTTTAGAGACGTTTCGTTGCCGCTCATATTCCTGTAAATGTTCGGCGGAGCCAGTTAGTCTGTAACGCCTCCACAGACGATTCCTTTTTCTGAAAGAGGCCTTCAAGTCCGGGTTTATCCACTTTGGGCGATTTGTGATTTTCTTCCTTCTGAGAGGACAATTGGAATAAACACTTTCTTTCAGTAAGGAACTGAAAGTATTCCAGTTGTCGTTTGCTCGACCATGCAGTTCAGTCTCCCATGATATAGTTGCCGCTTCCCTCCTCATGAGAAATTAGTCCCCTTTCCAAATTTTTATCTCCCACCTCTCGGGTTGGATGGGTTTGGAAAACAGTAAGTACTCGAAGTAGAGCGTTATGTGGTCGCTTGACACTAATGGCTGTCGGTCCTGCAGGTCTTATATATTTTCCTCCTCTCGGGTAAAAATAAGATCAAGGCAGTTCGACTGCTGCCCTTCCCTGACCCGTGTTCCAAAGACAACTTCTGGCAGAAAAGTTTGTTCGTTGCCCATTGTAGAAGTTTGTGATTAAAGCTGTCTTGCGGCCTTTATGCAGTCCAAGTTAGCCAATCAATACCAGAAGCGTTAAAATCCCCAACGATAAGGAAATCTTTTTTCTCGCTAGCTTGGTAAAGTTCCGATATGAGCATGAGATCTTAATCAGAAGTATGGTTAGGTGAACGGTACACCACCGAAAGCGTCAATGATCGGACATTCTTAGTAGATATGGTAACGCTTAGCAGTTCCACAACCCGTACCGGTCTATGAACATCAGCCATAGCGCTTAGCTTGCAAGTGACATAAAGTATGACTCCTCCTCCTCGGCTTAGTCTATCTCTCCTGAATTGCTGATATCCTTTAAGTGATATTTCTGAATCTGCGATATCTTCAGTAAGCCACGTTTCTGTGAATGCCATAATGTCTGGCTTAATTTCATCAACTAAGTCTCTTAGTTCATCTAGTTTGTTAAAGAGGATTTGCACATTTGCGGATATAACCTTCAATGACTGATTTGTTGGAGAGGCCCGGCCTTCATTGTGACGGGTTCTGACCACAGGAAAGACCCCTTTGCTTGGACTATTTGTCCATTTTTGATCTTCAGCCCTTTCTCTCCTCTGCCAATTCTCTCCTTCAATTCTGATCTCAGTTCTCTCATTTTCAGTCTTTCCCTCGGTTCGTAGTCTGGTTGATTAAACACTTCCTTGTGCGAATTGCGTAAGGTCGTTCTACTTTCTAACAAAAGCGCTGCTTGGGCTTCGTTTTCCAAAATAACTTTCAGGGGTCTTGGAGATGTTTTTAGGTCACGATTTTGATCCGCTCTGCCTAGTCGGAAAACTTTTTTAACGGTGAATATTTCTCCATCCTGCAGGACGGCAATGGCGTACTGATGAAGAAGGTCTTGGTCGTGCGTCACTCGTTCCTTCGGAATGCAGGACGTGGATTCTGGGGCGCCCCTTATGACAATATTTTGCATACGATTTATGGAAGAGCTCATTACTGTCCCGTCCGCGCTATGACGATATAATGCTACTGTAGTATTCCCGACGGCTGTTGTCACTTCGACATTTGAATAATTTTCGGCCGGCGAAGGGTGTACAGGGCATGGATTTTCATGTGACGTACTTGCTCCGGCAGTGGAGCTCTTACAATCATTACCCTGTTGCAATGTACTGCACGAAGACTTACCGTGTCCTTTGCCATAAACGGATTGGTTAGGGCACTTTCCGGATGAGTTAGCCTTATGAAGAAGTGGAGTAACAGCATTGCCTTCCAAGAATAACGGCGAGTCTTTGTAGTTTCTGAGGGTCACCCTGGCTTTCCCAACTTTAGTGTTCGATGATTTAGCAGGTTTAGTTACTATAGCAGGTAATGGAACCTAACTTATTTTTAATGCATTAGCGTCAACCGCCACGTTATCCACCGGAACTGATTTGTTTGGAGTTTCCTCTGGAGACATAACTCGCTTCCTCTTTCTGGTTGGCTTTGAATTTTTCGAGCTAGTGCCTTTATTAGTAGGATGTTCGTCGCCGATCGATCGGAAAGTTGGCGGATTATTTGGTAATTCTATCTTACAGTGCTTAAGAATAACCATGATGATGTCCGTCAGTAGGCCTTGCTTCTATTCTAGCGTCTGGACCCGCTTTTCAAGTTCCTTACAGCCGACACAACGACCGACAAGCACAGAATCCGTCCCGTCTGTCATACAGTTTTCGCGGCCTCTTGAAAGTGCATCGGTTCTTATTTCCTGTCTTATTTCTTCTAGCCTATTGCACGTAATTTCCCTGGAGTCTAATGATTCCAGCGGCGTCTTATCGCAAGAGACTGCTAATGAATTGAAGACCGTTTTCAGCTGCTCTTCTGTAGTTAATAAACATATCTGACTGGCGCCAAACCGTTCACCGATAGTGCAGTAGCTAACGCCCGGACTTCGGGATCCGCAGGTACCGAGTACGAATACCGCTTGCACAACCTTTGTTAACGAGTTTTTTTTTATAACAAATTGGCTCATTGTTGATGATTTTCAAACTCTTCAATCAGTTCTAGAGAAGTGCAGGATGTTTTCAACAATTGTTAGAATGAAGAATTTGCAAATTATGAAGTTAAATAGGAAACGACTCAGCCGTTTATAGTTTTCGACGTAGATCTCGGAGAAAAGTTGTCAAATAGGGAGACTTGTACAGATGGTTGGACGATTGCAAATACCTTTTGATGGAGGATTTTGGTATACTTCACCGGTGAGAATGCGAAGACTAATCAGTGGTGCTGTTCCTTGAAGAATTCGGGTAGAATCCTCCTCCTAATGCCGTGGAAAATAAGGTCGAGATCCGAAAATTCCAACAATGGTAGATCTTTCGAGTTGGTGTACTTGCAATCCAAATCCAGAGGATACGTTGTCAGTTCGCAATTTTTTTTCCACGCGACGTTCAGTCTGCCCTATACTATCAAGTAAATTCGACGAAAACTCGGAAAGCTGGGGATACGATTCAAATTCGAAAGACGCGCCAACTAGAGCGCTTGGAGGGCAACAGGCTAGTTGTCTGGACCACGTCTTCACCAAAGATCCTGACAGTATAGACTATGTGTACTATGTGTACATTTTCATTTTGCTTTACGGACTTCTAATCTCAAAAACTATGCATTACACTTTGTGCAGATTTTGCCTACATCGTCTAAAATTTGCATGTAAATTTATTTTTACTTGCTTTGATGGGACCCCGACGGGTCTTTAATAAAAATAATTTAATTTAATTTTAATTTAATTTAATTTAATTCATCTCCACACGGTCGAAGTGATCATGCAGTACTTTTCTGGAAGTACGAGCTGTATTCTGAACCGTATAAAAAGAGGATACGAGGCCGAATATATGGAAAGGGGACTTTTGCCAAATGAGAGCTGAGGCATCACAAATAGAATGGAATGTTCTCTTCTCCGGAAACGTCGACGAAGACTGGAAGTTATTTAAGGGTTGGTTATCGCATCTAATGAAGAGCCACTGTTCCGTATCAAAGCCTAGGACATCCAAAAGCCCTCAGGGGCTAACACGAGAGCTAAACAAGGAGCTCAATAAGAAAGGAAGATTGTGGAAGAAATTTCGGGAAAATAACAACATTGCAGCGTTTACAGAATATAAAGTTGAAAGAAATAAGGTGAAAAGCCTGATTTTGAGGAGGCGACCGGATTTCGAAAGTAATTTGCTCCACTAGGCCGTGAAAAATCCGAAACAATCTCTACAACTATTTGCAAAAGTGCACACGAAACAGGAATCCCATTTCTCTTATGAAGAATGATGACGGTTTGGAAATATCGGACAGTACAAATAAAACTGAGCATTTCTCTCAGTTTTCCAAATCCGTTTTCACAAATTAAGCAGACTTTATTCCATCTAGTTCTGAGAACACGGGAGATCCCACCATCGAAAATATTGTGTTTCGAGAAAAGCGATCTTGAAAAAAAAACAAAGTTTTAAGGAATGTAAATCTCCCGGTCCGGACGAGATCCCAGCTAGGCTGCTATTTAAGCTTGCTCGACAGCTGGCAGACGCGTCGGTGTTGATTTGATCTGCTCGTATGTTCTGCCATTGAAAGTGAAAAAGGTTTGCTGGCAGAAAGCAAAGAGTTGTGGTAGGTGTTCGATTTTATAGGTCCACATGTTTCGCCGTAGTTTCCTCGACCCGTTTGCTTAGAATGTCGCTCTTCACTTCCGGTGGAATGGATGTCAATAGAGAAACCACATCAAAAGACACCATAATCTGATCAGGTCGCCGAGTTTTTCCTCGGATAACAGTCAGGAATTGGGAGATGAATTAATGGGGGTCCTCAAGCCCTCTCGGAGAAAGTTACGTTTTCGGGCCACTCATTTGGATAGACTGTAAGTGGGGCTGCCTTTCAAGGCAACGATCGGTCGAAGGGGAACATTGGGCTTGTGAATATTGGCCTGGGTGTCTGACATCCACTCCATCGACTGACGCGTTGATATACCCCCACGGATGCACACAAGTACGCTACCGTGAGACGGCGTGGGCTCAGCCCTGCACCCCTACCGCCTTCTATGTTTGACTACAAAATTGCTCATTTAACACCACATTTTCACAGTCCTGTTCAAGGCCGCAAGCACAGACTAATACATGGACTGTTTCCGTGATCGCGCGTCAATCTTCTTTACTATTTGAAATGTTTCCTTTGGTTCCTATGCACGTTAGTAAATGTACTTCGTTTGTTTGGGATCGCAAGATTCTTGATTTCCGCATTACCTTAAAACTCCAGCTTTACATCGCCTTTTGGGGAACTTGTACATTCCTAAAAAATATGCCTAATCTGTCAGAACGGGATCGTTTGGATTGAACTATATGTATTTATGTAACAGCAACAGTAAAAGTACAGTGGTCGCTCAGTTTTTTCAGTTAACTGCAAGCTTTGCATTAATGGAACTGCTGGTCGGACTTTTACGACCTTTTCTTGAGAAATGTCGAAGTAGCGGGACATTTCGGTCATTTAGAGTTCCAGTATATTTTTTTTCCTACAGAACAGCGCTTTAAACAGTTACCTTACTCACCAAGGCTAGACAATGTGCTTTTTAAAGTGATATATACCTCTTAAACGGTCCCCTATGATGTGTCCTAAAAATGGATTACACAGTGGATGTGGACAAATAAAGAGGCTAGATCGGGGGTCCAGCACTCATGAAAAGTGTTAAAATTCCCTCCACCTCCAGACGTCTCGATAAAACGTTGTTATCGATGTGCCTGGAGATGTTGGGCAAATTTGACTTACTATGAAGTAATAAATAGATGTTTTTGCAGATTTTCAAATTTGACTTTAACCCGGCTTGGCACGATTCGAATCCACGGCAATGAGGGGAAGTCTGTCGTGGAGCTAACGCGCTTCTGATAGCTCCGTCTCATGAGGTTAGGCAGTGTCTATCATCTCTTCCGACGTATGATCTTGAACTAGTTGACAAAACTCACAAATCGTATTCCAGACACTATGTGGTCAAGCATATAATTTTACCTATCACCATAGAATTACTCTCAATCTTTCTTCATGTCAGAAGAATTGACAGAAATCTATACCTTAACTTAGGATATTTGTTGAACACCACAGTTTAGCGTTTGAGGCATTTCCGCTCTACAAGGTAATTGTAAATGTCTCTAGTTCCATAAGAGCTATGGTAGATTCTAAATAATTAATTTTGACTCAACTGTAAAAAAAACTCAGTCCCATTTCACGAATGAATTACATGAGCCTGACGGAATTTCGATGTATTAATTAGAAAAACCTGCTTAGGCAGTCAGTTTACTGCATTAGATTCGGTGGATATGGACGTTGCGGTAGGTTGGACGGGTAAACTTGACCCAAATGTGATTAAAATCGCGTCGTCCAGTGGGTCCTCTTGGCTAAGATGGTTAGATCGTTGGCCGTACTAAAGCCTTCCCTTGCTGTCATGGGTTCGAATCCCCATGAGGCACGCGTTTTCACAGTTGGGTGAAAATGAATCGTTAGTCTGCTATTTGGACTTCTATTTTACCTAAATTTGTGCTTTTTTTAGGCAGTTCTGATCGATAGATCTGCGCCGCTATCCAAATGTGATTATGTCCGTTGCGTTAATGTTTACTGTATTGGATTCACTGCTGCATTTATTATTGAGGCCAGTCTGACTGTCGTCGCAGGACGGTCTATTTGTCAAATGACAGCCTTCCTCGTCCAGAATTAAAATTCACCGGGTATTTGTGATATTACGCTTGGCGACAACAGGCGATTGCCGAGATAATTGCCGGGAAACAAGGATCTGGATGGCAATTGCTGGCTTATTAATCATCGTCAGTCGCGGTGTTTTAGTTATGAGGCATTAGTAAATCCTACGCCCTAACCGTTGAATTCCAAGTGTGACCGAACACATGGCTGAGTGAGGCTGGCTAGTGACGACCAATAACGCTGAAATGCCCATCCGTTATTGCGCGCACCTCTTCGTCTAATGTTAGGAGTGTTGCAAGTAAACGTCCGCAACTGATGCGTGCCGTATGGTTATGACAGGACAGAAACATCTACAGATGGGCCGTTTGAAATTGCAATGCAAAATGCGTGTATTTAGGCATACAGTGCGTTAGAATACACTCGACTCACACGCCGACCTAATCTGGCAGTTGCAAATTCATCACTCAGAGCTTAGAGTATCCACATAAACTCGCCGTATATACCACCTCAGATACCCTCATCGTTCTGTCCCACATTCATCATTTTCATGGACCTAGAAGGTTAGATGCACATTCATAAAACCTGCATTAAGCATCAACCGTCTTTACCACACCATCATACCTTCCCTTACCAACACCTGCTCCACATATGTGAGTAGTATGTGTGTATGGTAGGGAATTTCAGTCGATGACTGACTGGTTAGTAGGTCTTTGAAAGGTGAAGGCCTAGGCTAAATGCAGGTCTGCGTTCCATCCTTCACTGCCTTATGTATTTTGTGCAGCTGCTATGCCATGTTTCGGTAAACCATGACTCTCTCAGCCCGTCATGCCTTGACAGCTACGGCGCACCTGGTCCCTTGTCAGTAGATGCGCTTGCGATCTCGCAGGGCCTATAGGTCGTGTGCATGTATGTATAATAACTTGTGTAATCCAATTTTGTTGTTAGGTAAAATCTTCGTTCAGGGTTTTCGTGGACCACGGTGCGTGGTGGTACGCCTAGGTGCGAGTCTGACCCTGTCAGTCACCTGCGCACTCCCCCCCGTCTTCGGTCTTCTTGACTCTGAGATTCGGTCCACGTGAGGAAGGGGGGGGGGAGTACGGTGGATGCTATGCAATGCCCATTTTAATGTAAACTTATTTACGCAAAAGACATCGTGCCTGCTCTCAGCTCACTGTGCAGCACACGGTAGGCATGGTCGGCAACGAAGATCGATCTGTCAGTGAGTCAGACTAGATCACGGCGTGCCAGGTAGATCAGCATACGCGCACCCACGGCGAATAACAAACATGGTTGTAAGTGAAGGCGCAAAAGCATGCCATGCCAGCCGCTTGCGTTGGTGGACTGGTGCGTGGGAGAGATCTACTCTCTGGGCATTGTCACCGCTTCCTCTCAGTGTATTCCTCGCAATAACCGAACTTGACGAGGTTAGAAACTGCCAGGACCGGCTAAATGTTGTGACTTAAGAAGCCGTCAACTGTGGGGATGACATGTTCGTCTCGGGAAGAACAGTGAGGCCGTCATGAATTCTTCTGAATATGGTGTCAATAGCCGTCTCAGATAGATGAAAGTCAGTCCTAGTCCTAGTCCTAGTCTAGACGGACAGTTAAACTCCTGCACCTGACTCCGCATTCTGTCGCCCGGACTCTGCCTAGCTACAAGCCTCCTGGAAGATAAGGGAAGAGGGAGTTTGTCAGCTGCTGCGAAAGAGAGCTCTCAGGACACAATTTTTTGTGCGAAAGTCACTCCCTTCACGACGTGGAAGGCAGGATGTGCGTTGCCACGAGTGATGACGAAGCTGACATACATTCGTCATTCACACCAATATTAATGGTCCTTACTCGCTACAAAATCAGCGCATTAATTTATCGCGCAAAAATATAAGCTACTTTGACACTGGATTTTATCAGAAGAAATGCTTCAGTTTTACGAAATCTTATTTGTGTTTGTCAGCATCTGCGAACCGGATTGACTATGAAGTAGTAAATATTACGCGAGCATCTTAGTGTGAAGAGCTAGTTGAATTTATGAAAATTTAAATTTATTGCAGTTAAGGATGCATCGTTCCGCAGCATTCGACGCCACTAGTCCGAAATTAAACTTAAGTATGCCAACTGAAATTGAGTGTGTTATATCACATGAACGGGCTAAAACTCAAAAGCGTGCGTGTTAGCTATGAACGGCTGGATCCAAAAATTACAACTTTGTGGCACTTATGTTTAATTTTCGTTTGTTTTTTCTAAAACCTTACCTAAATATTTTTTCTTCCCTGAAAAATGACACAGTACACATGTGCGATGCGCGACCAACTCCGCAGGCAAAACCTCGATTTTGATGGAAAAGATTACATTTTAAACTCTGTAACATTACACGCATTTTAAGGATGGGACACATGGAGAAGGGCACTAGCATTTTTTATTTATGGCATTAAGGATGAAATCGAAAGAGTATTATCGAAATCAGTGTTTTTCGCGATGTTATGGAAAGCTACCTATCTCATAAAATGTGAGCTAAAATTCTAGAATGTGTTTCTGATTAGGAAGAATTACTTAAGTGGGGTTTTTAAGCTGATTATGATGCAGAGTAACCCTATAACATTCCGGAATCGTCAGGATGTTGGCTTTTGAGTGATTTTCTTTGCGACCTCCTGCAAAAACCCCACTCGGCAAAAAGTGACTTCTTAATTAGCATGCATTTTCCTATTGATTTTCGATGGTATTGTAAATTCAAATATATTTTTTAGAAAAAATGCACAGAAATTCGCTTTTTGGTTAATTTGATAGGAAATCACATTGTATTTTGTATTTTATTTCAATGAAAGTGTATATTTAGGTTTTAAGAAGTTGCTAATTATGAGATTTTTAAGACCGTGCGATGTCCATGCATGCAAGACCGCACACGACCGTTTACTAATGCTCTTCATGAAATGTACAACACAGTCAGGATCCATTGCAAAATTTCATGGACCCTAGAAGGTGTCTTCCCAAAGACATAGAG
This sequence comes from Spirometra erinaceieuropaei, assembly GCA_902702965.1. Classification (NCBI taxonomy): domain Eukaryota; kingdom Metazoa; phylum Platyhelminthes; class Cestoda; order Diphyllobothriidea; family Diphyllobothriidae; genus Spirometra; species Spirometra erinaceieuropaei. The sequence goes on from CACRXP010000065.1 coordinate 713,041, forward strand.
AAATATATGATTTTTCTTATGCGAAAAGCACGCACCTTGTCAACTAAAATTGCCAAACGCTGATGCAATGGCAGATCAGGCTGAAAACCCTTCGGGAATCGGGACCCTTTTTAAAACCTAAATATACAATTCCTTCGGACATAAAATAAAATGTGACTTCCTGCCGAATGAGCAAAAGAAAGCAAATTTCTGTCTGAATAATATATTTGAATTTATAAGACCATTGAAATTCAATAGGAAAAATGCATGCTACTTAAGCAGCCACTTTTTACCGAGTGTGGTTTTTGCGAGAGGTCGCCATGAAAAGTATTCAAAAGCCAACATCCTGACGAGTCCGGAAGGTTATAGGGTAATGCTGCATAATAATCAGCCTAACCATCCCACTTAAGTAATTCTTCCTAATCGGAAATATATTCCAGAATTTTGGATAACATTTCATGATATAGGCCACACACTGTATCAAGTAAAATCCCCTAGGACTACGGACGGAATGTTTCCCTAAATTTAAGCCGCAACGGACTTCGGAAAATGACTTCTCGAAGAGAGTTAATAGATTTCCCTGTAATACTGCTCTGTATATCATGTTCCTCTCATTTTTCATCGCGAGTGAAAAATCGTGATATTATTAGAAGTTTGAACTACCAAGAATGCTTGAAGTTTATTTCATGAGCGTTTTTTCCGCATTATTTCATAATGACATAAGTAAATACCTCTCACATTGCATGTCATAACAGAACCTAAATCAATGGTCTGCTAAAGCTAATTGATTGTCGACGGGAAAACCTTGTATCAAAGTGCAAATGATCAATAGAGAAAAAAGTCTAACAATTATTTCACTTTTCGCGCTCAACGTGCCCACCTTTAATAGGGGAAATTTACTGTTTCTCCTTAAAATTGTAATGCCATTCAGACATCTTCATTATTCCTACATCTCTTATCATCTTTTTTACTTACTGACGCGCGGCAAGTCGGCACTATCCTGCATTGGTAAAGAACAAATCAAAACCGAAGATTATCTTTCGATTTGTACCACGGTAAATCCCAAAGTCGATTACAATTACACAAAACAGAGTTAGCGTAACAAAGATCCCATCTCACTGCTGAAGACGGCCGAGGGCACAGAAACCTCAGATGACAAGGATAAGGCTGAACATCTCTATAAGTTCATCCTACCTTTTGTGACGAGTAAATTTGATTTCTCCCCACCCACTTGTAAAGACAAAGAAATGCCTACCATTGAGACAAACTTTTTCAACGAAGCAATCGTTCAGAAAGACTTACTTAACCTAAGGGAATCAACCTCCCCAGGCCACGATGCAATTCCGGCCCGACTACTGAAGGAGCTAGCCATCAAAATATTTCAATGGTTAACCTTGCTCTTCCAAACCTCATCTGCTACTGGGTATCTATCTTCCTATTGAAAGTCCCCTACCATCACTCCACTTTATTAGGATGGAAGTCGTGCATCTCTGAATAACTACAGGCTAGTGAGTCCTACCTGCAGCTGTTGCAAAATCATGGAAAAAATCATCATCAAAGTGTTGATGTAGTTTCTCAAGCAGTATCACTCCCTCTCGGATACCCAACTCCGCTTTCGAGGAAGTGGTTCCTGTCTCACGAATCTGCTCTTTTAACTCCAACCCTGAAAAAAGGATGCAGCGATGGCAATGCCGTGAACGCCATCAACATCGACGAAACAAACAAAGCGGAGTGCAAATTAAAAGGATATGCAGTCCCAAAAACAGCAAATTTTGAGCACATGTCTCGTGAGCCGTGAGAAAAATCAATTGATGAAAGACTAAGTTCTGACCTACATATCGGGTGTCGGTGTGAAACATTACACCTTAGGAGCAGAATAATTGTATTCCAAGAACAAAAAACTCAATTTTGATTCACCCGTGCGAAATCGACCAGTTGGACTATACCGCAATAGTGATCAGTATTGAGAGGGTCAGTGGTTTGCTGTACTGTTAACAAATAATTAATGAAACTGGGTTTTCATGTCAAAAATGTACCTTGAGCAACCAGTGCCATCCATCGAACAGTGTTTAAGGTGCTTCTCCTTCTAAATATATGCGCATATAACTGCTTAACAATAATCTCACAAAAAGTTTCGACATAAATGAACACGTATGCGAGTCAATTAGTTTAAAAACTGGGCAAATTCCTGGAAGAAGACAAACAGTGGAATACGCTTCATTTTGACAGTATCGTCTACAGTTTTCAGCAGAGGATAGCCCCAATAGTTTTAAACGGGATATAGATTGACAAGTGATCGAAGAATGAATAGATTCGCATAGAAGTGAATATCAATTACGTGTGAGGGTTTAAGTCCAAGTTTCCCTATTTAACTCTCTTAAAGTTATCGAGCCAGACACAGCAATGCAGACAGATGATATGCCGACGACGCATAAATTACTTTAGAATGGAGGGGAAGGACAGCACCACGCGAAAATAGATTAGCGAATCGCTTGATCGTTGTCATGGAATTAGAATATATACTAAGAAGACATGAGGAACACTAGGATTGGATGAATTCATTCGGTTGACTCGCTTTAAATGTGATATACAGGAACGCCGGATATACATCTGGAAAATGCGAGCATCTGTAAATCTCCAATCAGGGGGTTAGGATGTGTGATAGAAACGTAAAAGGCTTATGTAGCAAACTAGTTTACGAATTTTAATGAACGATAAATGAGACAGTTGAGTAAAAACGCAAGGTACTGGAAAAATGATCCCTAATTTTGAAGAAGTTTTAAGGATTCAGGAATGGGAGGGGTTTGCAGTCGAAGCACGCATTTGCCGCCGAGCATGCGAAGACGTGTCCCAAGTCACCTGTTTATGAATTGAAGACAAATTTGATTCTTGAGAGGGTGGACATCAACGATATTATTTCTTAACCTAAAACAGGCAGTCACTTGTCCGTATCATGTAATCAGTGTGAAGTGAGGAGTGGTGAAGGAATAAAGTCGAATATTGAAGAATTGCACAGTAATTAATAATAACAGTAAATTTCCACCTGCCAGAAGACAGTCCATCCAGGAGATCGGCGCGAGGTTGTTTCGTTCAGAAGGAGACAGACCAGGACAGAGCTGAAGGCAGATAAGTATTCAGGAAATGCATATGCGTACGCACGGCAGCTCTTACAGCAAAATATAGGCGATCAGACAAATTAAAATCTAAGATAGGTCATCCAGTGAGCTTAAGCATTTTGTAAATGAAGGCAAGGAGACGTAAAGATTTTGGATCGAAATTTGTAGATTTCTTGAGTAAAGGGACAATGTTTATCGTACGCCAGACGCCAGGAAACAAGGACTCCATGAACGACAAGCTAATATGGTGTGACAGAACAACAGCATATATGACACACACGGCTATCTGCACTAGCAAGAAGATGTAGGAAATAACCATTCTGATGAGTGCTTTCGATGCATATTATAGAGGCCTTCTTAAACACCCTTTGAACAAGTTTACCAAGTTTCTCTTCAACCGCAGCAATAACGCAGTCTCAAGCCGGTCTATTTGTGTGTGGGGAAAAAACGCTCCTTAAGAGTGTTCCTGTGTAATGACCGGGTTCTTAATAATGAATTGAATTGAAGTGTGGTTAAAACAAACTTCAGAACATTCGATGCAACACACTTCTCTAGTTTTCATATACAGCTTTCGCCTCGGTACAGCACACTCGGTCCGCTAAAGGTGGAGACTACTACATCCGTGTTTCCACTTTTTAAAACAGACAATTTTTAGTAGGGGAGAGTTCTAGTCAAAAAGATTTGTTTTTCTTCCAAAGTCTTGAAGTATTTCAAGGCTACGTATCAGAAAATTTATCTGAAGAAATCACGGTAAACATGCATCAAATCTGGGGAAAATTCCGCTCATGCTGTGGCGGCTCCTACCGCCTCTGCTGCAATCCACAATTGTGTGGGCAGCAACTTTGGTTTGTAAATCGTGAAGGCAACAGTCGATCTCGTGTCGGCAAGTGGTAACATTTGAGGGTAGTGCCGCCTGTCTCGTCAACACTACCCGCGATATACTTGTTTTGCATTTGGTGTTTACTCATTTTCGCGCTTGACCTTCAACAGATCCGGGACACGGTAGCTGATCGCTTTCATCACGCCACAATACATCTAAGGGGCATGATGTCGCCAGATTTTTTCTTCAGAACGATGTTTCCTTTCGGTGGCAAGCCGCCGAATTCATTGCTTGCTGTGTGTTTCTACACGTAAAACTAAATGTCAGTGTGATGCTTACATAAAAGCGTTAACATATTTAGCCGGAATCGAAAACAAATTTGGCACTGGCGAATTTAAAAAATATGTATGTGGTTGTATAGCACCTCCTGTACAATTTGTACGTCCACTATCCCTCTCTGTGTCTAATGTCATTGATGCAATAACGAGTAATTATGTCTGCCTAGTAAAATATTTAAGTGATCAAATTAACTCCTTATATATTACATTTGGATGGAAAACACGTCATTTTAGCCGTGGAACGCCTGCTTACTCTTACCAGACATTGATGTAAATAAACCAAAAAGGTTTTAGGACTAAGTTTGGGACAGACATAACAAACAAAACGCAGACAATTTCATCTAAATACTTTATTAATAAATTTGGAATTTTTTCATATATCCAACAATGTCGTGATAGTATATTTAAGGAAATTGCGTCAAACAGTTTATAACAGATTGTCGACGGAACGAAATATTTGCAAAACCCTTGTTAACTGAGTTAGTACAAGGATATTTTGCTGTGATGATTTATTTGAATATTTTTGCGAGACACAATTGCGGTCTTGTTTCCATTTAAACAGCATAGGTTTGCAACGGTATGTCGCTTTTTGAGTAAATCATGCCATCTGCTTCCCATCGAGCTTACAGTTGATTGGTGTTTTCCATGCATCTTGGGAGGGGAAATCGAATTTTTAAGATATCCCTGTTGCACATGTTGTTACCCGGCTTTTGACGATTCATGGTCTAGGCTAAATGAAGGGTTTTGTTGATAAAAATCCTGATCAAATATGTATTATGGACCAGATGGTGTAGTGATTTGTCTTTGGGTGGGTCCAGCCGTGTTTGCAATCTGCGACCCCACCTGCCTCCAGTCCTCTTCACCATGTCTTAACAAGGGGCCCAGGTGTGTGATAGAGAAGAGAGTGCGGTAGATATTGTGATAATCTACTTTCACTATAAACTAATGCACGCAAAAGTCACTGTACCTCCTTTCAATTTGCTGTGGAGCAAACGGTGGGCATCGTCCGCATCGACGTTGGAACTGCGAGACCGTCAAAATGGAGCAGGGCATGCGTTAAACAGGTAGCGCAGAAACCACGTTGTAACCCAAAAAATTCCCATACATTGTGGCGAGCCTGGAAACAGGTGCATACTGCATCCAAACATCAAACGGCTGACCGGTCTTGGAAGTGGACTGGTCCGTTGTGGGGCGATGAGAGTGAGTGAGGTCTTCACTGTAACCACTTCATAGGGATGAATTCCTCACAATAACTAAACCTGACGCACATTGCAACTACCAAGACCCTGTAGATATCATTGCTTGGGAAGCCATCAACTCACGGGCAACATGCCCAAACGGGGAAGGAGATCCAGACTGTCATGAACTTCTTTGAGTATATTGGTTCTCCAGCCGCTGCATTCGGGTGGAGTTTGAACCTAGCCCGTCACGTCTCGACTGGCATGCATGGACAGAGGAGTGTTTGTCTTTGTCAAATGTTAAACACGACTACGCCTCCGGACGTGCTCACTCTGCCCAGTCGTTTGATCTCTGAAGGATGACGACGGAGAGAGTTTGGCATCTGCTGCGCTATATTGCTATCAGGACAAACTAATATGCTCGAAAATCACCGTTCCTGAAGCCTCTATGCTGTGTAACACACGCTGTGAATAGTTGCCTTTGCAACCATCAAACGGACTTATGCTTGTTATTTACAAGGACAGCTGCGATCCTTTTTCGCAGTAACTTACCTGCATAAACATATCGCACAAAATGAAAGAAGCTTTGACAATAGACTTTATCCCACAACCGCCTAAGATTCGCAAGATCTTGGTTTTGCAGGCCAAAATCTGCTAGCCGAATTAACTCTGAAGTAGAAATACTAGAGAATCACCTGTGAACGGCGAACATTACACGGTAATCGAGGTTAACTGATGATCGAATAATTCTGGAAAAAAATGCAAACGACAGTGTACAATTAAACTTTGTGAAAAATTCGAGATTTAACTAAGAGAAATTTGAATTTATTATATTGGGAGATGCATCTTTCCACGCATCCGATATTTAAATGATGGATACGAAAGTTAAATCAAATGGCCAATACAACATTGACGGTTCTAACAGGTGGAAATTCTACTTGCTGTCTATGCTTATCTAATTGAAAAAATTGCGATTTTCCAGCATTAATGTCACCTTTTGGTTTCTGGATGCTAAAACTTGACTTAATTGCAGTTTCCTTTGTAAGCAATGACACTGTATACTTGTAAGATTCGTGGTAAACCCCATATAAAAAACCACTGCTTCGGAAAGAATGATCGCATTTTATAGTCTGTTACAAAAGTAACGACCATAGATAAGGGAAAACATAAGTCGCTAAAACTATGCCGCCAGCGACTTGAGGAAATCTTCCGGCCATCAGCGGATTTACGCTGAACCGATATTTATACCAGAAATGGATTCAGCCTTGACTACAATGCTTCTGTGAATTTTAAACCGCACACTTTCTTGATGAATCTCAACGAATGATAGTGAGAAATGTCCTTAAGGAGCCAATGCCTTGGTAACAATCGGGAGATAGCACCCAAAAAAATTCGCCTAACCAAAGCAGTCTGTCTTACGGGGCAGGTGATAATAGGGGTTTTATGGGCGGTGGCTGGTCGGGACGTATGATACTAGCCGACAGAAAGCCTTATTTGAACAGGTGAATGATCGAAGTTGGCTCGCTCTCCGTTCCGCTATTACAAAATGAGTCGCCAAAGGCAGTATAGTGGTAACGGACGAGTGGAAGGCGTATAATTGTCTCTCCTCTGAAGGTTATCTACATTTCTCTGTTAACCACTCGATGAATCTCACGGACCCTACCACCGGACGTCACACCAATGCCATTGAGGCATACTGGAGTAGACTGAAAAGGAAACTCCACGGGGCAGGCCATGTATGTGGTTGAGCTGTGCAAACTCACATAGACGAGATACAGTATCGACTTTGGTTTGGCCTTAATGCCATGTCTTTGACAGATGCCTGGGAACTGTTCCTGTCCCATGTTGTGCAGAATTATCCTATTGAAAATCGATTTTGTTTTGTAATAAATGCCATAATGCGAATGTATGCCGTATAATCAGGTGTACATCTGTAACGATGGGGAAGTTTGAGTTATAGCGACCATCGTCCATATAACCTCCTGCGATGTTCCTCCGGCCAGCCCATGTTATGCCGTCGCGGAAAATCCAATCAGTGCGTAAAATAAGGCCTGCAACCGCTGATATAGCCTAAGGGTGTTTGAGTCCACTGTTAAAGGTACTGTTTTTAGGTAGCGGATTTTTTTGGGTGCCATCTCCCGATTGTTACCGCATCGGTAACACACAGGGGGTCGCTTTCAGCGGTTACAGCATCAGTGGACGTCAATACTTCATGAGTTTTTAAGTTACAAGCGGCAATATGGTCGAAGTGCAATTATTTTTCCAATGCTTAAGCACTTAATGGTTTCATCAGAGGCAATGTATGCATAGTGCTATGATAAAGTATTCATACTTTGCATGTATATTACGAAGATTTATAAACAATAGGTGCTGCTTCTGTTACCTGTCAATAAACACTGCATATACACATGCACAAAGATACATGCCGATTATTCTAATTTATCGCCTCGTAAACTAGATCAGTCACAGGTCACTGCCCCTGCTATCAGGCTACGGTGAAGCAAACGGTAAACATCGTTGAAAAGGACGGCCGACCTGTCACCTACGTGGTAATTAGGTATTGCAGGTTTTGGATCTGACGTAAATCTTTCTTTTTATACTGTGAATCCCCTCATGCTTTTCAACTCTTCACCAAAAATATACACACACCTAGCAAGAATAAATGCATTCCTTAATAGAAGTTGACGCAGGAGTTCTTTGAAGCTGATTGCTTTTCGATTGACATACATCGTAAGCAGGCACGATTTATCAGGTGGCTGACAAAATTTGCAATTAATTTGGTATTCCGAAAGCTCACGCGAGGCAGTGAATCAGTAGACTTTGCGACTTGTTTTAAATTCAACCAGTGGATCACCATATCTACTCCTTTACTCTTGTCCACTGTCGATAATGGATAATGAAAATCATCTGTGTAATGTCCGTAGCAAATCTAGCGCTATATTTAACTGTCGTAATCAAAATAACAGGTTCCGTGGTATCAAGATGCCTGATGCCTACTTAGTTCAATCATAAACATTAAATTAAACTTTCCTCAAGACCACACTACCGTACCACGTATTCGTGGGATTTCGTGGGCCTAGCTGAGAGGAATATTCAGCATATTCTAAAATTTTTCTCCACTGGAGTCAGAGAAAACAAATGATCTTAATATATTCGATTTAGCCCGGAGTATATCATCGCTGTTTGCTGACGTGCGCCACGCCGACGATATCCAGGCTATCAGTTAAGAACAAATGCATAAACGAAGTCGGAGGAAGCAAAGCAGATTGCGAAGAGAAGGACACACGATTCCAAAATTACGACTATTTTGTAGCGCATGTCTTGTGAACCTGAATAAACGCAATCAGTGAAGTACAAAGTTTCCATATCGATGTCAGATCTTAATGTGATATACAGTGTATAAAGCGTAGGATAATTTACTTTCAAGGAAATAACCCAATTTTGTGGTAGAAAAATTTGGGTAGCATTAGCTGTATATCCACTCTTGTGAAATCCATTACTTGCTCAATGCAGTAGTGATGAGCGGCATTGGGAAGTTAAGTATTTTATTGTACTTATTAAAAAATAATTGCTAAAGCTACATTTATCAACGACTATGCTGAGAGTTGATCCAAGCTACTGTCAAAAAATTGAACATGAGTCTTATTTTTGAAAGGATGACAAACACCAATGATATCGACAGCAAATCTAATCCGGACAGTCCCTTGGCGATATCAAGTCATCAGTAGAAAGTGAGAAGAGATGAAGGGATAAAATGGAACCTCGAAGGACTCCACAGTTTTAGGGACGTCAGTAGAATTCTACCTCTCAAACCGGACGTATTGAGTAAAATATTCTGTAAAACAAGAAACAGCCCAACGAGGAGAGTGGTACGTGGCCGTTTTGGTAAGGTGGAGATAGGACGCGATAACACTGAAAACAGAGAAATGATCAAAAAATGCATGTGCGTAAGCACGGTAGTCCTCATCTAGATTTCATAAAGCAGAGTGGACCACATGTGAATATGGAACCAGTGGTAGGAAAAGTATAAAAGCTTACTAAATAAGGGTAAATTTAATCTTAAAACTTCTTTATTCACTAAGGCGTTAAAGTCCTTCAAACTTCAACGCGCTCTATGTCTAGAGAAGGCATTTATTTCTGTCTAAAATGAGCTTTATTTTTGGGCGAGTTTAAAACAATACATAAAGAGCCATTTACAATAGAACGAATTCCCGTATACACACCACATAACTGGATGCTTTTTAAAATTATTTTGGAGGTTTATTTAAACAAGAAACATGGAATCGACCCCTTTTGCAATCATTTGAATAAACTGCCAGTCGCAGTTTATTCAACGGTGTATCAAAAAATCTGAAACATATCATGCTCCGAAGGTCTAAACTATAAAGAAATTTGGCGGAAACAAATGTTTCTTCCAGTACAGAAAATCACATTTTTACAACCACACCTGACGGTCCTCTTTTAAGTCGTTATTGAGAAGCCAGCCGGTCGACCTATGTTCTTGTAAAAATATTTATTCTTACGCTGTGCAAATCGGCAAAATTCAGCGCAAATGTGCTTTTCTCGGTCAAATACGTTAAAAACAATGTAACAACGGAAAACATGCAGTCTCTGCTTGACACATTGTGTAAAAATCTATACTTAGGCTGCAGGTAACTAGCCAAATGTTATGCTGGACGCTACACGTATTTGTGAGAGACATTTAAATAAAGAATTCACGAAAAGATTATTAACAAGCATCGTTCTGACTGAGCTATATTTTGACTACTCCTTTACTGCCAGCACTGTCGCATACCCACACTAAACCACCTGTATGCAGCTCTGTCAGCTGGAGCATTTCCTGACTTTGAGATTGTCTTACCTTTCCGCAATAAATTTGTCCAGTGTGCATATAAAAATTTACGGTACTTGCCACTAACTTGTGAGTTGTTCAAAGTTCACCCTAGCCGTTTCACTGCATCTATGGACCATATTTTAGCGTATCTGAAGACGCCTAATCGGGCATACTGCTGAAAACAGCATGCAGGTATACTGTATGTCCTCATCTTACCTGCTGCCGTTTAAACTTTGCTATATGTTGCCCAGAGTTTAGGTCTAAACAGTCGTCGGTGCAGGACAAAAGTTGGGATTTTTATCGTTTCACGCTTTGTCACTGCTCTCGAAAATCAACCATGGGAATTTTACTTGTCTTTTAGTTTTGTTTTGCGCACGATGAATCCGTGCCAGAACGCCTACTCACCAGATATTCTCCAAAACAAAGAGCAGACTGTGAACCGGGTAAACAACTAGATCAAGTAGTAAACTAAATTCTGCCATAGCAAGTCTTAATTCTCTGATACCACGTTCCCTTTGCGTACAGCCTCCTGCCCCCCTGCCCTGAATATGGATTTTCTGGCTGAACTTTGCGCTTTCCGATGCACCTGGTAGAACTCGTGTAGGCTGAGATGTGCGCCATCTGGCGCTGATTGAGATTTTCTTGTTTTTCATTTGGTGTTTACTCATTTGCGCGCTTGACCTTCAACAGATCCGGGGCACGGTAGCTGAGCAGTTTAATCACGCCCCAGTGCCGTTAACGGTCATGATGCCGCCAGTTTTTTTTCATACTCATATCGGGAGCAAGCCGCCGAAGTCATTGCTTGCTGTGTGTTTCTACACGTAAAACTAACTATCAGTGTGATGCTTGCATAAGAACGTTATAATATTTAGCGGGCATCGAAGACAAATTTGGCATTGGCGAATCCTAAGAAATATGTATGTGGTTGTATACCACTTCCTGTACAATTTGTACGTCCAATACCCTCTCTTTGTCTGACATCATTGATACCATCACGGGTAACTGTGCCTGCCTGGTAAAATATTTCTTTCAGTGATCGAATTCGCTTCTTCAGTGTGCTATTATTGCCTCCTTAATACGTGAAATATATTTTCGCGGTTGTTTTATGACACATATCTGGTTTTCTTTCTTCTTGTTATTAACTTCTATCATCCTGGAGTATCATTAAAAAGCTTATTTTGATGTTTGCATTCCGAAAATCACATTTGTTTACACCGCCTGTTTCTTATGAAATCAAGCGGCTAGTAAAATTACATTTTGAGAGAAAACGCCATTTTTGCCGTGGAACGCCTGCTTCCGCCTATGAGGGAGAGTCTTTATAGACCACTAGTCCCTGAAGTGAATACACCTAAACAATCGTTAAATGACTGAATTTGAGATGGACATAACGAATAAAATTTGGAATCCTCCTATACTTGGTATTTTGAGTACTAGATTTGAGTTTTTAATTTTAATGTTTTCAACATTATTATGCTGTGGTTTTTAAGGAAAATACGTAAAACAGGCTATAACAGATTGCCAGTGGTCCGAAATATTTGCAAAATCCTTGTAAACTGAGTTGGATCAAAAACATTTCGTAAAGTGATCATTTATTTGAATATTTCTACCAGAGACAATTGTGGTCTTGTTTACCCTTAAACTGCGTAGGCTTGCAACAATTTGCGCAGTTTGATTAACCCACGCCATCTGCATCTCATCCAGCTTACAGTTTATTTGTGTTTTTCATGCATCTTGGAAGAGAAAATTTAAGTTGACGGCTACTCCTGTCGCTTCCCAGCTAACGTTAAACGCCGGCTAAACTCATGACCTCAAGGGTAATAAAAACATTTTTAACTAAAAATGGAGTTGAATAATTTAGTTTAAGGAACCACCTGAGGTTCCGCTAAAACTTGCATACCGTGGTTCACGACTGAAAATAGATTATCAAGGCATACGGAGCTGAATTTGGTCATATCAGCTGCCTCCTCTTATACTTAATTTGGTCATATATACATCGGTTATGTCTGCACTGCATTTGACGATGTTCGTCGACCTCTCCATCTCATAGATATCAATCAGTATGATAGTCGGAATAAGACTAAATACGGCAGAAGTTAGAACGCTACCCTGCATTACCACATCAGCCAGCGCGAAACAGCTGCTGTTAGTTTCGTTGCCTATGATACACGCCATCACCCCGTCTAGAATCTTCATTAACCTTAGCGCAAATAGTTCTGGTCATCAAAATTTCAGTGTGGTTTTCCGAATTCTATCACGACTTGGTGTGTCAAAGATGCTCTTCTAATCGAAGGAGGTGGTATTGTACTTGGTACTTGTTTCCTGGCCATTTTCATTCATCGGAAGGTACTGTCTTTTGTTCAAAAGTGTTCTTAGAAATCGTACTGCGTTCCTGTAAGACGTGACTGCTCATCGTTAACGTCCAGTTGGCTGACTGTGGCACGCATAAACATTGAAACGGAAGATGTTTTTGTGATTGCCAAGCATTTGCCGATTCCCGTGCGTTTGATGAGTTGTACAACAGTGGCATCCCCGAAATCTACTTATCGTCATATTTACTGGAAGAGTGACATAACAATTTACATGGTTTATTCTCTGCTGTCCTTGCAGATACTGACATCTGACGGATTGTGCCGACTAGTTCAAGAAGAAAGAGCGGACGAAATTATTGAGGAATTATGTTAGTGCTTCCATCGCAAATGAAATCGGATAAAGGGAACTAATGATAGAATTTCTGGACGATTTCAACGTTGAGCATTTTGTTCGTTCATCCACATATTTCAATGAAGTGTCCTTTTCTTCTGCAAAAATTGTGTTTACGTAATTATATCAAGTAAAAAATCATTGACTCGGGGCGAAAATCAATGTTGGAATGTATTCCTGCAATTCTGTTTGCTTATAGATGTCCTAGGCTACGGCAACGCATCTGAGCGACCTTTTTATTGAATGGATAGTCATTTACCCGCAAGAGTTTTAATAAACAGACTAAGCTGAACTTGAAAATTTATTTTTTGTCCGATGTTAACCATGGTAATCAACCTGCGTGCGCAAAGGTTAATTTAAGAAAATCGGAAATTTTATCAATTTTTAAATTTTGAATTGACAGATCTGTGTGATTGGGTGCCCTAGAGTGCAGTATTAACGCTGATAGGGATTGCTTCGTATAAACGGGCTGAAATTGTTTTGCCGTCTGGAATATTCTACCTGATATCACGTAAATGACTACCACAAAATGGTCATTTTCAGTTTTGAACAAATAAAACACTGGGGGGGACCGGAATGGCCATTTCTGGCTTATAAGCCGTCATCAGCCAGTCATACCCAACCACAAGTGTGGATCACTTGAGATTCGAACCCGGGATCTTATGGTCATGGTCACCGTAACCTGATCGGTGAGCGCCCACTGTTATAATTGATATTCCCGATCACAACCAACAGGACAACGGGCCGTGGTTCAATGATGGAGTGTCAAACTCCATGACCAAAAGATCCCGGGTTCAAATCTCAAGTGATTTACACTTGGGGTTGGGTATGACTAGCTGATGACGGCTAATAAACCAGAAATGGCCATTCCGGTCTCCCTTGACTTTGTCGGCTCCATCTCATCTATATCAAATACTAATCGCTTTGCGACTGCCTGCGAGGGTTCTACTATGAGCCCCAAAGACACAACGGCAGGAGCATGTTCCGTAACATGATCGGTGAGCGCCCACTGTCATAATATAAACACTATTTTTCTTGTAGTATAGTTTCTCTGCATACCGTATTCGGAAGTAGAACGAGCAAAACATTAATGGTTTCAACAAAATCTCAGTATTTATATGGGCGCTCTGTCGTGCATTCATAATCGAAGAACAGAGTCTAAAAGCGAGAAAAAACAGTGAAAACGACCTTACTATATAGAAAAGGCATGTTCTTCGTTTTACGAAAGAAAAATACTAGTATTATTTAGGAACGGGAAAAAAACGGCAAAAAGTGTGAAATTTTTATATGGCCTCACCGTGCAAAAATGAAAGTACACAGAGATCCGTTAGAGGGGTGCAGTAATAAAGCACTTCACAAACAGGTAACCTAAAAGGAAACATTTTATTATTGATCGAAGGCATATTTGTTGTTGGCTTTCATTGTGGACTGAGATTTTTCTCGAAAATGAAGTTTGATGTTTGAATGAGTCTTCATATGTGACCCAAACGAGCACTTCGTGAAAAGGAGCGCCCAAACACTCACAATTTCAGTGACTGCCTTCAAGAATAATCTTATTTTTACGCTTTTAACAGACAGGTAATTCAAAATCTGTCCTTTCGAAAGATGGGGTGAAAACGCTGAAAATCATGACATATTCAAAAAAATTTTGAGGCCAATCTGAAACCCAGCGTAATCCACGCCGACCGAGAAGTTTAAATTACTTTAACGTAAAAATGTTCTGTCTATGAACACAGAATGTTATGTATACGATCACGCTTGTCAGTTCTTTTTTATTTTATTCGGCACAGACCGACCTCTTGCATGTTTTCAAAGGCATTGCCTATTACTCTTAAAAATATACTGACCTATGTAATCTTATGAAGATTTTTGTTCATACGAAGTCCCCAGCGGTAAGATCAAGCAAATTTCAGCTTCTCTTGTTAAACGCCGTCTCATTTACTTCAAACGAATCAAAGATAACACAAATACCTGCAAAACTGTTTTGGAATCCACATTCAGAATGTAGACAGTTGGCAAACCGTCATATATGAAATTGCACTACTTATCAAACAATATTTAGACGTCACTTCACTGAACCATTATTATTAGGCGTTATTTTATGTCAACCTTCATATGTACTACGTTTTTGGTCTGAGAATACATTATATACATTTTAAAAGGAGGTTTACTAAGTAAGAGCCCTTTCTGACGTTTTCGTATATTGCTCTTTTCAAATTAAATCGGCACTTCTCAACAACGCAACAATGCCTTTAATATTTCTTTTATGCTTTTAATTTCTTTCAACTTGTACTTAATTGACATGGACATTGGACTCAGAGAATGGTGTAGGTTTGCGAGTAATTGGCGATCATTCGTAATTTTCGACACGTTTCATTAGTTAGGTCAGTAACTGTAGATGAATAGCGATTGCAAATTCCAGAAAATGCCGGATCTAGCACCCAATGATAAAATGCCTGCCATTTTGGAGGGTTGCTCTATCCTGCCTCAACAGCGATCTGATTCTTGGATTTTTAATCATGGACCGGCTTGATTTGTGGAAACAAATTTTTCATCTCATCTTCGTCCACCCATCTGTGGAGCTTTTTAACCACAAAATTTAATTAATTATTTTTTTTCTCCCTCAGACGCTATTGTGCCGACTTCACAACTACATCACATTGTTAGCGTTGTATATGTTGCTGGGACGGATCCGATGTAAATGTGTTACTTCTAGTGATCTTCAACTCAATCCTAGCGCTAACGGCGTGCGTAGAAAAACGATGAAACGATTGTCATGACTGTAGACATTTGCCTTGTAATTCCGACCGTTGGTTCTGACGACGACCACCATGTGCTCGACAGCAAGGTGAATGCCTGGACGGCGAATTGCGAAAGAGTTGAGTTAGAGTGAAAGTAAACTTGCACTGCATCAAACGAACGCTTTCCTTCTCTCCCACCTGAATCCGGTGTCAGGACGGAGTCAAGATGACCGGAGGAGGAGGGAGGGCGCAGATGGCTGGCGCGGCCGGAGCCGCACCTAGGCGTGCCACCACATCCCCTGGTCCGCACCGTACACTTGACTAGGATTTTGCATCAACAACAACAACACCCAACAGGGGCCAGAAGGACTAGAATGACTGGTCAGCCATGCCCACCAACTGTGTACTAGTGGGGCAAAAACGCATCTACCGGCAGTGAATCAGGTGTCAGGGAACTGTCAGCGCATACCAAGCTGCGAAGGCCATGGCTGACGGATACTGGCATAGCACGCTTTCAGAACCTTTTACACATTTGGATTAATTCTTAAAGGTAAGCAAGGGGTTACATAAATTGCCTTATTAGAACAAAGTAGCACGATCGATTATTTTATATTTTAGTGAATACTCTTATGCAACTCCAGATCCCATCTTCCTCATCTCAGAACAACGCTTTCGTGCAGGAACCGGTGCTCTATGATACGCAGAGAACGATACGCCTTATGATTGGCACGTAAATTTTAATCAACAGCGGAATCCCACCAGGTAAATAAAAACACTGTTAATTTGAGGAGGCCAGGTAGCATTTTGACTTCTAGCAAAATGAAGGATGCACTCGTCATATTCTCTGTGATTAGCGCACTCGGCAAGTTCCATGCATAATTATCCTTTTTAAAGTAAACATTTTTAAATAATTATGTAGTGGTGCCGTAACTATAACGTTAAATAATTAGGCTTGCTTATATTAAAATTACATAACACAATTCGCTTAGGCCATCTAGATTACGAGGCTGAATCCCTGATGAATTGTAATTTACAGATAAATGGAGATCAATTTATTGCCTCATTGTTCTATCTCTAGGCGATGTATCTGCTTCAGCAATAACCGATAGCAAAGAATTTCATTACTGCATTTTAATGTCTTCAGAAATTAACTGCGAACAATAGGGCCGAGGTCCATCAGCCAAAGTGCATAATCGTGTAATATTCATTAGCTGCCGACAGACAGCTAGTAGTAAAGAGTAAGTTGCAGGATACCATACTAGTAGCACATATACTGTGGCTGATTAACATGATACGTCAGATTTCTGTCTTAGTTTAGACTGATCTACTTTAAGTTAGCGACTAATTTCTGAGAAAATTAAAAAGCCAAAATTGTTTAATTAGACTATCTACCAGAAAGCGCACAGGGAATGCTGGGGGAATCACTGATGAGCTGAACCTTACGCAACTTTGCCATGCGACGGCAGGATATTGGCCAAACACCTGTCTGAGATTTTAGACAATACCAGTGCTGCTAGTGTGCTAGACGTTATACAGGCGAAGCCCATATTTAAACCCACCATGTATGCCTTGTCATTCCAAAAAGTGATTTTGTTTATGAAACCCACACTTGTGTTTACATTTAGTAATCTTCACACAGCAGCAAGAAGGAACATCCAATGGCTTTGAAGACAACGTAGTCACCTCCACAAATACGTGTATAACGGCCGTTTCTCACTTACCGGAGAAACTGACGGTAATGTGCATTTTGCTGTTTGCTTCCTTACTGAAGCATTCATTTATCGGTAGTTAAAACGAAAAAGATGGTATGAGTATTAATAATTTCGCTAATCTTTCTTCGTTTGCTTTGTACGCAAAAAGACAAACTCACTGCAAACATTTTAGTTATTGCTAAAAAGAAGCTTGTCTGCACTTAGCTGAAAACGAAAATTTGCGTCCCTTACCTAGTCAACGAAACTAATATTCTCATGATTTAAACAAATTCACTTTCAAGGCAGCGCCATTTCGGTCCAGATTGATTTAGTCCGCCTAATTCCAAATTATAGGGGAAAAACTAGACATTGGAACTTTTCTCAAAGAAATGCTTTTAATTTGTAGAATATAGGTGTGGATTTACGCCGTTTTACCTGTTCTGAAGGACACTGCAGGCCTGTACGAGACGACTACTTAAACTTTGAATACCAACAAAAGAAAGGTATGAAGTGTGTTTCAGGCGGCAATGATTTTATATATGGTAGGTGGGCCAAGTCATTAAATGGCAACAAAATTACGAAATGCGTTTTCGTTTCTAAAAGTTTAGTTAAACAGGGTTGTTAAATTCACAATTATGCAGAATAATTATACAACAATCCATTTACATCGGAATGCCCGCTTCTGAACGAACTTCTTTCTGGCTGCAAGAAAGAGTTATACCCTGTAAAATTGACTAATTAAGTACCATGACTTTTTTCCCTGACTTTCGATGCCCTTAAACATTCAGTTGCATTTCTTGGGAAACTTGCAAAAGATAGTCATTCATTTGCTTACTCTGCAGGACATGACGTTTTTTCCGATGTTGTGCTCCAGAGAAGGGTGTAAGTTAGTTCTCAAAAACTATTCGAGCTCTCGAATAGTATAAAACCCGACCTGCAGTTACACTTACATTCGGGGTTTCCAAACTACTAACCGCATGTTTTCCGCGTACGAAATACCATACATTTCTCTACGGTATCAAAAACAGAATATGAAGGATTCATAAAATTTAACCATGAATTTCAGCCATATTGTTAATTTCCCATCAACCTTATTAAATGTTGGGAAACGATGATTTATGAACGACCATTTTAGTGTATTAAAAATTTCATATTCGGAATTTTTTATACACCGAATTTTACCGTACTTCTGAGTATAAAAATGGAAGAAGACGTTGTTTTCTACGGACGGGGCAAGAGAATAAATATTTTTATGCATATTTTCCATGAGAAATAATTGAATTTTTAAGGGTATGGAAGACCAATTAGGAAAGAACTGGTCAATTAAGTAGTTATTTTTATAGTCTATAGTGTTTTTATGCATCCAAAAAGAAGTTAGTTCGAAAGCCGGCATCCCGAGGTAACTGGATTATTATGGAATTTTACTGCAAGATGATCAGTTTTACAAATCTACCTAATCGATATTTTCAAAACGAAAACGCATTTCGGAATTTCGGTTGACGCTTCATGAGTTAGTTCACCTAGTGTATGTATGAATTCATCCATTTTCTTCCTTGTTATTGAAAGAAGAGTACAACATTAGCGCTTTTGCCGTCGTCCTCTAAATGGTAAAGCGCATTTGGCTGAAGAACAGTAATCATTTATCAGAAAAATAATCTGGTGCGTCTTTTTCAAACGGGAATTACTGAATTTAATACAGTGCTTCCTAGCAATTGACCGATTATTTTATCAGTATGTAATTATTAAAGGTTTTGTCCTGATAGTGCAGTCGCTGTCGATTAAAAGCACAAACAACCATACGTGTCTAACTACAAGCCATTTCTTGCTGAATGCTCATTTGCGCTTTCATTTTGTTTCCGACCTTAAATGGGAATTTTTTTGCGAACCTTTATTCGAATTAAAATATTTATTTCATCCTAATTATATTTCCATAATGACTGTTTTTCTGAAAAATCTCCTTTATAAACGGTAGATGGGAAAAATTATTGGACGGAGGTGAAATTCTGCAGATACGACAATATTTTTAGGATTGGATTGGAAGTAGAGGGGTTTCAAGTAGCAGGTAGGATAACGCGAATTACACAATTCCTCGTGCCCAATGGAAATTGGTCAATAAACAGAAACAGTGAGTGACTCCTGTAACAGTGATTTTTTTTTCAAAAGCACGTCTCCGTCTACTGCGATTTAATGCCACCAAACGTTTGTGTGTCTCAGGCTGCATTCAACCCCAATACTCGACGCCGCTCATACGAAATGTAACTGAGGGTTCCGAAGTCGAAATTCAGTGCGCCATATCAAAGAAAATATGTCGCTACTCTGAAAACGTACGTATAACGCAACAGACGGATAGCTTATATTTATAGTAACTTCAGTGCTCACACTTCTCTTTTTCCTACAGGTAGTGATATTCGATTTGAATACAGTTTTCTGTGAATACAATTGGAATAAACGTACATGCGGTAGGTGCTGAATCAAAAATGAGATTGGTTAATCAATTAAACGCAGTTGTATTATATTACTCAATTAGCCTGTCTTATTTATATGCTGTAGAACGGAGAGAAATGGATGATACAGTCATCTTTGTGACCAAAATATCCAATACGGAACCAAACAAATATTACCCAGATCAGTACGTTTTCTGCAACAGTCTGGAAAGCTTCTTATCAATCAGACTTCAGTGGAATCCGGGTGAGTTATTATCGAAATTGCGCGAACATTATTACAGCAAAGTTGCATTGGAGTTGGTTGTTGGCAGTAGACCATAGTCAGCAACCACAACTTCAGTTTCCCAGGCGCGTTTGTCGGGTTGTGGGGTTAACAATGCGGGCTTAACAAGTCATGAAAATCTGGAAGGCAAGTTGGTGACGATACATTTGCATTCGATAAATTTTCGCCGGGCGAGTACATTTATATGCGGATGGGGTAGAAGTGAAAAAAATGTCATTTGATAAGAGAGCGGAGACCCGCAGGTTTAATCGACCCTTGACAATGGTAGGTGTGGCGTCTGGACGAGGTTCATCTGTGCGTAAAAAACTTGTTTTCGTAACCCGCTCGCGACTGCTTCTGTTGTCGAGATGGCCCAGTGGCTCCATGGGACCTAATAAATCACAGAAAAATCTCCACAAATTGTCCGGAACCGAGAACTTGCGCTCATCGCCATGTAGGGCTTAGCCTAACCTGTTCTTTGGCAGCGGGCAACTACAAAAAAACGAACATGCACTCCAACGTAACTTATCACCTTATGCATGAGTGAAATATCCTATGAACAGTTTAGGAACAATGGGCGCTGGTATGTATATAAACACGATTCGTTAAAACTCCAGAGCGCAGTAGACCATAGTCGGCAACCACAACTTCAGTTTCCCAGGCGCGTTTGTCGGGTTGTTGGGTTAACAGTGCGGGCTTAACAAGTCATGAAAATCTGGAAGGCAAGTTGGTGACAATACATTTGCACTCGATAAATTCTCGCCGGGAGAGTACATTTATATGCGGATGGGGTAGAAGTGAAAAAAAATTTCATTTGATAAGAGGCGGGGTGTAGAATTGTGGGTGGGAGGTGAACGACAATAAAAGTCAATGTTAGGGACGGGTTGAGGGCAAAAGAGGGCGGAGACCCGCAGGGATAATTGACCCTTGACCATGGTAGTTGTGGCGTCTGAACGAGGTTCTTCTGTGAGTACAAAACTTGTTTTCATAACATGCTGGCGATCGCTTCTGTTGTTGCTAACAGGCGCTGGCCCACTGGCTCGATGGGACCTAATAAATCACAGACAAATCTACACAAATTGTCCGGATCCAAGAACTCGCGCTCATCACATGTCGGGATTAGTGTAACCTGCTATACGGCAGCGAGCAACTACAAAAAACGAACATGCATTCCAACGTAACTTATCACCTTACGCATGAGTGAAATATCCTATGAACAGTTTAGGAACAATGGGCGCTGGTATGTATATAAATACGATTCGTTAGAATTCCAGAGCGCAATATTTTACTGGCGAAATGCAGGTATAGACGTTAAGTGCGAAATAGTTGTATGAACTGTAGATTGTTTTTTTACAGATGCGATTTGTTCAAAATGCATTTCTGTGGTCATATCACAGACGCATATATCATAGTGATAGAGAGACGCCTACCGATTGTGCCTTACGGGCGCCCTCTCGAGCCCAACCAGCACCCGCATAGAGACGGATGAAACAGACAGAATGACATTACCGACAGAGACAAGGGAGCCTGGAATGGCCATTTCTGGCATATAAGCCGTCGTCAGCCAGTCGTACCCAATCTTGAGATGTGGAACACGTGTTAGAAGTCCAACGCTCCTAACTGTGTTTTCGGTTGCGATCGAGAATAAAAAATGGTAGAGGGGGCTTACCGATCGGTTCTGCGGAATTCACGCATCCCGTTGTGTCAGAAATGGCCATTCAAGTCCTCCTTGTCCTTCTCGGTAATACCATTCTGTATATATGATAATGTGCAAAATTACAACAAACAGGGGAAATTGCAAGTTTATTCACAGTGTTAACAAACATAAAATAAATAATGAGAGTTGTTAATTTCTGCAATGCACGTTTGACTGAATTGTAAAAACTAACAAAATTTGTAGACTTCTAAATTTAAGAGGACAAAACCCAACCAACGTCAAATTGTTAATGGAAAGACAATACCCAGCGAGGATAATAACAGGACGTTTAACGGAACTCTAAGTTGCCAGTCTACATTGTGCTTGTAATTTAAGTAGAATAAAATATTTATCATGATAGCGGCAAAAAATCCTGTGTAATTACAGGTTATGCGGAACACAATCAAGCATCTTTTAACGTAGGCCGCGCTGGGAATGGAAAACGATGCTGATTCTTTCGAAAATTGGAGTAAAATATCCAGACATAGCATCGCCGAAAGTAAAGTCTTTTATTTTATTTGTTGTCTTTTTTCAAAATAAAGTTAATTTGTGTCAAATCTGTTGTAGACCTGTCCCCGATGACAACTGAGAAAATTTCCACGAATGAAAAAACGGATTCAGGTAGTGTGTTTATAAAGTGTTGACATCGTCTCTTCAAAAGTTGTCTGAAACGCTTATTTTCAGATTCAAAAAGTTCTAGTATAGCATTCGACAAAATGAGATGCTCGCCTTTAGTTATTTTAAACCAAGTTAGAGATCTGCTATCATATAACAATCTCGTTAAGGTTTCATTTGTATTCATAAATAGCAAGTTGAGATGGAGTAAATTGACATCAAAAATTTAAAAACCTGTTAAAATGAAAGTGTAAAGCTCAGATTTATAATGAACTGCTTCGTCGACAAAGGCGAAATGGAGTCTTAGGAAACAACTCACAGGAGGAAAAAGAGCTTTATTTGTTTGACGTTTCGGGCTGTCAATCAAATCCATATCCAAAGACAGTCACGGAAATTAGCTGAAGAGGAAAAAGGAACGTCGTACACGGTTTACCAGGAAAAACATCTTTACAACACTTAACGGCGGTCGCGTTCATCACTGTTGTTGGCATATTTTGTGATGAATGCCTGATGGTGCCTGATGTGCCCCACGGGTACCGAAAAAATTGGCCACCCGCGTCCTACCCACGTGGATAACTAGTCTGTCCAGATATGGTGTCTGCACAGAATCTGGTGTCCATGAGTCGTAGCGTTCGTTAATAGATGCAGTTTAAAGAGTCATGAATTAGGCAGCTTGCGGCCCATGTGATGATTCGTTGCAAAAATACCGGCCTCGTCAAACTTAAAGATGCGGCTTGGCCTTTAATGAGCAATAAATTGGGGGACAGGTTTGTTGGTCTTCATTGCTGCTGCTGCATGATCGGCCGTTCGGGCTAGAAAAAAAAGCAAGTTCGCAATGAAACGGCAAGAAGCGACTTAAATCATACTTAATGCCAGATTAGACAGGCATTTCACTGTTTAAACCAGTCCACATTTTGTTTCAAAAAACAGAATGCAGTTTTATTTACAAAGTATTAGACTATCATGGCTGCTCTTAACCTGCCCCTGTCTTTTACATCAAACATTGTTGCACGTTTTCAGTGCACAATTTGCAGAAAATAAAGACAAAACTCAAACGCAAGTAAATTAATTAAGGCAGACGTAAAACTAGGGTACAAAGACTGGTAAATGCAGGTTCGCAATCAATTCGTAAGGCTTGGTGATTCTTCCTCAATTCATATTATATTTTTAAATAGAAATTGGTCAGTAGTATCATCCATGCAATGAGGTTTGGGTGGTATTTTAGGTTATTGTACCTTTAATTCAGATAAAATAAATAACATGTTTTTGTTGACGGTGAAACAAAAATAAATATAATGAAAATCTGAGAAAAACCAGTTTGAGCGGCATTCAGGGCAGACTGTAAGTGCAGTCCAAAAAGATAATATTTTTGATATGAATTGCATTAAAATACCTTGAAAAATGTATCAACAGGCCTCTTTGGCTTTTTGTTCTTTTGTAAAATTGCGCTAAATCACGTCATAGTTACGTTAGATTATTCTCAGATAAGAAAACGGAGGATCTTGAAAGTACATGTTTTCATACAATGTTAAATTTTTCATCATTTATCAAATCATACAGAATACTGGCCTTTAAATGGGAGACGATTTGATGTAAAAAGTCAAAATTGCCAAGTAATCATCGTTTATTTCTGGTAATATGAGTTATAACGGCAAATGGCGAATTCTATACGGTTAGATTCCTACTGATTAGCGCTCAAATTAAACTTCTCAAAAAAATTTGCGAATTCGTATTAATCTGATGAGCAAACCTTGAACAGTAAGGAAATGAAACGTATAACACGTCCCAGACAGTATAGAAAACGCAGAATTTTTAAATTTATCTCAGGTATGGAAATCATTATTCTGTTTTTTGAAAGAAAATGTGGGCTTGTTTAAACAATGAGACGCCTGTTTAATCTGGCATAAAATGTGATTTAAGTCGCTTCTTACCGTTTCATTGCGAACGTAAAATTCTAATATGTGTTTGGCTTAATTAAAGTCATTGGATGTAAATTAATAAACAATATACGACCACGGCCTACGACGATTCTTTAACATTTTTGTCTGGCCCAAACGGAGTAATGTTGTTTTTCGGTCACCGACGTCAGTGCATGAATGATTGAGAAAGGAATTTTTATCAGTATGACCTTTATGGTTTTATTACATAAAATCAGAAAATAGGATCGTTCAATAGGCCTCAGAATAAAGCAATCGGTAAGGAAATATGAGAAAAACGTACTTCGATATCTGGGCTCTACATAGTCCAGGTTTCTGGTTTCACTGTACAATCATTTTTTTATATTTAACGACAATAACTATGGGTTTTTAAAAAGAAAGATGCAATAATATAAGGCAGTAAGAAAATATAAAAGACTTTTTATCAGTGTCAATTGTATGAGTTTATTACACGAAATCAGAACGTGGATCTCTCAATGTGACTCGGGAT
>CACRXP010000065.1:747912-768734 GCA_902702965.1 Spirometra erinaceieuropaei
CCTTGCACCCGATCTTGTTCTCAGTCCCTTTGTGATAGCCTTTTACACATACAAAACCGTGGACAGGTACTTTATTTTTCTTTTACTCTAACTATCTTCAGGGCAGGATGGTTGGGACCCATATCAATTGTTGTGTTTTTCATAGTTTTTTCGATCATAAACCGTTGGGTCGTCCCTTGGGTTGCGAGATCCGTCTTCGAGCGTGAACGTCAGGAGGGTTACTTTAGGTAACTACTAACATTTGTTTGTTTTTAGGATACAAATTTCTGTCTGTCAATTATGCAAACAGATTACGTACTACCTATGTCGGATCATTTCTTAAGGAAGTAGGCACCCGTCGAACGACGATACCTTTGAGGAATATGCATCTTCACGCATTAGTCGATCAGTTTTGCAGGATATCCTGGACTTGGCTTTTCACCTGCAATACATCCCTTTAGCAAGTCTTAGGCTGTATAATAACCCTTCCAGCCTTGGTTATTAGTCTGACTTACTTCCTTACCAGTTGGAATAGGCCATTGACAGAGTAGCTAGCTTCGTATTCGGGCCATTATCAGACGTAATCGTTGCGCTCACCCTTAGTGATACTGTCCGTCTTTTCTCTTAGGTTTCTTCATGCTCACTTGCGCCTTCAGGCTGAACAGGCCGCCTTTAGTAGAGCATCGGTTCCTGAGTACTGTGTGGCCGATTGCTCACTTCGTCGACTTTTAGCTGCTCAACAGACCTGGACCACTAGGAACACCATTCTCTCCTGTAAGTCTTGAAAATTCGCCTCCGGCGTAGTCTATATACCTTAGGTAGTGAATTTACCCTAGAAAATTTCATCTAAAGTCGTGGGACAGAAATACTTGTACGCAGCGTGAAATAATCGTTGCGAACCCCCGGGGAGGGGGTTTTTCTTGCTTATGTCTTAAGTTATTTTTAGGCATATTTTCTTTCTGTTGGGCTGTCTTTTGCTTTTCTAGTTGTAACGAATTCCGCTGACTATTTCGGCGCACTCTTGGTCTACTTCGCTCTGGGTGCAGCCATTTTTGGTGGACTTTATCCAACCACGGATGCGTCCGAACTGACGACCATTATAAGCGAGGTAAGTACATAAAATAATTGGCCTCTTCAGTCGTCGAAATCTGCGTTTTTATGTTTTTCATGCCTAAATCCTTAAAACGGGCGAGTAACAATGTCCAGTGTGGAAAAATACAGGACGAATAAGTAACTGATTCGCCAAGGACGCATCTGTGAGAAATAGGCGGCGTTATTAGCGTGTAATGTGTGTACGATCTTAGTGGGCTGTTTACTTTGATTGAGCGCGGCTTTGGAACGCATAATGGATTCTAAGATTCCCTTGCCGAACACCTAACGTAGGGAAGTATTCTCTTATCGGAAGGCGTCAATACAGTGTTAAACAGCACCTTTCGGTGGAAAGGGAGTCAGTACTGCCGAACATCTGTAGGTTGGTGAGATCCTGGTTTATTTCGTATAATTTTTGTAAAGTTGGTTCGGCAGAACTCGATTTCCATGACTTGACTTTGAGAGCGGCATGGAATAATCCTATGGTTCCACTCCTAGCCAACGGACACTTCAGTAATGCCTAGATTTCCACACGGGAAGTAATGGTTGCCCGACAAGAAAACTTGGAGTTATACCTGCAAAAATCTGAGAATATCTCAAAACAACAGCGTAAGAGCAGTGAGGATGACTTGTCTCATAGTCACATGGGTTGTCCCCCTACATCTCAGTTATTTCGTCACTGTGGACGTATCTAACAGGGCAAAGATAACCGATGCACATAATCCAACAGTTTTTGCATACTATCATCCCTCTCGAATATCTTATTTCCATCTTGATACATGTGGCCGCCTAGATTTAATTTTAAACCACTCATTTTGTTGCATCTGACTGGAGTTTAAAGTGAAACCTACTGGACAGCAATTTGGTTTTATTATTAAAATCTGTAAGAAGTTAAGAACCACTGAAAAGCCGAAAGAGATTACAGTAACGCTATGTAGGAAAAGTTTAGTACAAGTCAGGTGTATGTTACACAGTGGACTTGGAAGCAGTAACAGGAACCATAGCGGGGCGACTTTCATCCTTAAACATGCCCAGCAACAAAGAGTCATTTGAATAATAAAGGTATCCTTAAGGAAGCGGGGCAGCTTCTGCTGATGGTTTGGATAGGGCGAAGGGGTTTTCCTAGTGTAAGACCTCTCACCAGCATTCATTCTTTGGAGTTGGTTTTTACTTGGGATCAAATGTAAGACCTGCCTTCCCATTCCGTATCAATCTGGCAAGATAATCCTATTTTGCCTTTGAATGTTTTTTTTTCACTGCGCTTAAGTTCTACATCCTGTGCACTATCCTACATAGACCAACTTTTAGAATATCTTTTTTGACCTAGCACAGCGAGCGTTTTTTCTGAGTGAGTTAGCATATTGTTTTGGAGGAAGAAAACCGTATTTTGTGCAGTTACACTGACCTTGTTTTCTGTTAACCCCGACAACATCCGCCGTTTAATGGACCAAAGCAGATTGGAATGGGAATTGTAGCAGACTGGGGAGACAGGTTTCTGTGCGAGGCTGTTCTTTTTCCCCAATAGGAGACCCCCAATTCCTCGTTGAGGGTATCTGTGTCCGTTATTTGCAGAACGTCGGTCGTTCATTACTACTGCTAATACAAGTAGTAGTCGTAGTAGTAGTAGTAGTAGTAGTAGTAGTAGTAGTAGTAGTAGTAGTAGTACTAGTAGTAGCAGTAGTAGTAGTATTAGTAGTAGTAGTAGTAGTAATATTAGTAGTAGTAACATTAGTAGTAGTAGTGGTAGTAGTAGTAGTAGTAGTAGTAGTAGTAGTAGTAGTAGTAGTAGTAGTAGTAGTAGTAGTAGTAGTTGTAGTAGTAGTAGTAATAGTAGTAGTAGTAGTAGTGGTGGTAGTAGTAGTTGTAGTAGTAGTAGAAGTAGCAGTAGTAGTAGTAGTAGTTGTAGTAGTAGTAGTAGTAGAAGTAGCAGTAGTAGTAGTAGTAGTGGTAGTAATAGTAGTAGTAGTCGTAGTAGTAGTAATAGTAGTAGCAGTAGTAGTAGTAGTAGTAGTAATAGTAGAACACTACTAATACCACGACTACTGCCACTACGGCTACTTTTACCACCACTACTACTAATCGTTTTGCATTTCCCCTTCGATGGCGTTGAATACAGAGGTCACGCAGATAATTTTCACACAGAAGAACTTCATTCCTTGTCCAAGAGCCGCATCCAATCTCAATTGCACTGCATTTTTCAGGACTTTCCCGATTTGACTACCAGTTTCGCTAGAAAATTTGGGGTCGTTCTCCTTTCGAGGTTTGTTCTAGCAGTCTGAACTATCCAATTTTAATGTCCTTGTAGTTAATGGCTGCTTCGTGGAACAAGTTCATTTTCTCAGTTTAATGTGCCAACGGGATGTTTATCGCCATCGGCCCTCTTCGTGACGTAATAAAAGATAGACACAAGAAGTGCCACCTACAAACTCGTTTAAAATGCAAGAAAAGACGGTGGACCAGCGAGAGAACATGTACAATTAAACTGAAAGATCTGGCGGGGTTCTTCAACCTGTTTGCTGTTGTCGGCCAGTCATACCCATCTCTCCATGACTGTCAACTTAAAAAGGGCAGATCTAAGGTAAAAAGTCAGAAACATGTTCCGTGCTACAACCAAGATAGATCAGGGAGCATTGTCCCCAGGCCATTGAAGGATTTTGGGTCTTCGCTGTCAGACCATGATCCATTGCCCCCTAATGGGCCTCACTTACGCTATCGATCTGGGGGTAAGGCCTGACAGCCGCATTGCCGTTCGATGACACGCAATATGCTCGAGCGGCCATTTCCGTCCCTTTATCTTTTCACTACTGACCACTCCCCCGGTTCGTTTCTTGATTGATTTTCACCTGACGACCTCTGGGGCTTCACTCTGAGCGGGCAGTAGAAGCGAGCACCTTAGTTCAAATGCATCTGTGCGGACTTGTCGACGTAATCCCTCGGGCCAGCCGCTCTTTTCCCGACTCGGAAAACTCCTGAAATGAGGAAGCACTTTTTAGGGAGGTCTGGAGGGGATTACCCTCGCCGTAGCCAAGAATCATCACTGAGAGTGAGAATTTGTATAGAGAAAATTGGTTTGGACCTGTTTTCATGCACTGAAGGACAGTAGCTCGCCATGACTGGGGTTGCCAAGGTGGACGCGGTAAACAGCACTGTAGTGCCAGCTTGCGTGCGTGCGTGCGTATGGCTAATCAGACGAGACGGCGCCGGTGTCTCATCACGCATCTGTACCAGTGGAGTCCAGCTGCGACCGCATGCGCACAACACCACACTGTGAAATTGCGTGCGCTTGGTACTGTGTCTGTGTCTGTGTGTGGACCTGCCATCTGAGAGTTGGTTGGAAATATGGCGCTCAATGCTTTGCGCGGCCCTTGGGGGTCTTCATGATTTCTAGTGCAGCTGAGCTCTTGGCTGTCGAGTTCTCTGACTCGACAAAGTCTACTTCTTCCTCTAGTTGATGATTCGTGGGAAGTAGACTCACGCGCACGAATGAGTCATCGTTGGCTGTGGTTTACTGAGCAGCAGAACTAGGTCGGTTTACGGTCAAGACCCCGAGCCACAGCCGTCCATTGAACTTGCCTTCCACTGTACATTTCGACTTCTCCTCCAAGCAGCCAATCATGTCTCCCCCTACCACCCTGGACTGCCTCAGGCAAGGTCTGATCAGGTGGTACGTAGGTTTTCTGCCCTTAGCACCTTTACATGTTGAGCGGCTCAGAGCGAAGAATTTGGCCGACGCAGATAGCAATTTTCAGTTTTCTGTCAAAATCTACTGACGCCTTTTCTTCTCATACCAAGGTGTTTTTCACTCCGATCGGGATCTGGAGGAGCATACTTCAGGCGCAGTCCAGGGTTGCACAGCCATTTGAGCCGTGTTCTCCTGAGCAGAAGAGTGACGTTCGACTGAATTACCTCACGTACTAGTTTCTTCCGCGTGCTTTGAAATGCATGCGGCTGCGTTTTCATGCGTACTGGCTGACCGTAGAGGACATCTAGTGTGTTTGAAGCAGCTGCTGTGTCGTAGCCGCTGACTTTGTCGGCTCAATTTCCAGCATTTAACAGCATATCCGAACCACTACATCATTCATTGTCAATTGAGGCTTCTCCATAATGGGCGTTTCACTTGGGCGTAAAGACTCGTTTGGTGTGCAATGGGAACATTCAAAAGTACTTCGTCGGGTGAAGGGTATGGGCATATTGACGATCGGGTGGTGTTAGTCACCTTAATTCGGTTGCGGAGGTTTCCAAAGTGCCCCTCCGTAATCGCCTCAACTTAGGCAACAGAACGCAGAAAAGAAGAGGCTAGTGAGGCTTTCGATCGGGGGAGCCGAGATGTCTGGATCAACCATATTCGCTTTGCCGAACTCTGGAATATTGCCGCTGTCACCAACAGTCCCCGATCTTTTGTCTAGGTGTGACCGTTCTTCTAGATATCTTGAGCAACATGAGGTTCTGTGACTGAAACTGCTATGATCACTCTGAGCCTCCAAGGGAATGGCAAGGGGAGTGCATCCTTGAATGTCAGCTTTGGTGCCCGTCGGCAGTATGTCCTTACTGTCCAATTAAGAAATACACCAGCCACTTGAGCACGCGAATCGCCCCTAGTGTTACTGCAGGTCGTCGTTCGTGTAGCGGGAATTTGAATTACTCTGATAAGGTGGCAGAACTGGCGACCTGCGTTGGAGAAATGCTGCGTGAGAATGACGGAGGTCAGTTTCGCGGTTGGAAAATACCACCCCGGTCATGATAGGTACCACAGTACTCGAGCTGGGGCGGACTTTGACCTAGGTTTTGCCTCGCGGCACCAATCAAAATTTCAAAACTGACAGCTCTTTCCACCAGTCATCCTCATCCCCATGTCGGAACCTAGAAGAATCACCGCTTCAAGTGGCTGCAACCGCACACCTACTAACCTACCAGCCATTGGCATTCGCACGGGCGCGTGACCAACGACAGCGTATCCATCACCGTTATCCATGAGTTTCCCTACTCTGAGCCAGAAGATAGCCTCGGCTATCGCGGGTGAAAGTTCCTACGAAACGGACAGGGTGGAAATGAAACAGAACATCAGATCAACCAATCACGCGCAGCATTCGTTCGACCTCATCGGATCCCACGTGCCCGGTCTAAGTTCTAATAAAAGTCAAAACTGAGGCTATTCAACGCATCCCTCAAGCTGATCTTCCTGCCCAAATGTGAGATCAGTTAGACCTCTGCGCTCCATTCACCGGACGACTCTCCAATCACCCTTGTTTTTCTGTCATGTCGGTCGCGGCAACTTGAGACGTATATGAGTGTAGTGACAGCCGGTCTCTACGGGCCTTCGGGGCAGATGTGCTCACTGATCCACTTTCATTTGCGACTATATGGCCGACCATCTGCGACAGGGGTCTGTGGAGACGCTGTCGGCCGGACCATGAAAGTGTTCCAGCCGTGGCAGGGGGTCGCATTGCTGGTGTCAAATGAGATTTTTTGTTTGTTTCGGTCGAAAGACTGTGTGCGCGTGGTGTAAAATTTCTCGCATACAGTTCTCTTTCACCTTATCGACTTTGAGCTTACCCCGCCCCTCGTCATTCGGCTGGCTTAACACGGTCAAATTCCGGTCGAGGTGACTGTTGCTGCAGTCCATGACATATATACTTTTTAATCAACATAGCTATAGGTTGTAAAACGCAAACCGCCTTTCTCTTTTCAGACCTCATTCTTTTTCTTCTACCTGATCAACAAATTTACCGTATTGCTGAACATGGCGAAACAGGCTTCACAGATCGCTGGTCTTTCCCACCGGTAGGATATGATTTTAACTCTTAACTAACACCCCTGCTTTAAAAAGTAAGCCAATGAGTATGTGTGCCAGAAAATATGCTATACATGAGTGAGTTACGTAAGAACGGTCGGTGAGCGCCCTTCTAGCATTGTATGTACCCGACCGCAACCGAGAGGACAACGAGCGACTGACTGTTGTACTGTGAGCCCGCCTCCGTGGTTCCATTTTAATGTGCCTTCTATGGCACTCGCGTATGTGTGATCCGGGTCGTCATTTTGATTCTGCGAAAGACCCGGTCCATTGTGCGGGGGGGGGCCTAATCGTGTTTCGCACGCGTAAGCGGACTGTTTAGCTTTGTCAGTCACGGCGCCGAGTCCGCTTCCGGTGCCAGGTGGGTATTGGAAGAGAGAGTGCGGCAGACGCTGTGCAAGTCCACTATAAACTAAGTCACGCCCAAGTCACCGTTCCTGCCTCCACCCTGCAATTGAGCACCTGGTGGACACTGTCGTCCTCGATGTAGTCCTTGACAGGTTTTATACTCTCTGTGGACTAGAAAGGAAAGCTCAAGTTTTGAGAGTTAACGAGAGTTAACTAGGCTTCGCAGTATTTCAGCAGAGAAGACTGTAATCTGCGCGAAGCTTGCTGCTCCCCGACTTTTCTGTTTATCTGTCTTGATGGGATTATTTTTTGCAGACAGAATCATCATAATTTCGTGCTGATGTAGGCCAAATTTGGTGTTTAACTTTGACCTTTTGAGCTTGGTCTACTCACACGACCTAATTCGCTGATAGTTCATATGAAAGTCGTCTGCCTACCTTCATATGAGGCATTCCAAGTTTATCTTTCTAAGTTGACTCCTCTGTAAATCCACTAGGTCTCTATAAATGACTTGACACTTAGCAGTGTACATGTTACTGCGGGTTTTTTGGCAGCTGTGCGATGGAAGATCCGATACCTACTTTTAAAACCTGGTTAAAGTGTATATGTGTGTTGGGTTGAAAGCGTGTGCTGTGCCAGTATCAGTAAATCATAGCCCTCGCAGCCTGGTATGTGTTGGCAGTCCCCTGAAACCTGGTTCCCTGCCGGTAGATGCGCTAGCGCTCCCGCCGGGTATACAGGTGGTGGGAATGGCTGCCTATTCATCCTCGTCCTTCTGACCACTGTTGGGGTGTTGTTGAAGAATCCTGGTCAAATGTATGCTATGGACCAGGGGGTGTGATGACACGTCTAGGTGCGGCTCCGGCCGCGCCAGCCACCCGCGCCCTCCCCCCACTGGCAATCTTCTTGACTCTGTCTTGATACCGGGTCCAGATGGGGAGTGGGGAAGAGAGAAAGTGCGGTAGATGCTGCGTATGTCTACCACCACTATAAATTAATTTAAGCGCAAGTCACCGTGCCTGCTGCACCTGACTGTGTAGCACATGGTGTACGTCGTCGGAATCGACGGTCGAACTGTCGTGTGTTGGGCCCAGCAGTATTGTACCCCTAAAAGGGACCACGCGGTAGATGCGCTGGAACAGCACAGATCGGGGTCCCTAACGAATGTTAACGATGAGGGTACGACGGCAGACCCGGTTACAGGTCCACATCGCGCCTTTTGGGATCCGAGCTACCCCATTTTCTCTTGTTTAAAATCCTCACCAGTGTACGTTGTGAACCAGGAGGTGTTGTGGTACACCTAGGTGCGGGTTTACGCCGTGCCAGCCACCTGCAGCCTCTCCCACCTCCGGTCTTTTTGACACCGGGCCCAAGCAGGGGAGGAGGAGAGAGTGTGATGGATGCATGAAGTTGATCAACAAATTAAACGAACGAACCCCACCAAACTCTTAGAATTTTGTCCCAGAACTTTCCTCGCTTTCAACGACCGGAAGAAAGGAGGAAGCGAAATACCTACATTCTATAATCACAGTCAACGGTTACTCACGATCTTTTATACGTGAGTGCTGAAGCAAGCCTAACCGTTAGCGACCTAATGGTGACAAACCGGAATTTTGGCTTGCGATCCCCCACGTGAGGTATGTTTCGGGAGCGATTGCAAGAATCCTTAACGCCTTTGGGATTCAAGCGGTCCACAAAGTGGAATCCACTATCAGGCAGCAGATAATGTGACCCAAAGACCTGCTACCGGCCACGGAACAATCAGTAGTGGTCTACAGCATACCGTGCCCAAATTCCAGTGCGAGGTATGTTGGTGAATCGGGCATACGATTCTGCACAAGACTGCATGAGCATCAGCCTGCAGTCAACCGCAAGGACAGAATGTCACTGGTATATGGCCGCATACAACAGGAGAAACAAAGTTTCGCCCTTGGATAAACAAGCGTAATCGTCCGGGCTAATGACAAGATGGCCAAACTGATGCTCGAAAGTTGGTCCTTAGTTGACATAATCATTATCCGGCGTACCTGGCGCCACTCACAAGACTCCGGTCAGTCCGGACGGGGCCAACAGCACTGGCGAACAAATCGCGGCTTTTCCAACAGCTGTCACCTTCACAACAGGAGGAAAGAGCCAGCCGGAGGTCAGACGACCGACGCACCCGAACAGGCGAACGTGATTTGCACATGCAGGGGCAGCCAATTAGCCCATTCGTATGTGAGGGGAGGGCCCACGGACGCACAGACCTTGCGGCGACCACAGCAACCGGGCGACGGACAGAGGTCACACGAGGTCGCCAGCGGTCGTCCACGGAGAGACCAAAGCCAGAAGGCAGGCCAGAGTTCGTGCTTCAGGTAGGCCTATAACACGAGACAGGTGGCGAGTCAACGAAACTCTAGGCCAGTAGGAACAGGTATCCCGCCACTGTGATAATAAAAACGAGGAAGTTTCCGAAACGTCAGCGCCAATATAGTGCGGTCCATGGAAGCGCCTCCTTTGCTTCGTCTTCTACTTTTGGGGATGATGAACGGGATATTTTGTCTGGGCCTCGGATATTCACTCACGTGGATATATATATATATATATATATATATATAATGGTAGGGGCGCTCACAAATCGTTCTTACTGAACTCACTTCCCGTTGTGCCTTACAGACGCTCTCTTGAGCCCAACCAACAGCCGCACAGCGGCGCATGATATAGGCAGTGTGTTTTTACCGACAAAAACAATGCAGACAGGAATGGCCATTTCTGGCTTATTGGCCGTCGTCCGCCAGTCATACCCAACCCCAAAGTGTGGAACACCCGAGGCTCGAACCCGCGACCTGCTAGTTAGAAGTCCACGCCTCTAACCACTGGGCTACGAGCCCGTTGCTCTGTCGGTTTTTTGATCGGGAATATACAATGGTAAGGACGCTCATTTTCAGCTGCCCGTAAGGCACAACGGAACGAGTGAGTTCCGTAAGAACGATCGGTGAGCGCCCCTACCATTGTATTTCACCGATCGAAAAACCGCCAGGGCAACGGGCTCGTGGTCCAGTGGTTAGAGGCGTGGACTTTAACCAACAGGTCGTGAGTTCGAGCCTCGGGTGTTCCACACTTCGGGGTTGGGTATGACTGGCTGAAGACGGCTAATAAGCCAGAAATGGCTATTCCAGTCTCCCTTGTCTTTGTCAGTAATGACATACTACTCCAGCGTATTTTATTCAACCAATCCTCTCTCTTTCGTGCGCAGCTCAGGGAACAGAAGAGCAGAGGCAGGCTACGACAAGACAGAAATACAAATACGACCGAGTCCATGGGGGACACACGCGCAGCTGTACTACAACTCGAATATGACGAAGGTGCGATCGTCACTACAGCTGCGTCGTCCACTTATCCGGCAGGTGTGAAGACGAACGATCACAGTAACGCTAACGGACCCGATGAAGGTGCTATTTTCACTGCCACTCATGCGGCAGTTGAGAACAGAAGTGGCTGCGGGGGGTCAAAGAAGATTGCCAGCTAAGGTCAATGCAAACACGTGCGATGACAGCTAGCATCCGAACGACGGCCCCCGAGTAGACGTAAACCCGTTGTAACTAGATCGTCACCGCGTATAAATACTGTGAGGTGCGGTACAACACTCACCTCCAACGATGAAAGCTTGTTTGCTTTTAAGACGTCAGGGCAATATAACTATGGTTCCCGAGATCGCCTCTTCTTCTCATATATGTATATATGTATAGAGGCAGAATAGTATTGCCGACTAAGACAAGGGAGACTGGAATGACCATTTCTGGCTCACTAGCCGTCGTCAGCCAGTCATATCCAATCCCGAAGTGTGGAACACCTGGGACTCTATCCCGCTACCTGTTGGTTAGAAGCCTAACGCCTCTAACTGACAGGGCAACGAGCCCGTGATTAGAGACGTCGAACTTCTAACCAAAACGTCATGGCGCTGGTCAGCCCTCCTACAGTCTGAGCCCTTTGCCTTCCCAGCCGGGTCCTTCAACCCAAGTTCCTTGGTCCGTGACCGACACAGGCCACAACTTTGGGGCAGACAGCACGTAGCTGATCAGACGTCGGGCACACCACGTTGTGGGGAACCGATAACGAATGGTGTGAACAGCAGCACGGCTCACGTAAAATAGTCTGAGATAATGCTGCATGCGAATCAAACATTGCAGCCTCACTGAGGTGATGCGTACTAACACGAAACTGCATTTTGACACTTTGGTTCGGTTTTCATGATGCATCTGATCACCTACTGGCGATGTGAAGACAGCCACAGTGCTGATCAGTCGCCTTTCTGATCTTAGCCGACTTCTGTACCGAGCTTCAGTGCCAGCTCCACCCTACAGATTTCGAGTCAGAATAATACTTTATTAGACAGAACCCCGCCCTTGACTAGGCGGTCTGAGAGTCTTTTTTTTGATGTGTATTATCACAACTGCGGTTTGGCTGAACCAGCATCATCCGTTCTCTTTCCTTGTAACTCCATCAACAGGCGAGCATGCCAGACCTGATCACGAGGACTACGTTAACTCCCTGCAATTTGTTTAATCACGGTTTCATTGACTATTATCGTCGCGTAAACGCTGAAAAATGGTGTTAAAACTAATTTTTTGCTAAACATCCATTTCGTTGCATGTAAATTACGCCAGCAAAATTACCTGCTTAAGTAGCGCTCTTCGTCAGTGGTATTCTTCGGTAGAGAGGCGTGCATAGTTAATTTTTTATACATATCGAAACTTCATTGTGTGTCTCTTGAGAAACACTAATATACTTGAAAAAATCCTATTTTCAAAAGCTTCCGTAATCACCGACTTCCTCGAATCAATAATACTACCCTTCCATAAGTGCGTAATCGTGGATGAAACATGATTCCTTGTAGTGTAAGCATAAGAAGTGAGTGCGCGACAGAAAATGTAAAGCATGTATAGTAGGTGTGCCAACTCATAAAATGTCACAAGATAATTCCTATAACATCGGCAGATGTTCCCTGCGAATGGTCTTAGTGGACACGTAATGATATGTTTTTAGTGCACGACGAACAAGACTGTCGTCTTGCTTACTCGTGGACCGTTTTAGTCCGGTTGTCGTGAAAATTATGACATCCAGTCGGCGTCGATGGATGTCCTTGTGGTCAAAAACACCCTTTACAATGCTGACGAACACTTTGCTGTTGATGGTATCCGTAATCGACCGCCAGACTAGCCTCTCTCCGAATTTAATTGCCATCCAAACCATTAGCCGTCGACAGTTCTTGAAAGTTGCCATTGGCGTAATATGCTCTTTTTGGAAGTTCTTTCCGCATATGACCATCTGGGTCGACTTCAGTGGCCTGTCTAAAAATAAGACCTCATTACAGAAGTAAATGCTCTTCCAGAATGAGGGCAGGTAATCAATGCATCTCCTAGCTACGATAATAATAGGTTTTCTACTTAAAAGCGGAATGTTCACGGCCGATGAAGTTCAATTTCCTGCATCCTTGTCCTAATTATGTTTATAAGAAACATCGGCAGATGTCTCCTGGGAATCGCCTTAATGGGCATATAATTATACCTTTTTAGTGTACGACAAAAAAATTGTCGTCTTGCTTACTTGTGGACCGTTTTGGTCCACCCTGCTTATTTTGGGTACTATTCTGTCATTAAGTACTCGCCACAGAGTAACCTTACTAATACTAAAAATACTTTCTAACAGCTCACGCGACAACCCTTCGCTGCTAATTTCCGGATACTTTCATAGTCGACTGCTGAAAGACGTTGTCTGGACAACTTTATCGCACGGCGTGACACAGAAAAGTAGCAGCATGTCGCACGTACTTAATGCATGTCTGTTTACGCCTATTAGTTCTCGACGTGGTAAAACAAACTACTGTCCATCAAGTTTATTACTAAATTTTATGGCACGAAGCGTCATAAATTTTCAAAAAAGAATTTTCTAGGCTGATTTTGGCCCTTTTTTCTTGAAGACAATGTAAGTTGTCAAACCCGCCCTCACCTGATTTTCATGGAATCAAAATCGAATTTTCCGTTTCCAGGCGGGTTGTTTTTCGTACTTTTTCTGTTTATAGTAATCTTCGTTTATTGCACACTGTACATAAACATGAAGTTTTAATCTTAGAATTTTCCATAACGTAGGAAATTATCTGGATATCAAGAAAGGTCAGATTTCGCCCAAATCTGGCCTGTTTTCCTTTAATAAAACTGACTTGAAGTGAATCTCTCTTTAGTTTTTGTGTCTTAAATCATTTTATTGAACACAAATAACAACACCAGATGCATGACATACTTCTCGCTCAAATTTCGACCACGAAATTCCATACTTTAGACCACCTACTGTAGGTATTTTACCCAAGCACAGTGATGGTACGTAGATGATTGCAAAGACTGGGTAAATCTACAGCCGGCTGTGGCTTGCAAGTCTGCTTTTCCTGACGCCCATTTAAGGGTTGCGCCCATTGTGTCTTGAGGCATGCCAACAAAACACTCTTCTACGCAGAATGGTATTATCGACAAAGACAAGGGAGACTGGAATGGCCATTTCTGGCTTATTAGCCGTCGTCAGCCAGTCGTACCCAAATCGGAAGAGTGGAACACCCGAGGCTCGAACTCGCGACCTGTTAGTTAGAAGTCCACGCCTCTAACAGCGCCCCCCCCCCCCCCCCATTACACTCTTCTACGTTCACGCGTAATTTGGACAGAGTACGTGAACTTGGCACAACTATTGCCACACCTGATCTAGCCAGCCTTGATGGCGCCATGGATCGCACCTCTCCACGCGTCGTAGTTTGACTGAGGCAACGTCATCCTTCATTCATAATTCCACCAACAGTCAGGCATATCAGACATGTTTATTAAGATTACGTTAACTCTCTGCAAATTTCTCCAACCTCGGTTTCAGTTATTATTGTCGTCGCACGAATGCCGACAGCATTAAAACTCTTTTTCTTTAATGAATATCCGCTCTTTCTTGTGTAATCTACGCCAACGAAAATACCTGCATACTACCTTGTTTAATTTTCGGGGGAACTAATGCACAAACTTGGAGTGGATCCTTCGGAACAGACCTTGTCAGGCACAGTCCGAAATTTGATATGAATATTTGAGCCGAAATCCATCAGCTACTGTTGAATAAACGAGTAATATTCACAAAGCGCCAACAGCCAATAGTACAGAATAGTGTAATTATTTACCATACTGACCAATTTCGGACCGTGCCTGAAAAGGTCTCTTCTGAGAGATTTACTCCAAGTTCGCATATTCATTTCCTCGGAAATCAAACAAGACAAGGTGAAGCTGAAGTTCGCATTACCAGAAAACACACGGGGACGGTTGGGCGACCCACTGATAAGCCGAACTCCTCTCATCTGCGTCAAGCAGCGGCACAAGATCGACAAAGCACGCATGTCTGGGCTCTTAGCTTGTACCTGTGTTGTCAGTGTGGTAAATAAGTACACAACTCTATACCTGCACATGTTGTTTTGTTTTTCATTGGTGTTTATCAGAAGGAAGGCATGTACAATTCATTCTCATACTTATCGAAACTTCTTTGAATTTGATTAACTCCATTATGTATTTTCGAGTATAAAAATGGGAGAAGACGGAGTTTGGTGTAAAATATGCATACGAAAGAACAGTTCTTGCGCATGTTTTCCATAAAATATATTTAAGTTTGTAAGTACACCAAAAATTAACGAGAAAAAATAGTACTATTTAAGTAGCCCCTTTGTAGTGAGTACGATTTTTGCAGGCGGCCGAAAGACGCTCATTTGAACACCGGTATCTCGCCGCGATCGAATCATCATTGGATTATGCTGCACGCTTATCACTAGTAAAACCCCACCCGAGCAGTCCTTTCGGTTAACATATTATGAGATGGGCTGGTCACTATACAATTCTGATCTAAACCTCAAAAAATTCGACGTGAGTACTTTTTTAATTTTGCCTCCTCTCTGCTGGCGAATCTTGACTGGAAACAATAAGAGTTCCTACCAAAATTAATGATACCTCTATCTAGATCTTTCATCCATTTGCACACGATCTTTTTTATCCGATAGGTAATAACGAGAAACTCGCTTCTTATTTAGTATGTGCAGAGAATAGTACCTGTGCCCTCTCCCACTTCCGATCATCTTGACTATGTTTTGACACCAGGCCCGGGTGGGAGAGGAGGGGTTGCGGTAGATGCTGAGCAATTCTGCACCCACAGTAAACGTGCTTAAGTCACCTGCCTGCTTTGCCAAACTGCTGGGCACACGGTGGTAATCGTCGGAAACGACGGTCGAACTGCCGGCAGGAAATAGTATTCCTCTAAACGTTGGTAATCGATGGTACGGAATATTCGATGTTAACCATTTAAGTAGTTCGCCTGGCTTTAGGGTAGGCCGCACTTTTGCACCGTTGGGGTTTCCAAACTCTTGGTGATCTCGGTAGGCAAGTCCTTCTCATTAAAGTATTCGGGCTCATGCATGTTCTGGCCGTAGGGTTAGGGAAAAGTACGGATACGGCATCATGTGCAGATCTAATCGAAGGCCTATAAACGACGGGTTTCTTCAAGACGAAATGTTATAATTTTTCAAAACTGGCCTTCGGGAACATTATTTTTCTAATGATAGTTTTATTATCTTCTCCGGCTAAGTAAACTAGATGTTTACCAAGAGTTGCAATTATTTTGTGTCTGACCTGCCTGACATCTGATGATGTGGACGAAAAGCGTACATACTACACAGGGCCGCGTCCTACCAGTTAGTTCTGGTTGCTGGATATAACATAAGCAATAGGTACTTTGAACGTCGTTGCCGATGATGCCCACCACAGTAGGTTTGAGAGCAGGCACGGTGACTTGTGCCTGATTCCTCTTATAGTGATAGTAGACTTGTACGGCATCTACTGCATTAGTTCCTCCTCCCCCACCTGGACCCGCTGTCATGACCAAGTCAAGAAGATGGGAGGTGGAAGAGGGCGCAGGGGACTGGCGCTGCCGCAGCCGACCATAGGCGTGCCGCCTCGGATCCCACTGAGTAGTAGTGCCATAGAGGTTACATTAAGAAGACATCGCAGTCTGACTCTCAGTCCACCAGTCAGCCTCTTCACATAAACACGCACAGGGCCGACTGTGAGGTCCGCGTCAGTTGGCAACCCTTCAAAGTCATGACTTTTAGAGCACCGTGCTATCGTCAAGCGCGTCAGATTGTTTATAGTGAGTAAAGAGCGCTGAGTCGTCCACCTCACTCTCCGCTCCCAGTCACTGTCTGAACTGGTAAGCCGTCTGCACCGGCGAACGGGCGCAGTGGTTATGGAGGTGGCGGTGATCGACGACAACGCCGAGGCACGGGAATTCGGAGCGCCGTCGTGTTCGACCTGTGGGCAACAGTTGCGGTCATCGGACGGTTGGTGAATTTGGTCTGAAGATAACCGACATATATATATGGTAGAATGACGCTCACCAATCGTGTTACGGGACTCGCTCATCCCGTTGTGCCGTGGGGCTCTTACTTGAGTTCCGCCAGCAGCCGTACAGCGGCGCATAATGTGGGCAAAAGAGTATTGCCGACAAAGACAAGGAAGACAAGAATGACTATTTCTAGCTTACTAACTGTCGTCAGCCACCAATACCCAACGCCGAGGTGGGAAGCACCTGTCACGCAATCATGCGACCTGTCGGTTTGAAGTCTGTCGGTAGTACTAATCTGCCTATATTACGCGCATGTCAAATTAGCGCGCTACCCCCACTGTTGTGGTGAGGATCTTGCTCAATCCCATCCTGTCGGCCTGTCAGCTTACTACTGGCGACAACGAAAATTGTGCCATAGGACACATTCCGCATATAATACGTAGACAGCTCATTAAAAGTGCAACAGGCTAGACGCAGACGGCCGTCCAACATATATATATATATATATCAGGAATGGGCGCACACCGATCTATTGGCTTCACGAAGCAAACAAGCTCCGTATGTGTGGCAAAGGTCACGAACAGGCAACCAATTACCAGGCCGAAGTCGGCCAAGTCATAATAGCAGCAAGGAGGGACGACAGAGAATGCGGGTAGATTGATACAGTACTGTTTCGGGCTTATTGTGCCTTCATTCAGCCAATCATAACCCTGACCACCAGCAGCTGGGACCAGAAACACAAACATGCGCACAGACGCACCTGGCGCAGTTGGTCCACCAGATGGGTCATAAGCACTTCATCGAACAGCAGTTCATCAGTGCCTCGCCACCTGTCATTCTCTGTCGCTGCAGATCGGGTATTTATCAATCAGGAATGGGCGCACACCGATCTATTGGCTTCACGAAGCAAACAAGCTCCGTATGTGTGGCAAAGGTCACGAACAGGCAACCAATTACCAGGCCGAAGTTGGCCAAGTCATAATAGCAGCGACTTGAAATTTCGGTTCTGACCCTAAAAAGTCATGTCCCGATGATTTAACTCCAAGTCCTGCACTGATTAATTTCCGAAATTATTCACCTGATTATTCACTGGAGTTCATATACCAGAAACCGCTAGAGAACGCTGGGGGTCCCACTGAAGAGCCGAACCCCTCGCAGCTGTGTCACGCAGCGGCAGAATATCGGTGAAACACGTGTCTGGGCTTTTAGGAAGTATCTATGTCGGGAGTACGATATAGTACAGTTACCATATATATATATATATATATATATATATATATATATATATATATATACAGTGCGTGACCTATCCCATGAAATGTTGGCTGAAATTCTGAAATGCTTTTTCGATTAGGAAGGATTACTTGGTCGCGGTTGTGATACTGGTTATTTTAAGGCATACTCTTATAACATAGTGGACTCGGCAGGATGTCGGCTTTTAAATGCACTTCCTTTCAATCTCCTGTAGAAAGCGTGCTCGGAAAAAAAATGACTACTTAAGTAGCATGCATTTTTCCCATTGATTTTCGATGGTCTTGCAAATTCAAATATATTTTATAGAAACCACAAACAAAAATATGCTTTCTTTTACTCAATCAATAGAGAATCGCGTCTTCTTTGTATTTTATACTTAAGGAAGGAGTATAATTAGGTTTTAAAAGAGTTTTCTAATTGCCGAATAATTTGGAGCCTGATCATTCGTTGCATTAGCGCTAAGTGATTACACTCTACAAGGTGCATGCGTTCCCCGGAAAGAAAATCCCATATTTTCTATGTCATTAAAGAGATATCATACAGGGTCCATAAAATTTTGCAATGGATGCGGACCATGTTGTACATTTTATGAGGAGCAATGGTAAACGGCCAGGTACGATGCTATC
Organism: Spirometra erinaceieuropaei; assembly: GCA_902702965.1. Lineage (NCBI taxonomy): Eukaryota > Metazoa > Platyhelminthes > Cestoda > Diphyllobothriidea > Diphyllobothriidae > Spirometra > Spirometra erinaceieuropaei. Next base: position 766,384 of record CACRXP010000065.1, read on the forward strand.
TGAATGGACATATCGCGATCTTAAAAAGTCTCATAATAAGAAACTTTTTTACAACCCAATTGTACTCCTTCCTTAAGTATAAAATATAAAGACGACATGATTCTCTATTGATTGAGTAAAAGAAAGCGTATTTTTGTTTGTGGTTTCTATAAAATATATTTAAATTTGCAAGACCATCGAAAATCAATGGGAAAAATGCATGCTACTTAAGCAGTCATTTTTTACCGAGCACGCTTTCTACAGGAGATTGAAAAGAAGTGCATTTAAAAGCCGACATCCTGCCGAGTCCACAATTTTATAAGAGTATGCCTTAAAATAATCAGTATCACAACCGCGACCAAGTAATCCTTCCTAATCGAAAACGCATTTCAGAATTTCAGCCAACATTTCATGAGATAGGTCACGCACTGTATGTATATGTATGTATATATGAATACAGAGCTTTTTCTAGATTCTGGTTGTTTTGCTCCTGTCACTTCCTGCTCTCCCATTCCTGCAACTCTGATTCATTTCTTTCAGTGAAATTGTAAATATTGTCTCCCTTTTTTCCAGTCTACTAACGGTGCTTAACCACTTACTGGAAATGAAATCTTACCAATATCCGGCGCCCTACCTCTCCTTGGAGGATAGTCGTGACTTTCCAAAAGGGGATGACAGTGATGATGAAGACAATGATGCCATCTTTGACAGTCAGTCTGTGATTTCCAGTCTCTCTGAGGATTATGGGTGAGTACTCTCTCCTCTTTTTTTTGGTATGATTATTCGTTCGAGTTTGTTTCGTCAAAGAGAAACGACTTCCGCTCTAAAATAACTGCATTGTCTCGTATAAGTTGCTAGCATTTGGGAGTGCTAAGGCTCGGGGTGCCCTGGCAGCTCAATGCAGCGTTTTTGGGACTCACTTCTGCAATGATGGCGTATCAGCTGTCCCCTTCACTTGCAGGCGGAATCACAAAATGTGGGATGTTAGGAGCTTATAGCGACAACTGGAAATAACTGTTGGCCACGATTACCCTTGTTGAACGCTTTGGGATTACTGAGAATGCTGCCTTCTCGCATGAAAATGCCTTACTCTCTGAGTCCAAATTGAAAACAGTTTGCCTGTGGTTAAAATTAGGCTTGAGTTGGACGTAAGCTACCGGTAATTTGAGCAGTAGCTTTTCCTTTCCTCACATTTATTTTAAATGTCAAACCTTCTACGCCAAAAAACATGATTACTCCAAAGTAAAGGCGTTCTGTCGGAGTTCTTCCACCCTGTGATTGGGAAATCCAGGGTTTAACTGCATTCGAGCGAGAGAGGTTTTATTCCTAAACACACATAACCGCATTGGCTTGGGCAGATTACAACTGGGTTCTCACTAAAGAATGTCCGTATCTGAAACCAACCGATTCTCCTTTGGCGATAGTTTTACCGTCACGAGGGATGAGATCTAGTATTGTCCCAAAGACCCGTCGAAAGTTGTGTGGGCGACAAGACAAAGATTCCCAATCAAAAGTCAGGGAAGACGGTTTGAGTTGGACAACCTTTACTGTTTTGGAAGTGCGTACACAGAGGCTCTGTGGGCAGTCGCCGCGAGCGCGCTCACCAGGCATGCTGTTGTCTGTGTCCGCCTTCGAGGTGCTGAGACCCAGCGCGTGTGTGCGCCTTTCGTTGTCTCCGCGTCCGCCAGCCAATCAGACGGGGGACAGCGTTGATTGGACCTCGAGCACTCGCGAGACTAGTGACAAGCCTCGCGCGGACCAGCAGTGTATCGATAAGGAGTGTGAGGCGGACAGGAAGACAGCGTGGCAAAGGCGGTGGGCAAGGAGACGCGAACTGTTACAGGCCTAGTAGCATTTTACGCTAGAAACACTCTTGCACAACATCGGCCACATCCGCTAGTTCCAGTGTAGCTACCTCCACTCCACGTTCGGGACATCATTCAGGGTCATGTCTCGGAGCCCACATTGGCGAGAGTGCCACAAAGGCCGCGCCAGGTAGGAGCCCGAGGTATCTCGTCGATTGGCAACCCTCCCGGCCGCTACTCTTAGCTATCTGTGTTTAATTCTATAGTAGATGTGCTAACTCATGAAATGTCAACCAAAATTTCGAAATGCGTTCTCGTTTCGAAAAGACGAATTAAGTAGTGTTGTAAAACTAATCATGATGCAGCATACATCTATAATGATTCAGTTACCTCAGGGTGTCGGCTTTCGAAAGAACTTATTTTCGGCTGCATGCAAGATCTATACTCTGCAAAAATGACTACTTAAGTAGCATGCAATGTTCTCATTGATTTTCGACGCCCTTGAAAAGGTAATAATATTTCATGGAAAACATGCATAAAAACATTCATTCTTTTACTTATTCGATA
>CACRXP010000065.1:768822-810153 GCA_902702965.1 Spirometra erinaceieuropaei
GCCTTCACATGTACTTTATTTTGATAGCACGCTCGGCCCCATCTGTATGTTTACTCCAGCCCATCGTCAAGGTTCGGCCTTCCGGTGCATACTAATGGGACTTACCGATGATTCAGGCTGTCGTCTGATGGAGAAGCAACAGAACGATGTCCCGCTGTCAAATCATTCACATGCCGGCAATTAGGCTTCATTGGGTGGGGCTAATTTTGTTCACGGGTCTTTCTTGGCTTAGGTGACGGGGAATGCCTTTTGCACTTGGCAAGTCTGCATCCGGCTGCAGGTTTCACCGATTTTCATCTCACTTTTTGGTAAGGTGTGGTTATGTAGCCGCGCTTCATGGACACAATACTGGTGACCTACTTAACCATTTTGAGTTGGTGTGATTACGTCGGCAGGGTGTTGCTGTGCGTTGCGTTGTGTGTTCTGTTGTCCGCCTTGTGTCTTTGTTACCGTGTCTACCTGTTTCGGCCCAATATCGATGATCCTTGTTGACTTTTGACCTGTCGTCCCCTAACTTTCGCGTTGGTTGTTTCAGGATTAGGGTTGAGGGCTGCAGTTAAGGGTCAGGGTTGGGGTTAGGGGTAGGATTAAGAGTTAGGGTTTAGGGTAGGGGGTCAGGTTTAGGTGTTATAGCTAGGGGTTAAGGTTTCGGGTTCAGATTAGGGGGTAGGGGTTAGGACCACTATTTTCCAACCACTCAAAGTACAACCAAGCATTCCGAATAGCTTTTCTTTTGCATGCAATTATTTAGCTTCGTCTCCTGCGCGTTCCCCGGCCTCACCTGTAAAAACCCCCATTACCCCCATTCATAGTGAGTTCAAAGGCGCTCGCTCATATTTCCCTTAATAAACTCAAACCACCGATCCCGTATTACAGGTGGCTGGGGTTTGTCTACCTCAGGTGCGGTTACATAACCATATCTGGCCCGCTTTTTATTCGGTAAATTCTTTGTAGTTTTCCTCCAGTAAATCTTTCATGGACTATTAAGCCGTCTACTGGATTGCCCCTGAAAAGAGTTATTCAAAGTTGAACCCACGTCGAGGAAAGTATGCCAAAAGACGGCAAAATCCACATGTGATGATGTAGTCGAAGGCAATACAGGAGGAATTTGTCTTGATGGGGAAGAGGAAAAAAAATATAAATTGCCCCATAGCTTTCCAGATCTCCTGGACTTTTTCCTAGTAAGTAGGTGCATGCATTTGACAACGAATACCATGGATACAGCCCTACCAGGGAAAGGCTTTTGCTTAAGCTGTAACCATATAGCATGATGTCGGACCTGGATCCTAGTTCTGGGTGAGAAAGATAGGTGCAACAAACCTAGAATTAGTATTTTGACGAGCATTTGGGAGGAGGGGAGGCAGGGGTATTTGAAAGTCCTCTTCTGCGCTGCCATCTGTGATTTTCTGTGCTCGGTATTAGGCAGATGAAGGAGCCTGTTTGGACAGAATTCTTGGTGGAGCAAGTGACTGAGGTCGTTTTGAGGACTTTGGGGCCGTCAGTCCTGCCCTCACGTCCATGACGAAAACGACGGGGAGGTGCTAATTCGTAGGCGTAAATTCGGAAAAAAATGAGGTATGACACATGCAGAATTGGGAACTATATCAACTTCTGTCTTTTCCGTTTAGATGATATACTCCATCCCCGTATCACTCCTTCCACAATTGCATTTGGTTTCGGTTTTGGCCCATTACCGGTATCAGATATCAGCATTGATTACACAGTCGTGGGGGAAAAAGGTACTAAGCGAATAACCCTCTTTGCGTAAGGGTAGCATTGGAGTATTGGCAACCCTGTTCGTGCGCCTCCCAGCTATCGTCACTTCCGCGTACAGTTAGCATGTCATACCTACTTTTCTAGCACTAGTAATAAGACTACCGTGGGCGGCATTTGTGGTGTACTGGCGCTTGGATACGGCTGCTATTGTGCCTGAGCTAGCCCGACCGTCAGTGATCTTGCACACATAGTACTTATGCAGCAACTGAGAACGAAGACAGAGGATGCTGAAGCCATCTTTACGAATAGTGTCGAACCGGGGTTGTGCACTGACCAGTTTCGCCTTCTTCAACCGGGCGACATTGCCAGATTTTTGGGCAGCGATACGTGAGACGGACGACGAACATCATGTCCAAACCATCGCGGCCACCTGTCTGGAATAGCATGAGCAAGGTCCCCGCGACGTTGTTTGACGTACTGAGAGCTGCCCTATTGGGGATGTAGTCGGGTATGCCTTCCTCGAGGGACCGCCCTCAGTCAACGATGGCCAGAAGCCCCTAATTTTCAATTGTTATCCAAGCATACAGCTCAGCATTTTAAAACGTACAGGCGGACTGACCGAGCGGAAACCGATCGGATGTGGTTTGGTAGCCCCACCTGAAGTAAACAAACCCCAGTCACTTCTAATACCGGAGCGGTGATAATAGGGGTTTTTATAGGAGGAGCCGGGAACGCACAGGCGATGAGGCCAAGCAGTTGTATGCAAAAGAAAAGCTATTGGGAATGCGTGGTTGTATTTAGAATGGTTGAGAAATAGTTGCGTTAGCCCCTAAACCCTAACCCCAACCCCAACAGTATTGTGTCCATCAGGTGGAACTACAAAACCACATCTTACTCGGAAACCGAATTGTTAATTCCTTATGATAATTAACAGATTGGAACAGATTTGTCCCAAACCGTGTGGTATCGAAACCTAATGTCTTTAGTGAGACTATAACAGTGATTAGTATTCAATTGAGTCTTAGTTTAGTCCTTACGTGAGGGTGTGCCGACTTTACTTGGAAAATACTTTCGGCCACCGGCAACTATGCAGCCAGAAAAATCACTACTTCGGCAGCGTACTTATTTCAATTTATTCCAAGACCGATAACTTTTTTTAAGAGAATAGCCTCTGTTTTGTAAACTACGTCCTCTCATGAGCACATACACGGAGGAGTTGGATATAGTGTCTTGATACAAAAAGATGCATTTTACAGGCATTTTAATAGTCTTTTGGACATACGTCAATATCTAGCGGCTCCTTAAGACTGCTTTCAACTTACGCCATTGTCTGTCAGGTTGTCACTTCGTCGAAACCCGAAAATAGTTTCGAGTTTCCTTCGGCGGCACGTCCGTAGATCGTAGCTCTGATCAGCCAAAGTATTCTACTTATTCGAGGAAAAAGCACATTCTAAGATGCAGTCCCTTAAAACTAATTGTAAGCCCGCTCAAAGAATACTAGTCGACTTTATAGAGGCATCGGAAGTCTGTGTAAAGGCCTATTTTGTCAAGTACTTCTTAGTTGAGCGGGGAAGCAAACACTGCAGGGGATTTGGGCGAAATATATGCACCCCCCTCTCTGGAATCAAACTGTAACGGCTAAGCGGTGATGGCGTACGCTCAGTACGCCACAACTCCAGGCCATATCCCAAGTTGTTAGAAGCAGGACGCCATTTGGTTAGGACACTTTATTCTGTACAGAATAGTGAAGGGGAAAGTTGGCAACCGGACGAGGATGCGTCCGCGAGAGCGACGAGCCCTGTGTCGCCGAAGGTCGCCGCTGCAAAAGTGTTGTGGTATTTTGTTTACGCTAGTGTTCTGGACTGTTTCCGCCTGTCTTACCAATCAGCGATAGGAGTTGCGTTGATTGGCTCCGAGCCCACGCGAAGGTAGTGACTAGCCTCGCGTGGTGCAGGCAGAGAATCGACCGACTGCGTGGTGCAGACAGTGAATTGCAACGAGACAAATCGAAGCCGGGCAGACGTGCGTGCCATAGCAGGCTGTCGCTAGAACGTAGACGCAGGCGCTAGCGAGAGGCGCGACGTAGCCATTATGGCTGTCCACTACAAAACTCCATACTGCTCCATGAACGTGGCAACTCCCAATGTCATTGGCTAATTCTGTTCTTAATACCTGCGAGAACGGTACTAGCAGAACCAACCACCAGTGATGTCGTCCCATATTAAGGTCCGCATTCCTAAGCCGTGCACTTCCTACTGGGGTCCGAATCGTCCAGGTGTTGAACCTCCGCCGTGCAATCACGGTTCAGTATGCTTACATTTTGAACCATATCAATGGCACTGAGTCCCCATTATGTTACCGTGTAAGGTTGCAACATTTTATTTCTTCTGCCGGTTTATGGCATACGCTGTCGCCAGATAAATAAGTAAAGTAGGCATATTTTAAACTGCATCATTTTCGGAAAAGAAATCAAATAGCGGCTGAACCACTGTGGTACAATGAAATGAACTTGCCGAACAGGCTGTTGAGAGTACCATTTTCCGAGGTCGCTCACCAAATGCGAGCGTCTACCCAAAAAATGAAGGGATCAACCGTGTGAGCATGGATTTCAGAGGACAAGGTTGGATTTATTTGACTCTCGTTCTCCAGAGTGGGTTCATTAGGCGCATTAAGTAACATCGACAAGATGCTAGTGCGACTGTAATATGATCCCCCCTTTACTTCTGACCCGCGTATTCTCGTTCACTCATCCAGACAGAACCTCGCATCACCGACAGCTCTCATGGAGGTAGACAGACTGACTGTGCATACGCCGACAGCTCCCTTCAAGCTTATTGTAAAAGGTCAGTCCATTGGTTAATTGCTCTCTCTCTCTCTCTCCGCAGCATGAACATTATAATTGAATTTGTTTTAATCCCTTATTGATCTAAAATGGGCGTTTTTCGCCGTGCTTGATAAGGCAGACTGTATAAAAAGGCATCATGGTAGTCCAACTACAACAGTTCGATCGTCGATTCCGACAATGTCCAACGTGTGCTCCACAGCAAGGTGCAGCAGACGCAGCCGCTTGCGCGTGAATTAGTTTATAGTGATAGTGGACTTGCGCAGAATCTAGCGCACTCCCCCTTCCCACTCTCCACCTGGGCCCGATGTCAATACAAAGTCAAGAAAACCGGAGGCAGAGGAGGACGCAGGTGGCTGTCACGGTCGGACCCGCACTTAGGCGTGCCACCACACCCTGGTCTACAGCATGCACATGACCAGGATTTTTCACCACCAACAACAACATCCCAACAGGAGTCAGAAGGACGAGGATGATGACTGGGCAGCCATACCCACCATCCGTATACTCAGCAAGAACGCAAGCGAATCTACGGGTAGGGAACCAGGTGTCAGGGAACTGCCAGTGCATACCAGGCCGCGAGGGCCGTGGCTTGCTGATACTGGCATAGCGCACGCTTTCAGACCCTTTGACCAATCAAATTACACCGCCTGCCTAAATACCTCTTGGTATCGGTTCGTTACCTCTAGTAGGCCCATCAAGGGCAGATGTAGACCGCTTGCATCTTACCGTCTTGAGGCTTCGGGCCGGTCATTGATCGTTGGTTCTGTGGCTATTACAATGAGTTTGTTTGAGTTGGTAGGTCTGCAGATTGCGCACTTATTCTGGTGAGTTGGATAGTATTCGATTTACCTCTTTTGGTATAAGCATCTGGGCTGCATCTGAGAGGATCGGTCCCGAAGACTTTGCATCAAATCAAGATATTAGTTTTATATAAAGTTATAATCACATTTTTGGTCGGATTGGTACTAGGAAGCACGCATAGAATGCTGTTAAGAGAACTCCGATGTTCCTTACTTGTCCTTTTACTTGGTAAATCTGATTTAAGCAGCTCTGATTATATCGCGAGTTGTGCCACTCCACGCGAAACCATCTGTGGCAGCAAATCTAGAAACCCCGACCCATTCCATCCTCCAGCGAGGCAAACCGAATACAGACGGCCCAGGAACAACCACTTCCATGCCTTAGTGTTGAGTTGAGTTTTTAGTTGGCCTCCTATTCGACGCCGGACAACGCTGGACAGCGGCGCCGGATTGAGGGCGGTAGCACTGGGCTAATTGGGTGGACGACGAATAATGTCTTTCTTGGGTGGCCTGAGATGTCCTCGCGATTTTGTCACAAGAGGTGCAGACTTCCTCTTTCGAAACTAAGCTAATGTACCTAACTTAAGGGATGGTTCCCAGACGGCAGTGGTCAGACGACCCCAATTTTCGCTCATCTTCCACGCTCACAGTCGAGGACTAACCGGACGGACACCCGATGCCCGCCGATCTTTGTGGGGTTGGAGATGTCGCGTTGGATTCATACACACTTTCTAGGAACTGTGAAAATCCCGCTATCAGTATCGCTTCGGGGGCGCTGTCGTCCTTACTCTCTGTCCACTCGCCAACAGCCCTGCCCGGGGGGTATTTTAATCTGTCTACTTCTTTAGGTTGGCAGTCGTTATCCTCGAGGGATTACTTCTCCTGGCTAGGGCAGGAACTCGAAAACCCATTGGTCTTCCCAGTGTTTAGGAATAAACCGGCTGGTTTGGCGATTCCATTCACACGTGACACCACAGACTATAGATCACCTAGGCTTCAGGCGAGCAGGGCGATATCGTTAGCTTAGTCAAAATCAAGCAGGCGACGCTCGTGAGCAAATCCAATATCGTCAAAACTGTGAAAGGCCCTTCCGGGAATTCGGCCAGGGACGTATTTGGACAGAATGGGCGACAGAATACGACCCTGTATAACACCGAACGAGTTGTCAAACAGCTGGTACGGATTGTTATTGGCTAGAACTCACGCCGTGATCGAGTGATAGCAGGCTCCGACCATGACGATGATGATTTCTGCTGACATGCCATCATCTTTCACCGCCTGCCGCAGCGACTAGGGCTACGGCGAAGTTAACAGAGCGGACGGTCATCGGCTGCTGGCAATCAATGCTTCGAAGTTTCATCGACTAGTTAAAAACGCAAGTCCGAACGGTAACTGGTGCCTGTGCTGGGTTTATTGGGATTGTGCCTTCCGACTTGCACTGCCAGATTTCCGTTTATATTTATTTCTGTGGACTCCGTGTCAGATGATCGAGTTTGTGGCGAGCAGCCATCATGACAGGCCGGGCGTCATTGTTCAAGACTTCGCTGCCTCAAGGTCATTCGCCCCTTTGCCGTGAGCCGTCCCAGACGCGCTGACCTGAAGTCGCACGACCGACAGCTCGGGCATACCCGCGTCCGCACAGCCGCAGCTGCCCATGAGGCCACTTGAACGTACCTCCCCCTGCAACCAGCAAAACAAGCCACCCCTCGGCAAATGCAATACACACTGACTGGCCGCCACCACTGTCTCAGGGACTCCCAGGCATGACTGGACGCAGTCAACACCAGCCCTGGCTTCGCCAGTGGCCACTGCCGCCTGAGAGGACAACTCCGGGTTCTGTGCACAATAAACCCCTCAAACTGGTGACTTCCGTCTTCTCTCTACAACTCGGGATCTGGCCTGACGGTAGTAGCGCTCTGAGTACAGACGCACACACTCACACCGCTTGGTCACGACAAGTTTTCATTTTAATACACGCAAAACTTCTGACACTTATTACCCATTGATCAAAATCCTGAAGCATACATTAAAGTAGGAAACGTTGCCTGAGTGACCTTTCAATGTGAAACAGGACTGCATCACTAGTTCAAGTTAATCCGTACATGCATGTGGGTTCTACAACGGACGCATGTCTAAGTGTCAATCATTAAAACGCGGTATTTAGCTAATTTCATGCTATTAGTCAAACTTCTGGAAAATAAAACAGTAGTTGTTCTGAATTACGAATTCAAGTGTGGATAGGAAAACAGCGTGTGTCAAACGTCTCACCTTTAACGTATCCTGTCTGTCTCGTTGGAACTAATATCTGGCGTAGAGAATGGGGCCCGATCTGGTTAGGTAAGTTCCTAGACGCGATCTCGAAGGACCTAGTCCACCTTCCCTATGTTAAGACGTGAGGATGTGTGGGTAGTATTCAGAATTGCTTTGAGTCCTATACGATTAAACTGGCTAATTCGAAGGCTCGGTTAGTTCAGTTGTCCAAAAGTGTCCAGTGGGTTCTACCATTGCGAGAGGCATGCCTCTATATTTGATTTGAACCCTTCAAATTATTGTCCACTGCTTGAATTATGACTCCCAGAACTTGGGTCCTGTTTAACTGATGACGCCGTCCCCTACTCTATCATATCCCTACAGATCTCAGTTTTTCCGTGCGCGTTGGCGAGTCTTTGCTGATTACGGGCCCGAGTGGAATCGGTAAGACCTCTCTTTTGCGGGTCTTGGCGGGTCTGTGGCCAACTTCCAGCCTACAGGCTTCCATCGAGGGTGACCTTGAAGAAGAAGAAAGAAGAGGAGCCCGCATTTCGACAGCCCTGAGACCCAACGAGATTTCATACATGCCCCAGCGTCCTTACCTGTCTCCAGTCCTGCCGGACGTTCTGGAACACCTGTTGCCAGAAGCTCTGGTCCTGGCGGAGGACCTGGATGAGTCCGACAGGCGGGCTCTGCGCCTTCTCCATCTCCTCCTCTTTGCCTCAAATCCACCGCCGAGGCCGCATCATGAGGCGACCCTCAAAAAGCCCTGCTGTGTCCGTCCTCGAGGCCATTCATCAGGATCTCACAAAGATACCGGTACTGAAGATGTGTTAATTTTTATGCTATTCATACATCAAGCAGTCAGGTGGATGAGTCGTCACCCCAGTGGGTGGATGCTACCGTCGCGAGCGATGACATCCACTGCGTGTCTCTTGAGGTAGATGTAGCACCGGTAAATTGCGCGAGAATTAGTTTATAAGAAGGCAGGCTTGCGCAGCGTCTGCTGCACTCACTCACCTGGCTTCGGTGCCCAAACGACAAAGTTAAACAAGCCGTCTGTGCGTGTCACACACACAGCCTGGTCCACCCGATCTCACTAAATGTTGGCAAAAATTCTGGGATGCGTTCCCGATTAGGAAGGATCACTTAAGTGGCATTGTTATACTGATTATCATGCAACATAACCCTTGTAACATTTCGATTTCTCCAGGGTGTCGGCTGTTGAATGCGCTGCTTTTTGACCTCCTACAGAAACCGCAGTCGGCAAAAAATGACTACTTAAGTAGCATGCATTTTTACTTTCTCTCTATTTCCTCACGGTAGGCCGAATTCAGGGTAGAATCTGCAGCTTATATTTGTTTGCCTAAACGAACATTTGGCTGGTCGTGGCACAGTTGCTGACCTGCTGAAGTGAACTCGCAATTGTAACACCAAACTTCAAGGCGATTTGCCATTAAACAATTGAGAGAGATAGAGAGGAATTCACTTTATTTTTAAATCCTAAATTTAAAATTTTCAGCAAAAATTGGCTCCATTCACTATGGGCAGTAAATAAGTTAATAGATTATTCCCGAGTCGAAAAGTTTAACACAAAAGGAAAGATTATTACGAGGACAGATCAAGTCTTAGTTTCTGTTATTCTATCTCCACACGTCAGATAGCGCGCCGGGAATGCCAATACAGAAGCCCGAAAAGCCGATGTGCGACAAGACATAAGTCGGAATCTGTGGCGCATCGGGTGGGAAGACTTCACAGAAATAAGATCAGAATGCAAGGGATGGGTAACGTCATCTATAATCCGACCAGCAAATTGCTTGACCGTATTGAAATGTCATTGTAGGATCGTGTCGACTGAAAAAAAGATAAGAAACACCAGCGGCAGAAGAGAGCATTCGGAGGACTCGTTTCAAAATTAAAAGATCTTTTTTGAGCAAAGCAGGAAAAATGACAGGAGAGCAGTAAAGGATAAAAGGGAGAATGCAGGCATCGATGAATCGCCAGACTAAGGGTTGAGATGTGTGGAAGGAACGCAAACGACGAATGTAATAAAGAATTTTACGAAATTTAGTAAATAGGGACTCAATATGGAGGGAAAATGAAAGATTTGATGACAAAGTAACGCCAAGGTACCTGAAAGAGGATACCTCGTTAGGAAGGATGTCAGAGGATTCAGGGCTAGGAGGGGGCCGCAGTCGGAAAATACACTGAACTGATTTTGGGTTGCTCATTAGGAGACCATTTTCCGAGTTCAAAGTAGAATCTGCGACTTATATTTGTTTGCCTAAACGAACATTTGGCTGATCGTTGCACAGTTGCTGGCCTGCTGAAGTAATATCGCAGTTATAACACTAACCTCCAAGGCGATTTACCACTAACCAATTAAACGGGCCTCTTCAACCAATCGGATGCCAGTAGACGTTGGGTCTTCCGAAAAGTTCCTTCCGCCATACCAGCTGGCGGGCGACATCGCCAGGAATGGGTAAGTCAACTCGACAATTTAGGCCGTCAAAATCGGATGTCACATCCTGCCTTACCCTTATGTAAACATTAAAGTTGAACGTGATCAGCTTTGGCGGAACGCCCCACCTTTTATCCACCCAACTAGCAGAAGTGTGGGTAAGATTTGGTTATGTAGCCTCACCTGATGGAAACAATACTGTTAGGGGTTAAGGTTAGGGTTAAGGATGAGGCGTTAGGGCAACTATTTCTCAACCACACAAAGTACAACCGCGCATTCCCAATAGCTTTTCATTTGAATAGAATAACTTGGCTTCGTCGCCTGCGCGTCCGCCGGCCCCACCTATAAAAACTCCTACTACCACCGGTCCCGTATTACAGGCGGCTGGGGTTTGCTTACCTCAGGTGCGGCTACATAACCACATCTGATCGAAGTGTGTTTTACCATACGCTAAGCACATGCATTAGCCAGACACGTAATTCGTATGTTTTCTGTGATCACATGCCTGCAGCTTCGAAGGGCCACATTCTTCAGTCTCGAAAGACATTTGAACGAGTAAGACCGTCTGTGATGAGTGCAGAACCTTCTGATTTTCTACGCATACGACAAAGGTCCGACCGTTGATTTTGACTATGCCTACGGTTTGCTCCACATCAGGGTGTGAGTGGGACGGTGGCTTGCTCGTGAATTAGTTTATAGTGATAGAACACTTGCGAAGCATCTACCGCACTCGCTCCTCCTCCTCCATCTGGTCCCGATGTCAAGAGAGAGTCAAGAAGACCCGAGACGGGAGAGCCCGCGGGTGGCTGACGAGAAGAAAACCCGCACGCAGGCGTGCCAACGTACCCACTGGTCCACAGTAAACTCAGACCAGGATTTTATACCACAACACAAATAGGAGAGCGGCACGGATCCCTATTGGCACGGAGTAAACCGGCGACTGAACGTGCCACCACATCCCTACCGTGGCTATCGCACGAATCGCCACTGTCGTCTGCGGCCATTGTCGGATGACCAGATGATCACACCTGGTACCTCACTTCCTCGTTTACTTAATTATCTGCCGGGCACTGGCGCAAAGCCGCGTAAGCCGGGGGAAGGCAGGTGTGACGACCAATTGCGCTGACGTTTGACAGTCGGGTACATTGCATCCGCAGTCCCATATGGTCCTTAGTCTTGCACGACACTCAGTATGCATTATAGTCTAAGTCGTGTCCCATGGTGTAGGAACATAGGTGGTTACCTATGACTGCATCTCCAGCTGTGGTTCGGACATCCATGTCTGCAGTTGTCAACCGGGCGCTTTTAATTAGCGTGACTATATTATAGTTAGTAAGCGACGTTCACCTTCCGCTCAACGGGAATGAGATATTTTGGTTAACTAGAATTACTTATGCCTCCTTGCGCTTTACCGGTATAGATTTCGCATAGGCTTCCAAACTGACTTTTTATTGTCACTTCCTTTTATTGATGGTTTCCTATTGGGGACCGGGAGTAGCACTCTTCATTACAGCTAAAATTAATCACAATGCACTCTCCGGTGCCTTTTATCGTCGAGTTGAGCTGGTCATACTTCTTGCACGTGGCATCCGTGGGCAGAGTTATCAGAAGATACTAGAATTGCCAATTGTACAAAGCAGTAGCTATGTAGCTATGTATTGCATCTTTTATCAAGGAAAGTACTTTGGGCTTTTTAGACCAATTATTTATTTTTGACCCATTGGTTCAACGCAAAGTTCGCTAAGGAAGGGTATGACAGAGGAGACAGACATCGCTGACGCACATCCACCATCTCATTTTAGAGGCCCCAAGGACAGAAAGGTGGTCCACCGCGTCCGTGTCCAGTGCTCTCAGATGTCTGTATGAATTTCGGCTTATTCCAGGCGAGACAGTTGACAAATTGTCTGCCATAGTGAAGACTGGTGTTGTTCCTGCTGTGACAGACTTCCAGCCTGCGCCCAATCTGTCCGGAACTTCGGACACCAAGACAGGGGACACTTCACAGGTCAAGGACTGGTGAGTCAGCATTTATTCATCCACTCCTGATCTTCGTGTAGCATGCCACAAGTCACCTAAGTGTCCTTAGCTTGTGCCAATAGTAGGACTGCTCTTCGGCCGAAGGTGTGTACAGACGTCTACCGTCGGACTACACAATGTGCGTACAGTAGGTGGGCTAACTCATGAAATGTCAACCGAAATTCCAAAGTGCGTTTTCGTTTCGGAAAGATTAATTTAGCAGGGTTGTAAAACTAATCAGCCTACAGTATAATTCTATAATAATTCAGTTACCTCAGAATGCCTGCTTTCGAAAGAACTTCTTTTCGGCTGCATGCAGGAGCTGCACTCCGTAAAAAATGACTACTTATGGGGCATGACTTTTTCTCACTGATTTTCGATGCCCCTAAAAGTCCAATTATATTCCATGGCAAACATGCATAAAAATATTCATTCTCCCGCTCATTCGGTAGAAAATTGCCTCTTCTTCCAAATTTATACTCGAAAGAAGAGTATAATTCGGTTTTAAAAAACCTTTCTAATTCCCGAATAATTTTGAATCCGCTCTGCCTTCACACTTGCATTCAGGGTTTCCAAACTACAAGCCATGTATTTTCCGCGCACGGAAAACCACACATCTTTACGCTATTAAGAGGAGACCGTATAGGTTTCATAAAATCTAGTATTGGATTTGATCCATGTTGTTAACTTTACAAGCCACATTGGTAAATTCAGAGACATGACGTTTCACGGTATTAAAAAGTCTCACAATTAGAAGCATCTTTAAAACCTGATTATGTCCTTCCTTCGAGCAAGAATTTAAATGCAGACGTAATTTTCTACCGAATAAGCAAAATAATGAATATTTTTGTGCAAGTGTAGCGGCAGGTAGGGTTCAAAATTATTCGGGAATTAGGTTTTTAAAACCGAAATATACTCTTCTTTCGAGTATAAATTTGGAAGAAGAGGCAATTTTCTACCGAATGAGCGGGAGAATGAATATTTTTATGCATGTTTGCCATGAAATATAATTGGACTTTTAGGGGCATCGAAAATCAATGGGAAAAGCATGCTACTTAGGCAGTCATTTTTTACAGAGTATATTTTATGCATGCAGCCGGAAAGAAGTACTTTCGAAAGCCGGCATCCTGAGGTAACAGAGTTACTATAGAATTATACTGCAGGCTGATTAGTTTTACAACCCAACGTTTCGAAACGAAAACGCATTTCGGAATTTCGGTTAACATTTCATGAGTTAGTCCGCCTACTGTAACTCTCTTTGAGTAAATCAAAAGATCAATAGCACCCAAGGCACTACCCCCCAACTACAGGTTGCCTGCATGTACTGATGTCAGTGAGACTTTGGAGATGGCGACGGCGCTGATGGTTCTCAACACAACCTTTCGTTTTCGTCTACATTGCCGTTGTCTCGCTGCTGCGTCAATAGAGGGACCTTAAGCCGGCCCCGTGACCGGCGACTAGTGGATGTCTTGTAGCTAAACTTCCTCGCGAGAGAGAGAGCCCGTAAGGCACAGCGGAACGAGTGAGTTCCGTAAGAACGATCGGTGAACGCCCCCTACCACCATTGTATATTCCCGATTGAAACAGAGAGGCCAACGAGCTCGTGGCCCAGTGGTTAGAGGCGTGGACTTCTAACTAACAGGTCGCGAGTTCAAGCCACGGGTGTTTCACACTTCGGGACTGGGTATGACTGGCTGAAGACGGCTAATAAGCCAGAAATGGCCATTCCAGTCTCCCTTGTCAATGCCGGTAATAGCATTCTGCCTATATCATGGGCTGCTGTGCAGCTGCTGGTTGGGCTCGAGAGAGAGCCCATAAGGCACAACGGAACGAGTGAGTTCCGTCTAAACGATCGGTGAGCGCCCCCTACCAATGTTTTCTACTGTCCACCGTCAGTGTCCGAAAGATTACAGTATCATTTGCCTGAGCCGTTTCGACTTCGAGAGGGCTGAATTACTGCTTCACCTCTTTGGAATAAGCTGATACTGCTTTTCCGGTGTGAGGTACACTTTGCTAACCAGTTTTATTCAAAAGTTTCAAGGGAAGTCTGCATTTATTCATGGCTCTTCCAATCATTGATTGCGCTAGAGACGATCATGCGGCCTGCTTGAAGCAAGGCTTGCATCGGTGTATCATGTCCATTCAGTTACCTACCGCCCCGCCTTCGTAGGACAGAATTCAGTGGTATTCATCTTAGCTTTTCCGGTTGCTGTCAAAAAATGCGTCAGATCGTCGGGGCAGGTCAGGGAACCTTTATGTTAAATTAAGATTTGAAATTGTTGCTGGTGGAGCGCAGCTACTTCCATTGTGCATTTTGAGCCTCTGTCTACGCCGGAAGCCTCTTCAATTCGTCCTGACTCCGGTTGCGTCTGTTACTTTACTGTTCTCACCCCCGTCCGCCTATTCCTTCGCCCTCCCCCTTCCCCGTCCAGGCGGTATACATTGTCCCCGGGCGAACAGCAGCGTCTAGCATTGGCGCGTCTCTGCTACCAGAAACCTCGCCTGGCTGTTCTCGATGAGGCCACCAGTCAACTCAGCGAAATGGACGAGACATCTGCCTATCAGAGCATTGCCAAACGCAACATCACAATGATCTCCGTGGGTCATCGAGGCTCCCTGCGTCGCTTCCATCAGCATGAACTGGAGCTTCACGGTCAATGGGGTGATTGGAAGCTGACGCAAATAAAGTGATCCGATTGATCCCACCCGCCCCCTGTCCCTCCCTGGTTTGACCACTGTTTCTGCGCCTGCAACAAGCGGCAAGCTCCAGATTTGGGATCACAGTGCTAAGAAGCGCCGTCCTTTCCGTGTTTTGCTGTTTCATTTGACCTGTAATCTTTCTGTCCCAGTTCATAGCGCAGACGGTCTGTGATATCAGTATTTCCATTAGAAGTTTTCTATGAGAAATTTCGGGAAATTCTCCCGTCGTTTTTTTTCGCCATTGTATCCGCAGGATGTGGATGCATCGCAAATTCCAGTATGTGGTGAGGACAGTTGTGGTAGTGCCTGTCTATGCGCAGTCTTTAATGCCGCCTGTTGAATCTTGAGAAACTGGCGTTGCCGCTCACAGCACAGCCGTCCACGGGGATTCTGGCGCAGATCTGCATAACAGAGGCACATTCACACTTTGTGCTGCGATGGGGTCCGGTAAGTAAACGCCACGTCTGTGGCCCTCATGCGAGAGGAGGGGGAGGGCTTATATATGTCCTATAATCCTTTGCGTGTCATTAATGAGCCCATGTATAATCAGTCTGTTTGTGCAGCAACCACAGCTTGTAATACAGGGGTTTTTGCCGATAGTAGCGACGAGACGAGTCCCAGGAAGCAGTATTGGAGAAAGAGGCACGATCGCTGGGAGAATAGCTTTATTCGCTTGACGTTTCGGATTCCTGCTCAAACCCATCATCAGAGACAAAAACAGATATGGGTGGTTCATGCACACAAGGGGCTGCAGTATTTATAGGATGCAGTCGCCATGCTACCGAATACCTATGAATACTCACACCATCCCCCCTCATCAGGGACCATCGCACCTGGTATGGTAATTGTTTCATGGCAGACATTTGCGTGGTTAATTGCTGCGATTTCATCATGTGCGTTGAGTGTTGATGTGATGATTGCTCGACCATCTGACATACCGACCTTGGCGTTGGGAACAATGTCCACCTTTGCGCGAAGCCTAATTACCTTCAGTTTAGCAGTTAGTGGACCGCGGTCAACTGATTACTCTGAGCAAACATGGAAAGAAGTGTAAATATATTTTGGAGAAGTGGATTTACTCGTTCTTCAGCGCACAGGGATTGATAAGACCGACTTATATAGCCCCCCAAGCAGGACTTGAGAATAGGAACCGCCTGCAATACGGGTGGCCTCCGGCAAAATTCCAGTGAAAGTAAGATTTGAGTTAGATTTAGGTCAGTGACTAGATTTAAGGCTAGGTTTAAAGTAAGCAGTAGGGTAAGGCAGGATTAAGGCAGAGGTGTTAACCGCCGATTTAAGGTTTAGCGTAGGGTTATAGTCAAGATTAGGGCAACAGTTTAGTTTTGTATTGGGGTTAGGACACGAGGTCCACCTTTATTATTCGGGCGGGGCATTCCTGTTCCTAAGAATTAACTAAAATAACGGTAAAGGGAAAATCCCGGCCCAATTTCAACTGCTTCGGCACAGTCGTGGACTGATGTGAAATCATCCGCAGTGGCAGAAGGCGTTCTGGATTTATTTTGATCTCGTTCTTCACCAAAAGGAAGCCCCGGACCCAATTCTATAAGAAATTCTGTAGACCCGTTGAACGGGTCGCAGTCGAGCACAGCCAACTCTTTTGAGATCGTACTGCCTCCATGAGATGCGGACGTGGATTATTTTCGACATACATGTGGACAGTTACAATGAAGAGATGGCACTATCTGGTGTGGATACCCTTAAGCAAGAAACGTCCCCCCATGCGTAGGATGTTTTGATTTTAGCATGCGACCCGAAGACGGACCATCTTGAAGGCTTTAGCTTATATACGACTGTCGCAGTGAGCGATATTCCTGTAGCACCCAGTCAATAGGATTTGGCACTGCCGAGGTCAGAAACATGGCTACCTCTTGGCACCATACAAATGGGAAATACTCATAGCCACCCCCGTTCTTGCCGGCCTAATATTAATCAAACTGTCTCCCCACTGCACGCGGGGACCTCGGGCGTTGTGCCGCACGCGCAGTCCTGCCGTCTAGCTCTGTCGGCTACTACG
This sequence comes from Spirometra erinaceieuropaei, assembly GCA_902702965.1. Taxonomy (NCBI): domain Eukaryota; kingdom Metazoa; phylum Platyhelminthes; class Cestoda; order Diphyllobothriidea; family Diphyllobothriidae; genus Spirometra; species Spirometra erinaceieuropaei. The sequence continues at coordinate 785,646 of CACRXP010000065.1, forward strand.
CCCAATCCCCACATCTGACTGGTGTCTGGGAGAGCGGAGACAAAGCGAGGTCGATTTTCAGCGCATGTTTCCCACCTCAAACAATGCGATGCGCCTTTCAGCAATGAAGGTGCGTTAAAAGCTGCCAATTGACGGGATAACTCGGTCCTTCTTTCAGGACTGAGATTCAGGGCTGCAATGGCTACCCAACGTGGACTTGTGGCGTTCTCACATAGCTGGGATCTTAGCCGCCCCATTCCTCATTATGGAAAACCCTAGCCCTCTGTGTGTGGACCGGTCAAAGGGTCTGAATGCGCGTGCCATGCCAGTATCAGCAAGCCATGGCCTTCGCTGCCTGATATGCGCTGGCAGCTCCCTGACACCTGGTTCCCTGTCGGTAGATATGCTTGCGCTCCCTCTAGGTACACAAGTGCATGCTGCGGGCCAGGGGATGTGGTGGCACGTCTAGGTGCGGCTCCAGCCGCACTAGCCGCCTGTGCCCCTCCCCACTGCCGGTCTTCTTCATTCTGTCTTGAAACCGGGACCAGGTGTGGGGAAGAGAGAGAGGGAGTGCGGTAGATTCTGTGCAAGTCTACTATCACTATAAACTAGTTCACGCACAACTCACCGTCCCTGCTCCGCCTTGTAGCGGAGCACACAGTGGACACCGCCGAAATTGACGGTCAATCTCTCGCGTGTGCGTGTGTATGTGGACAAGACCGTGTGCGGCACTCGCAGACGGGCTGTTTAACCTTGTTAGCTGCTGCCCTCGATTCCGCCTCCAGTCTTTTTCGCTCCGTCCTGCCACTGCGCTCAGAAGGGTTTGGGAAGAGGTGTGGTAGTTGCAGCGCAAGTCTGCCATCACTTTAAACTAACTTACCCGCATGCTGTAGGGCACACGTCGAACATCGTCGGAGTCGACGGTTTAATTGCCAACTTAAGATCGCGCCTAGCATGTGGATTGCACTAGGATGTGTGAAGTTAAACCGACGTCCTGCATTCTGCACAATGTTCTATTAGACGTAAACGTAATGGCCCATAAACTGATCCTAAGTCCATAAATCAGTGTTCATACTACCTCATGAACTGAGGTCGGAAAAACTCCAGTGATCTACTGATTGCGCACTCGACATGAAAGTTCGGAGTGGTCTTTCACCCCGATAATAAATTCTGTATATTTCTGGGTGGATAAGCGAGACCGAGTGGTTGGTATTCAGTCCAGCAAGCTTTTTTGACCTTAAGTTGCATGGAAATAAAGATGATGTATTTTAGCGGGAAGCAGCTTATCTCTGCCAGACTTATAGTGAGTTGAGGAAAAACTTCCGGTTTATAATACTTCTATGTTTGATCGTCAGCATTAAGGTGGACATCTCTGACATATTAGATTTTATCAAGGATGAGATCTTCTGCCTCGGACGGACGTTAACTGTAGTATTAGCCTGTCTAATAAGTTTGGTGTTTCTTAAACAAGAAAGACTACTCATCAATCACTACTGTATTTGGTAAGATGTGGTTTGGTAACCCCACCTGATGGACACAATACTGTTAGGGTTGGGGTTAAGGGTCAGGGCTGAGGTTTATGGTTAGGAGTTGGGCTTAGGGTTAGAGTTTAGGATTATGGGTTAGCGCAACTATTTCTCAACCATTCAAAGTATAACCGCGCATTCCCAATAGCTAATTGACCTCGTCATCTGTGCTTTTCCCGGCTCCACCTGTAAAAACCCCTATTACCAACGCTCCCGTATTCGAGGAGACTGGGGTTTGTTTACTTCAGGTGCGGCCGCATAACCACATCCAACCCTGTATTTTCCATTTTTTCTGAGACCATCAGTCTTCGACTTTTCCCCATCTTTCAGTTTTATATCAATGCCATTTGCATGAGAATCACCTGGTCTGGTCTCGAAATAATTACTGAGTCAGTTTTCAGTTCTTCATTATTGTCGGCGGTAACGCCAATCATCTGGGCTGAAAGCGACCAGAGAAGGTGACAGTCTGGCGGAGCGAGGTCAGGGCCGTGGGCTGGGTGTGACAGAAACTCTCAGTTAAATCCTTAGATGGTCTTTCTGACATGTTGAGACGTGTGATGTTGGCCGTTGTCAGGCTGCGTTATCAGTTGGGCTTCATGATGAGGTTGTTTTTATAAAATAGTCCCATTTAATTGACACGGCTAGACTGCTCATGCTTCGTCTGGTTTTCCTTGCACGTTTCGTAGTAAGTTAGGCCTTCCCGATCCCAGCGCATGTTCATTGTGGTGTTTCGAGGATTAAGACCCGTTGCTTGTTGATTGAGGCCCATTCACTCCTTTGCATCATTATGATGTAGAGGCGCAGTTCCTAATCGTCACTGGCTATGCAATTGAGAAGTCGTCTTTCACCAAGTCAACAAGTCAGCAGCAATAGCGATGCATCGATGCTTGTTGTTTTCGGAGAAAGCACGTGACACACATGTCCAAGGCTTTCAGACCTTCTCCATCCTGACTCCAAGTGATTGAGAATGGTCCGATGGCGTTACTATAGTCATTCCGCCAATTTTCTGCCGGTTTTCCGATTACTTTCTGTTATAAGTGCATTCGCTCAGTTCTCATCAAAACTAATCGATCGTCTGAAGCAAAGGACGCCTTTGATTTCGAATGTACCGTTTTTCAGTTTGGCGGGTCTATACTGAGAGGTTCTTCCTCGCCTGGAACTCTTTCCATACGCAACACAAATGTCACTAACAGCTACGACAGCCTAAAAGTTTTGCTAATGACAAGAGGCAAGTGTTTAAAATGCTTGTTTTGGTGAACTCGACTCCATCATAGGAAAGTCTAAACGTAAGACGAATTAAATGCCATGGGAAACCGGTGACTGCCATTTTGTATAATAAATGCTTTCGAACAAAGTGTAGTACGTGGCACAGCAAAACAAATTTGTTCCGAAAAACTGCCGGCTATTTTCTGACGATTCTGACCGAAACAAGTCAGTCGTCCGGAGCGAAGGACATCTTTACGTTCGAAGGCGTCATTTTTTCATTTTAGCGAGCCGATATTTAGCGGTCATTTCAGGCATAGCATTCTCCCTGCACACATCATAAATTTCACAAGCGACCTTGGCAGCTCTCAAACTGCGAGCAGACCTCAAAAATGCTCAACTTTCTCCACCCATGAGTTTATTATTCAAACCGGAAAGTTACTAATTGTTAAATGTTATGGGAACATGGTAATAGTAACCCAGTAAAACAGAAAATGCCTTCAAAAAGTATGTATCAGTTGCCTTAAAAAATCAAGCTGCCGGGAGCAGCTGTATTTGAAAAAACCGCAAGGACTTATTAGGAAACCCAATAAATGAAGAAGGAGACACTATCGCTGGGACAAGAGCGTTATTAGCCTGGCGTTTCGGATTCCTGCTCGAACACCTCATCAGAGACAGTAGCAGATACGGGTGGCTCATGCACAAGGGGCGGCAGTATTTATAGGATGCAGTCGCCATGCTACCGCATACCTATGAATACTCACGCCATCCCCCCCCCCCTCATCAGGGACAGTCACACCTGGCATGGTAATTGTTTGATGGCAGACATTTGCGTCGTTAATTGCTGCGATTCCATCACGTGCGTTGAATGTTGGGGTGATGATTGCTCGACCATCTGACGTGCCGACCCTGGTGTTGCGAAAAGTGTCCACCTGTGCGCTTCCCGCGTGGCTAATTACTCCGCTTAGGCGAAGTCTCAGCACCGAGTATGGAAGGGGAAAGTCGTTGCACTTGTTAATGAACTGGGGGGCCAGTGAACCATGCTTCCAGTAGCTCCCAGATCACGCGCTTGTCACCTATGGTGAGAATTTGGGCCTCATCGAATGTGAACGTGTGGCCGGATCTCGTAAAATGGACGGCAACTTGACAGCTGCCATCATTTCTTCGCACTGCCGCAGCGTGTTCGGCCCTTCGCGTTCGGAGCTGTCTTCCGGTTTCTCCGACGTTGTTGCTTTGTCCGTAACTGCACTAGATTCAATAAACGACTCCAGACGTTTCTTTTCGTGGTAGTGGGTCTTTTGGTTTCATTCCCTGACGCCTGATGGTTGTCTCCGCTTAGTAGGACAGATGGCGGAAAAAAGGGGACTCTTACAGCCAGGGGAAGTCGAACGCAACCCTCAACCGCTCGAAACCGCTGGTCTGATTCTTGTTTACCACAACCACGCCCGCCTGCCTTATGAATTAGTGGATACGTCCTCCTTCAACTCTCTTAAACAGAGTTCAGCTCAGTCTAGGTAACTGTTTAACCGACCTTAGAAGGTTTTACAGACAAATTATCTGAAATTTCTCGAACTCACCACTCGAAATGTCTCAGACTTGATGTGAAATACGACCCTCAACACGGCCGCCTACCGCGACATTGCGTCTGTCGCGAGTTATTGCATGCGTGTACCGGTGGCAGTCTAGTTCTCGTCCAATCAGAACTGCCCAACCCGGACAACCCAGTTCAAGGCCGATTCATGCATGCTCTGACACAAAGTGCTCCAAAGACTGCTCCGACGGCACTCGAACGCCTGCTCCTGCGATGCCGGACGTGCATCCTCACCTTGCTCCAATTCGTTCTCAATTCATTCTGTACAACACATAATGCGCTCTCTATCTCTCTCTCACTTTGCTTCTAATTCCTTCTCCCACCTGACTTGAAGTTCGTAGTGGCTAGGTTCTGTCCATGGCCTTAGCTCTTGTGAAGCCCTGAGCGTCTTTGATTCTGCGAAAAAATAAACGTCGTGCAGGCCCACAAAAAGCGGGCTAGTTTGTCTCGAATTCTGTCTTATGTTTCATGCAAAATACTGCAAGGATAAAGTATATGGCCGGGGTCATAAAAAGGTAACTGGTGGATCCGTTCTTACGGGTGGGACCACATAGAAGCGTACTGGAGCAAAGGACGCCCCGCGTTTGGCAGAGTCGCATGAACCCATGTGGACGAATTGCAGTGCCGCCTTCGATTTGGGCTGAATAAAGCGGACGTAAAGGACGCATAGGGGACCTTTCTATTTTATGTTCTATATATGTGTCTTCTTGAATTCAGCCTGCTCTTCGTCCTACGTATTGCCCCAGCCGTAAAATCTCCTCTACCACAATTCAGCGTATGACACGGTTCACAGGCTACCTCAAGTTAGTTGAAGTCCTACGCCCTACCGTTGCCGGCGTACGTAAAGCAGAAGGCCGTGTCGTAATCTTCTCCATTGAGTACCCGGACGTGACGGCGATGGGGATATGCATAGGAAGACGCCTCTTGCATCTCCCAATTGCGGGCAAATCTTTTGCCTTTCGCTAAAGGATTACTCGTAGTAGGTAGAGAACAAGGAGTGTCCTCGGGGTGGTTTAGTTCAAAGAACGTCATCCTGGCGGGGTTAGAGCCATCGAAGAGCTTGGCAGGATTCCAACGACAAACTCTACCGAACAGTGTCTTTGTAGATAAATGTAGCAGGAATTTCTCGATAGTAATCCTACCCCGGTCACAGGCTTTATCCATACCACTTTGTTAGTCTAGGTCAGCGACTAATGTCAATGTCTAAGGCTCAATCAATTTACGTTGTACGTTAAGTTTGACTGCGTTATCTAGCGCAGTGCTTGTTTTGTTTAAAATATCGTTTACGTAGCACTCTCTGGGCCCGAAAGACGTCAAATTCACCCCCCCCCTGAATGTGCACATGGGACTGTGCTGAGGATACGGAATCCAAATATCCTTGAAAGAGCTTTGTTCTTCTGCACGTATCGCCCACTGGTCTGGATGCTGATCCACACAACCGGTTTATTTGTTGCACTAGCCCTGTAACCACTCCCCAAACGATATATAAATAAAAGAAGACACCTGCGGATCTAAGCAGGAATGCGAGTTCGCGGAAGCAATCGAAGACGGAGGGGAGACGTGTTCGCTGGATCAAGAATGTTATTCGCCATGCGCATCGATTTCGTACTCGACCCCAACATCACATACAACACCAGATTCTCGGAGTGTCTGGTGTCATTCATACGCGTTTTTAGTCCAAAAATATAACTTCGAAAGCTATACCCCTTAACTGTCTGTCTGGAAATGATTGGCACTCAAACTCGCGTCAAAGGTGACAGATGTGTTGTAAAAAAAGAAGGCTCTTCCTATCAGTACAGGCTTCCTCACTGCGCGGTTCTTCGAGTAGAGGAGACGCAGAAGCATTGACTGCAAAATTTGAACATCTTGATTCTTCAAAAAGTCCTGCTCCCCTGGGCAAGAAGTTTTCCATTGGCATTACACTGATGAGCAACAGCCTGTGCTTTGGGTGGACTTTTTTTCTCAAATTGGCGTTTGATCTTCTTTCGTCGAAAATAATTCAGACACTTTTTTGCACACATGGCAGACATCTTATTCTATGCCTTACAGCTGGGGTTAGAGCGACACAAGTACGCATGTAAGGGCGTGGTTTGACGCATGTCCTTGATCGAATGTTTATCGTATATGTCGAAAATCGTTCTCACTGATTCACGATGATGAAGTTGATATGTAGTCTTGGCACTGGTATGCGTGAGGCAAGTCATCTTTCCTGCGGCTCGGTTTACTGCAGTTTTTTGATCTTTTCCTCCTAACCTACACAAAACAATGGTGATTTTTGCTGTAGTTTGGAAAATATTAAAGTTTCAGCTTTCAAAATTCGGTGATGCGAAACAAGTGAGAACGTAAGGATTGCTACTTAATTTTAGAACTTCTCTTATATGGTAAAGATGGAGTTCGGCCTACCTTGCTTATTCAACAGTTTGCTTAATGTTGCGACATAAATGTTGTACAGTTACGTTTGTCAAGAAAGAAAACCTTTAAAATGGTTCATCATGACAAACTTTAGTAGCAAAGTATGGTTATGTAGCCCCACCTAATGGACACAGTACTGTTGGAGTTGGGGCTAGGAGTTAGGGTTAGGGCAACTATTTCTCAATCACTCAAAGTACAACCGCGCATTCTCAATAGCGTTTCTTTTGCACACAACTACTTGACATCGTCTCTTGTGCGTTCCTCGGCCCCACCTGTGTCGAAACCCCTATTTCTTCCGGTCTCGTATTGCAGGTGGCTGGCGGTTTGTTAACTTCAGGTGGGGCTACGTTACTACGTTTGATCTCAAAAAGACCCGACAAAGCACTTGTTTGGAATCGTGGTCGCATTTGGCATTTACTACTACTAATTTGGTGAGTCCAAAGACTCGGTACTTTCACTATCGCTAGTTTAGTTGTATACTCTAATCATGACATACACACCCCAGCTTAGCTTTGACGCCTAAACTCCAAGTCCCCTGTTGATATCACACGAATTTAAAGGGTTCGATGTAAGGAATTTCAAAAATAAGCTGTGAGGCTTTGTTGGCAGGTGCCTTGAGCTTCATTTTTTGTTCTGAATTGCTCATTTTAATTAGGCTGTTCTCCAGTCAAAAAATACTCGGTCTCAAGAGCAAAGTCTCATTTTAGACAAAAATCTGCATAGTTTTCATATCATCGCATATTACTGGAAAGTGTACATGCCTCTTTCAAATCTTCATTTCAGTTTCCGGCTTTTTTATTCGTCCAGACGACAGTCTGTTTAAAATGATGTGCAATTTTCGGATGTTAAACATCCTTAGGATGACGGAACAATGCTAAAAAAACATGTGACACATTGGTGCGCGTTGAGTAGTGTTCATAGGCTGGGGCATACTCGTCCACATATCTCGACAACCGGACTGTCGCTGCCGACCACGCCCACCGTGTGCCCCATGGCAGAATGAGTACAGGGACGATGACTTGTACGGAAATCAGTTTGTAATGATAGCAGACTTGCGCAGCATCTACTTCACCCACTCCTCCCTCGTCGCGTCAACACCGAATCAAAGAAGCCGGCTGTGGGTTTGGGTGCAGGTGTATGGCGCGACGTGAGCCTGCGCCTAGGCGTACCTCCAAACATCTCCCCTTCGCGTGTGGCATTTGTTATGGGTACGCAGCCCAATAACGCGTTTCGTACCCTGATTTGACCCATGAGTTGGTCCAGCGTAGCTTCCGAGTGGCCGGTTGTAGGGGTCCAGTGGTCGTGCGTACAACGCTGATGCTCGCCGTTTCCGACTGAGACATGACGATATATCCGCTAAAAATAAACAACTATAATTCTTACCTCGTGAAAGTAAAAGAAGAAGGTCATATTTTTTTCAGCCTCGCCTATAGGTGCCCGTTAAATCTCCAAAAGTGGCCTTAAGACACTTTGGCAACAAAATTGTCTCTGGTGAATGCGACTGCTTAGAAACAGAAGTCCTTTCGGCCACGTCTGTCCAACCTCCCGTAATTTAGGTCTCAAGAGATCAGACCCTGAAAACCTGTGTTTCAGTCCAGTAAAAAAGAGGCATGCACTGTACCCCCCCCTTCCCTCCAAACAGGGTTGCTTAGTCAGTCCTGGCGGGTTCTCGAATCCACTGCGAGTCGTGGGTTTTTTGATGGAGAGACGACCAGAAGTAGTCTGAATCACTTGCCGAACTGCATGTCGTCCTCCGCGTAGGACTATTTTAATTTTGGGGTAAGAGAATTATCGTACCTGGCACATACATGACTTCGACCGTCGCATTCGACGACGTCCACCGTCTGCTCCACAGCAAGGTGAAGTAAGGCACAGTGAATTGTGCGTGAGCAAATGTACAGTGAGTGCGGGCGTTCGAAGCATCTGTCGCACATACGGTAGGTGGTCTAACTCATGAAATGTCGACTGAAATTCCGAAATGCGTTTTCGCTTCGAAAAGATTAATTAAGCAGGGTTGTAAAACTAATCAGCCTGCAGTATAATTTTATAATAATTCAGTTACTTCAGCATGCCGGCTTTCGAAGGAACTTCCTTCCGGCTGCATGCAAAAACTATACTCTGTAAAAAATGACTACTTAATTAGCATGCATTTTTCTCTTTGATTTTCGATGCCCCTAAAAGTTCAGTTATATTTCATGGAAAATATGCATAAAAATATTCATTCTTTTGCTCATTCGGTAGATAATTACGTCTTCTTCTTCTTCTTCTTCTTCTAATATTATACTCAAAGGACGTTTTTAATACCAACTTTATTCACCTACCGGTCTTCCTTACCGCTCTTCTTACGTAGGATCCCTCAGATATCGTCCATTACTTTGTGGTAACAATTGCATTTACGTTAAGATCAACTGTGAAACGAGAAAAAACTCGGAACCGCCCAAATTTACAAATCTCACCGGTTCTGTGCCAAAATCGTTTGAAAAATGAGAAAATTATGCAGTTGGACTGGATGCCAAAAAGTAATTGGCTGTTTATAGTGCCGCGCGCGTGTACTAATTACAAATCATGGGCCCCATGCAGTTTACCGTGTTCCGATAAGGACACAAGTGCGTACAGTTCAGGCTTCGTGATGAACGGTCACAACTGTGGGCAGGATAAAACAGAACGAAGCCTCGAGAGGAATCCGTTTTTGTCGAGCAAAATGCATATAACCAAAAGAACTACCCATATGCAACAACTTCAAAATGTCGATCGAATGCGACCGGACTGTATGAGGGCCAGCTTGACAAAGACTGTGGAGTTTGAGACGACCGTTGTTCTGATTTAACTTGTAAGTGATAAACCCATTAGTTGGGCGCAGTGAGTAGGCTATCCAGGAAACGAAGATAGTAGTATCCCAACAGTTACAAACTAATATACAAGAACAAAGTCGTCAGCAGGTAAAAATGCGCGCGCATGTTGTGCCAAGTTCTTTAAAATCCGTATTGTAACTGAGTAAAACAAAACGGATTTAAATGTCACTACAATACTCCCCATCCTAGGAGAACGGAGTTCAAAAGAATTTTTGTTAATAGAAGGAAAAGGTGGGAGTGTTGTGCATATTGAACAGTTTGGTAACGGTCGGGAAAACGGACATGGCGACCGCTGCGCTTAAGAGGAGGAGTCTGTGGGGTAAGGGAAGACGCAGGATTATTGGGCGTAAGTGGAGTCTGGGAAATAGCAAGTGGCAATGTGCCGAGTGGTGGTTGTTCGGTTGAGGAAATGAAAAAAGGCTCGGTATAAGCCGCCTTCAAGCGATCGGCTGAGACCACGTTGGTGCGGCCTCGACGGTCAATTGGAAAATGCTTGTCTGTGCGAGATAGTACTCGAAATGGGCCGTCATAGGGTTGTTGTAGTGGCCGACGAACTCCATCTACGCGGACAAATAGAAAAGAAATTTAGTAAGTTCGGGTCGATGTACGACTTACTTTTTGGAGCACGTGGAGGAGTGGCTTGAAAATGAGTTATGGCTTGGCGCAATCTTTGCACATAATTGTTGGGATCCAAGTCGGCTGACCTTTGAGAGTATCCGAAAAAATCACCGGGAATCCGTAGGGTAGTATCGCAGACAAGTTCGGCAGCAGAACTCTTCAAGTCGGGCTTGAGTGAAGTACGGATACCGAGCATGACCAGAGGCAGATGCTGGCTCCAATGGGAAGAGTTGTCATGAGCTCGGAACGAGGCTTTGAGTTGCCGATGGAAGTGCTCGACTAAGCCATTGGATGAGGGATGGTATGCTGTCGTGCGTCTGCGAGAACATCCGAGGAGGTCGGTAAGGCTGTTACAAAGTTTAGACTCGAAGTGTTGGCTTCGATCGGTGGTAATAGTTGAGGGGACGCCATAATGCGAAATCCAGTGTTCCAAAAAGGTATGAGCAACGGAATCTGCAGTTATGTTAGGTATGGGCGTTGCAATGGGCCAACGAGTAAATCGGTCTATGGCGGTAATAAAACTGTTGCAACCACGAGATGTTGGAAAAGGACCTACCAGATCGATATGGACATGTGCAAAACGTGCGTCGGGTGCGAGAAAAGTGCCAATGGGGACTTTGTTGTGCCGTCCGACTTTGGCCTTCTGACAGGCCAACCATGAACGGGTCCACTGGCGGATACCAGTGTTCATGCTTGGCCAAATGAAACGTTCGTTGGGTAGTGCGGATGCCAGAGTGAGCAAGGTTGTGAAACACGGCAAAAACACCTCGTTTCATCTCGCTTGGCACTACGGGTCGTGAGACACCGCATGATACCTCACAAAAGATGGTACCGGGGGTGGTGGAAAGAGGAATGACCTCAAGATGAAGACTAGTGTGTTGAAGGCTCTCAGTGAAAGTCGTGTGGTTTTGCAGCTCTGCCATGCGTTCCAATTCGATGGATGGGCGGGTAATGGCATAAATGCAAGGCCGGGAAAAACAGTCAACAACTTGATTATAAAGGCCTTTAAGAAATCAAATGACGGTGGTATACTGGGAATAAAATCGAGATGGTGGGCCTCGCGAGGTGAATACTTCTCAGAAGAAGTAGAGAGGGTATAAGCAAGAGGCTGATGGTCAGCATAAATAAAAAAATCTCGGCTCTCAATATGATTATGAAAATGGCCAAATAAACTGCAAGAAGTTCTCTACCAAAAGTGCTATAGCGAGTTTGTTGGAGTGTCAATTTGGTAGAGTATAAAGCCAAGGGCTGGGTGCCAGTGGGCGTATGTTACTGAAGGGCAGCACCTACAGCGAAATTGGAGGCGTCGGCCACAATGGAAAGTGGGACTTCAGTTATAGGGTGAACAAGGGCAGCTGTATCCGCAAGAACCTTCCTGGCACGATTGAAAGCCTCTACAGCTGTGTCAGGAAAGGGAAACTGGCGGTTGTTCCCGCGTAAAAGGTTAATAAGTGGTAACATTAGTTGGGCACAATGAGGGATAAAGCGTCGATATAAATTGACAAGGCCTATAAAACGGCAGGGTTGTTGAAAAGAAGTGGGAGTAGGGAAATCGCGAAAAGCTGAAACTTTAGCATCTATAGGTTGACAACCAAAAGCACCTACGCGATGTCCTAGGAAAAACAGCGACTGTGCGCCAAAAAGCATTTATAAACCTTAATGGGAACGCCGAGTTGGCTCAATCGTTCAAAAATGAGACGTAAATATTATAGGTGTTTGTGTTCACTGAAACTTGCTACCAGAACATCGTGGACATAGACAAAAACGAAAGGTAAGTCACAGAGGGCTTCGTTGATGAAAGGCTGAAAAGTTTGAGCGGAGTTGCGTAGCCCAAAAGGCATCCTGACAAACTCGAACAGACCAAACGGTGTTAAGCATGTTAACTTATATTGTTTTAGTAATCTTACCACGTGACATCAGTCAAGTGGGGCTGCAGAACCAAGCCTCTTCAAACTGTCTTCTTAAATGTCCTCTTTCAGTGACTGACTTCCCGCGGAGGAATTATGCAGTAGATATGCTATCTCGCGAAGAGTTACCTGAAAGTTTACAATAAGCCTTTGATTCGAAAGCGTTTTAAGGGTTGTAATATTAATGGTCATGCAACAGGATTCTAAGATATTTCAGTCACATCAGGATGCCGTCTTTTGAAGGAGTTTCTTTCTGGCCGTCCGCGGGAACCATGCTCTGTAAAAACTGAATCCTTGTGTTGCCTGTACTTCCACACTGATTTTCGATAACTTCTAAATTCAAATACGTTAAAATAAAAACGTTTACAAAAATCTTCGTTTTTATTCATTTGGTGCCGCAGATTATGCTACTTTAAATGTCGTACTTGAAGGAAGAGTATAATTCGGTTTTAAATAAACTTTTTTCTATCCCCGAATAATTTTGAGCCCAACTTGCGTCGTACTTGCACTCAGGGTTACCAAACTACGAGTTGCATATTTTCTATGTAAGGAAAATAATGAAGTTTACACGCTATTAAGGAGATTTCGTAGGAGGTTCATACAATTTTGCAGTGCATGTGGATTAGATCGTATGCTTTACAAGCAGCATTGATAAATGTAGCGGTACGATGCTTTATGAATGGACATTTAATGGTCTTAAAAATCTCACAGACAGAAACTTTCTTAAACCAGAAGATGCTCTTTTTCCAAGCAAACAGTTTATAGAAGAGGCAATTTACTAACAACTGAGTAATAGAACGAATATTTTTGCGCATTTTATCAGCAAAATATATTTGTATTTATTAGGGCATCAAAAATCAAGGAGGAAAAATCGTGCTACACAAGCAGTCATGTTTCGTCAAGGGTTAGAGGGAAACTCACTCAGAAACCGGCATCCTGACCTGACTAAAATATCTGAGGGTTATTTTGCACGACAATTAATCCCACAACGCTGCTTGAGCAATCTTTTTGAACCGAAGGCGCGGTGCAGCATTACGATTAACATTTAATGAGATAGCGCATCCACTGTAAATATAAACTCCTGTCTATTCGTTCAGAGAATCAGGAGAGGCCTTATATATTCCTTCACAAGGTACAAGGGTGCATGCAAGATCTATAATCTGCAAAAAATAACTACTTAAGTAGTATGCAATTTTCTCATTGATTTTCGATGCCCTTGAAAATTAAATTATATTTCATGGAAAACATGCATAAAAAAATTCATTCTTTTACTTATTCGGTAGAAAATCACGTCTTCTTCCAATTTCATACTCACAAGAAGAGTATAATTCGGTTTTAAAAAACTTTTCTAATTGTGAGATTTTTTAATACCGTTAAATGGCCGTTCATCAAACGTCATGTATCTGCATTCACGAATGTTCCTTGTAAAGTTAACAATATTGCTCAAATTCACTGCCTAATTTTATGAACCTCATATGGTCTCCTCTTAACACCGTAGAGAAATGCATGGTTTTCCGTACACGGAAAATATACAGCTTGTAGTTTTGAAACCCTGAATGGAAGTGTAACAGAAGGTCGGGTTCAAAATTATCCGGACATTATAAACGTTTTTAAAATCGAATTATACTCTTCTTTTGAGTATGAAATTGGAAGGCGATGGGGTTTTCTACCGAATAAGTAAAAGAATGAATATTTTTATGCATCTTTTCCATGGAATATAATTGAATTTTCAAGGGCATCGAAAATCAATGAGAAAATTGCATACTACTTAAGTAGTTATTTTTTGCAGATTATAGATCTTGCATGCACCCGAAAATAAGTTCTTTCGAAAGCCGACACCCTCAGGTAACTGGATCATTATAGATTTATACTGCACCATGATCAGTTTTACAACACTACTTAATTTATCTTTTCGAAACGAGAACGCATTTCGAAATTTTGGTTGACATTTCATGAGTTAGCACATCTTCTGTGAATAAGGTCCGCACCACGTAATCCAGATATGTCGCAGTAGAAGGAGCCTTCCTAAAAGTTCGGCATACCGCCGTTTCATGATCTGTGTATTTGTTAGTGGTGCAGCGCGGCTGCGAGGTAGGGCTCACGCTGGATCGGTTTCGACGCGCACACTTGAACATAGAAAGATGCCATTCTACTCGAGTTTGGAGAACTATCTCCTCAAAGTGAGTTCTTCATGAACATCAATGAATGCTTTTTTGAAAAGCAGAAGGAACACGAGAAAAGGGCGCGTATTCGCGTTTACCAGTGTACAGATAACACTTCAACGTGGGCAAAGGTGGGGTTAATTAATTAGGTCTTTAACCAGTCAGTGGAAATAAGGTGTGAGATTGTAATCCATTTCTCTCCCAAATTACCTGATGCACGCATAAGTAACTCGTGATGACTCGAATATCACTAAATCATTGCAACATAGTTTGAACCCGTTAGACGGCTAAATCACATGATGCAAACTTTTGGCAGAAACTCCTTTGCTTTACCGGCATACAGTGCGTGACTTAACTCATGAAATGTGTCGAAACTTACGAATACTTGCCAATCACTAGCAAACCGACACCATTGCATGAGTCAAATGTCTATGTTAATTGAGTACAAGTTTAAAAGAATTAAAAACATAAAAGAAATATTATAGGCAGTGTTGCGTTGTTTAGAAATGTCGACTTATTTTGAAAAGCGCAATATTCCTAAAACGTCCGAAATGACTCTGATTAAGTAAAGTTCGTTTCTGGATGTATGGAATTATTCTCATAGAAAAAGGTAGTAAATACGAAAGTAGACATACAATAACGTCTAATAACATTGTTTTAATGAAGTTTACATCTAAATATCGTTTAATAAGTAGTGTGACTTCATATATGACGGTCTGTCAACTGCCTACATTCTGATTGTAGATTCCAAAACAGTTTTCCAGTTTTTCATAATTTAAGTAGTGATTTGGAGTTGAATGAGATGGGGTCAAACAAGAGAAGCTGGATTTTGCTCGATTTCGCCGATGGAGACGTTATAGGATCAAACTTTTCCATAAGGTGACATGCCAGGAGGCCGGTCGGTGCCTAATAAACTTAAATAGAACAGGCAGGCGTGCTCGTAAACACACCATTTTGTGTTTATAGAGAGAACTTCTCTCCCGTTAAATTAATTTATACTCTTCTTTTGCCTTGGACTAGGTTGAGTTTCAAATCGACCCCGAAATATTGCTGAATACTTCATGATTTTCAGTCTTTTCACACGATCGTCCACAACGGCAGATTCTGAATTACCTGTCTGTTGAGAACTTTAACATAATATTATTCTTGAAGGCATTTACCAAATTATTGGATATTCAGGCGCTCCTTTTCTCGAACATGGTCGTTTGAGTCACATTTGAAGACTCATTCAAACATCAAGCTTCATTTTCGAGAAAAATGGCTGTCCACAACGAAAGTCGGCAACGAATATGCCTTGGATCTATAAGAAAACTTTCCTTACTAAGTAACCTCTTTAGAAAGTGCTTTTTTACTGCACTCCGTCGACGGATCTCTGTGTGCTTTGCATTTTTGCACGGCGAGGCCAAGTAAAAACTTCACACTTTTGACGGTTTCTTTCACGCTTCACTAATAGTTTTCTACCGTAAACGCACGACCATGCCTTTCTCTATACATTGAGGCCATTTCCGGAGTTTTTGCTCGCTTGTAGACTCCGAACTTCGATTATGAATGCACGGCAGAGCGCCCATACAAATACTGATATTTTGATAAAACTAAAAATGTTTTGCTTGTTCTATTTCTGAAAAAAAGTATGCACAGAAGCTAGAATACTAGAATAGTAGTGTGTCATACATTTAAAGCTGGAAATGACCATCCCTTGGTGGTCATCTATGTGACATCAGGCAGAATTTTCCAAATGGCACACGAATTTCAGCCCACTTAAACGGGTGACAGTTCGACCGTCGATTCCGACGTGTGCACCACAACAAGGTGAGGCAGGGACGGTGACGTGCGCGTGAATTAGTTTATGGGAATGTAGACTGGCTTAGCATCTACCGAGCTCTCTCTCTTTCCCACTTCCCATCTGGATCCCTTGTCAAGACAGAGTCAAGAAGACCGAAGGCGGGGAGGATGTAGGGCTAATTTTCTGGTACCCAAAGAAAGAGCCATCCTCAGTTCTGCGACTAGATTTCGATCGGGGATCGCTGGCAGACAAGCTTAAACTGGTCATTCCGTCTCCCTACTCTTTCCTAGTAGCATTGTTCCATGATCGGGAGGATATATTTCAAATATCATTGTGTGGAAGAACATTGAGTATAATCAACTTTTTGGAAGGAACAGAAGTTGGTGACAGCTTCGCATTTCAACCCCTCTGATCTACTCTCCTACGCTCCCGTTTTATTTATGCTTTGAGGAAAATGAACTGCTCACCGGATCAAGGGACTTGCATAGCTGACGTTTCAAAGAGCTGGGGCGGCTCTCCATTATCAAAGCGTCTAGTGAAAAAAAATCAATCAGGATTTTGAATGGACAGCTGGACTAGTTGGCCTTGGGCTGATCGATTTTTTTCTCTTCTTTCGCTGCCTTGACCTACCGGCTGTCGCCAGTGAGTGTTGGTGGCCTCCTGTATTGTGTGTCGTCACCTCAATTGGGGTTAGTTGCGTTTGCGTCCCCCTTTTGGGTGAGTTGGCCGACAGGCCGTGTTTGCTCGGTAGTCTTAGGCTCCGTATGACTGTCTTGTCTTCGTCACGACGTATGTAGTGACGTAGGACTTTATAGGCCGAAGGAAGGCCAAGATGCCTGTTGATGGAGTTGACATCTGAGTACCAAGCCTCAAGTGTGAGACGATCTGTCCTGAAGGTGCCCCTGTCTAAGACGGCTGCTCCTTGAAAATCAAAACTGTAACCAGTTTCCCCGATGTGAGCCGCAAGCTGTGAGTTTGGGTCTAGTCTCCGAGTTGCCAGTTTTTGCTCATGTAGGCGGGTCTGCAATTTCCGTTTGGTTTCCCCAACGTAGTTGCAGTCTCCATCGTTACAACGTATTTGATATACAACTGTTTTTGGTGGTCGCGGTGTTTGAAAACAGTGCAAAATCGAACGAGTGCTATTAGTAGCTCAGTCTGGCATGCGTAGATGGTTGCCAAAGGAGGGAGGTGGAGGACACAATCATAAAACTACCGACAAGGCATTAACGTCTCACCATTATCTAGTCACGTACTTCAACTGCCGCAAACCTCCAGTGTTCTATTCCACCTTGTTGATGTCACTGTATAGCAGCCCTGTGAGAAAGAAAGCTAAGAAATCTCAGTCATAGCCGTTCAGGGGATCCAGCATTCACAGCGAGGTCTCTGTAACAGAGCATCTCAACACATTACTTTCCGCTTTAATAAGTCATCTTGGCGGGCACTCGAACAGATGAGTTGGCAGAAACCTATGGGTGCACACAAATAAACGTAACCGCAAACTTTTTTTCTGCTGAAGTTGTATTCTTCACCTTTTGCCGCCTCGGCCCCGATCAGAGAACATGTCTCGGAAAAGTCTGAATATTTCTAATTCCGATCGATAACGCAAGGACGCACGCCTAGCTATTGAGTTCAGTAGGCTTCTGCTATTCTCCAGGCAAATGACATCTTAGGTAAGGCCTCACTATTGGCTAAGGGATCGATAATTGTACTTCTTTTGATGTCGCCTTTGCCGATACGCCGATCAGCTATCGTGCAACGACGGAGGGCTTTTTATCTGGATGACGTGTATGATATTTCTGCATGCAACCATGCGATCAGCCTCAGGTTTTCTCTCTCTCTCTCAGTCTTGATAGCTTATGTGATGCCGGTGGATCGGTTGGCAACAATGGAGGTCAGAAGCGCTGCTTTCACCATCAAACTCAGGAAATAGGCGCCGGTGTGTGAAGTCCACACGAAAGTGCATGACTTGCCTGGTTCTCTCCGCATCTTCTCTGACACCAGCGTCGGCGTCGGCGGTTTGGGGTCGGTGGCTGTTAGTTCATACCTCCACCCCAACCCCTGCTTATGCTCTGACTTTTGACTCGAAGATAACGATAAAGACGCAGACCTCGGGTGCCCTGGTTCTCTCTGCATCTTCTCTGACACCAGCGTCGGCGTCGGCGGTTTCGGGCAGGTGGCTGTTAGTTCATACCTCCGCCCCACCCCCTGCTGACGGTCTGACTTTTTGACTCAAAGATAACGATAAAGAGGCATATCTCGGGTGCCCTTTTCTCGGCTTATAAGCCGTCGTCAGTCGACCGCAAACAGTCTCAGCTTTGGATAACCCCTCTCGTTATGCGACCGCCTCCGAGGGCTCGACAGTGAGCCCCAAGGAGCAACGGAGCGAGGGGGTCTCGTAAACTGATTGGTGGACGCACTGTCCAACACTCGTATGCGTCTCCAAGTATGCCCATTCAGCCCAAATACTGCAAATTCCCCATTTGGCAACGGTATAGAGAAGGACCCCACTTAACTGTCAGTAGACTGTGGATCGTGCCATTCGTAATTCATGGTGACAGGAGTTTTATGGATAGAACAGCACGCTAGACGGTAAGCTGACAAAATAGAAGAAAGCACAAAAATTGCCTGGATTTTTGCCGAAAGTCTTATCCTGCGCTGCTGTACGACAACGGAAATGAGAGTAGTAATTAAACAATAAACAAAAAGCAAATTTCACAAAATAACGGATTTTGAGTTAAGGTGTGAGGTCGTGGTAAGTAATCGTTGTTGGCAGTATAATCTCTGCGGCAGCCTGAAAATGTATGCCAAAATAAAACCCCACATGACACTAACCACAGTCTACTGACAGTTAAGTGGAGTCCTTCTCCATACCGTTGCTCCCTATTTATCTGAGTCAGCGTTCGGTGAGGAAGGCGCCTCGACGGTCACTGTGCCTTTAGTCGACTTTTAGAAAATTGTGCGGGTTTTGGCATATAGGGAGTATCGTGCACCCTCTCTCCTTCAGAGGCAATGGTAGGCGGTTAGCGTTTCGGCAGTTATTCGAAATGTCACCGAACTGAGATAGTTTCTGTCATCTATGACGGGTAAGTGGGTAGTCTACTCAGAGCTTCAAAACCCCCTTACCAACTTTTGTTTAGCAGAATGGGACAGAAGACACTTGACATCCTGCCTGAGAGAAAGAGCACGGTTAGCTAGTTTTTTAGGCCTATGGAAGCACGTTCGAGTGTCCTGTGTCCAATGGACGTGTGGCATAGTATACGCAAATCATCAGTCCCGCGCCCACTCCGTGGGGCACGCGGTAGAAGTCGTTGCCTACGATGATCGAATTGCCATCACTCTAGGTGCGTTCATGTGGAGCATGGACGTACGTGATCGTCCGCATACGCAGTTGTCCAGACTGCGAAGTCAACGCGCCTGGAAATGCTCACAGAATACGCCTTAATGGCCTTGACGCAGCGGGAGTTGAACGAGGGTGCCAACGATGACTATCGGCTACATGACATTTCCACCGTTGCGAGCGACGACGACGACGACGTTCAGCAACGTGGTACAGACTTGCACAGCATTTGTTGCACCCTCTCCTGCCGCACCAACCTGTCTGTGGTGGCGGGACCGTGTCATGTCCGCCGGGAGCGACCTCGGTTGCATTGTCTTAACAGACCCTCTTCGCGTGCTGCGCACAATCCGGCCTCCAGAGAGGGCGCCAGACATTCGTGAGGCTGGCTTGAGCGGCATATTTGTGAGTGCCATAAAGGCCACGTTGAGCTAGGTGTGCCAGATCTGGTGCGGTGATGAATGCCCCCACCTTGTCGTTGCTTAATTGTTTCTCGTGAATAATGGTGTCGCGGGCGTGCACACAAACACACACCGCACTGCGAGTCCACCCTGAATTTCGAAGAAGTTATTTCAACTGCCTGAAGAAAAATAGTGTGAATTACCCACTGGGTGTCCACCGCTAACAGTGCTCCCTAAATTCAGGCGTTCTCGCATCCAAACAAAAAGCCGCAATGTTACTCATTTTCCATTCCATTTGGCACTGTCTTTTGTTGATTGCTCGCAGCTCCTGACGATAACTACTTATTCATCAAAACCAAAATATGCATAAGCAGCAGGTAAAAGTGCTGCAGAAAGTACCCTTGAATAGCACCAATGGATGACGTCAAATAAGTACTTTTTTAGCTTTTTTGTTCCAGTTATTTCGCTATGCACTTTTATTTCGCGATATACTGCATGTACTAATTTATCAACGAGTTTCATTTGGTCGCATCCTATAACTCTCCACATTTTGTGCTCATAAACTTTAATTGAGGACATGTTTTGTTTTTACCATCGGTGACCGAATAGCTCACAAATACGGAATGATAACCTGGAGTGCGTCATGCTCAATTGGTTACGTTTGCACCAATAAACTGCCAGGGCTTGGCTGGATAACCGCACAGCATTTTGTCACTAATGGCGGGTTACCAAATGGGGCCGTAAACCGATGTGCTGAACTGGAGTGCGTAATCGCCAAGAACCAGTTTAGGTTGTCTGCATGAAAAATCCATGGCAGTCCCCTATTTGCCTGAGTAGATCACAAGACTGCGGAGCTGTGGAGTTACTTTCAGCTCAGACATTTTTCAGCAAGTCGTGACTGTCTGTCTACTTTAGCAACATCGCTGCATCTTGGAGGCCTCATTGCCTTACTTCAGATAGCAGACCGTTACTTATAAGGCGGACGCTTTTACTCACTAACTGTTCTACTACAAGAAACCTTTCTGTTCGCCGTTAAGCTATTGATAATAATTTTGTTTTGCAAATATGTGGTGTCCGCTATGACTTGCTGATAATGTCAGATGACTTTTTAAACAGGAGTTTGATTCTTAGGTGCGCAGTTTCACAGCTCTGTCGCGGGCCATAAAAAGTATCTATAAAATTAAGCGACTGAAGTAAAGGCATTTGCTATCATTCTATTGGCACAACCTCTCAAATTCCTGTCGAGGTTCGGCATACATTAACATTCGTGGAATAACCGTTCAACGTTCACAGCTACTAAGTGATGAAGAAGTAGGACTAATTTCCACGATTGATTGGTCTTGGGTCAGAATCGAACCACCAGCACATTCCTGGGCCCAGACGCCTGTTTCGTTGGCTTTTGACTTCTTGTGTGCAATGCAACGGCTTAGGGTTAAACCTACGAGTCTTTCTGCCAGTCTTTCTACTTGCCTTCTGGTCGATTTAAAATAAATGTAAAGATATAGCAATATGCGTGAAGATGCGAGGTCCAGATATATTACCATGTATATCATCCCCCGAGGAAGACGAAGAAGAGAAATCGATTTCATGGACCAAGTTGTATTCAGACGGAAGTTTCGGAAACACACTCGTTTCCATCATCAGAGTCGTGCGCTGACGTTTCCTGCTGGCCTTGATCTGTTCAGCCTTGCCGCCTGCCTCGTATTATAACCGTGCACAGCGCACGTTTGTTGACTAGCCTGCTTTTCGTTGGCTGATTGTCGCCTCCCTGATCTCAGCCATTGGTGGACTGGCGTGGCTTGTGTCCCCCTCATGCCTAACGTGGTTGCCGCTCCGTCGGCGTGCTCGTTCGCCTCCCCCTCTTCAGACGGCGGGCTGATCGGTCTTTGTTTCTCAGGCGTGGTGTTTCCGGTCTCGTGAGTACGTCCGTGAGACGGTGTGCCCCGCCGGTCACGTGACACTCGGTCAGCGCCTTCTCCTCTCTCCGCGAGCGTCGGTGGTCGACCCCGTGTGACTCTTTACATCCGTGCCATCGGCCCTGCCTGGACTGACTCGAGTCTTGCGCGGAGCGCCTGGTAGGCTGGATGTAGGTCTATGGCCGACAATCGCTTGCCCTTCCTAGACGTACAAGTTACAAAACTGGCAGACGGGAATATAAAGACGACGGTCTACCGTAAGGCGGCTAACACTAGGCGCATCCTCCACTTCAGAAGCAACCATACCGTCGGTCACAAACGCAGTTGTGTCAGGACCCTTTTCCAACTCGCCCAAACACACTGCAGCGACGACGATGACAGGAAGAAGAAGGTGAAGTACTTACTTGCTCTATTTGAAGCCAACGGTTACCCGAAGTCGTTCATACGCAAGTGTCTCAGGAAGTCCCACTCGGGGCGGTAGAACGATGAGAAACCAAAGCTCTGTGAAGAACGTTTCAGAGGCAACTTCAAGAATTCTGAAACCTTTTGGAATTGGTGTGGCCCATAAACCAGCATCAACAATCAGACAGCAAATCATGAGGCCCAAAGACCCGCTGCCGGTGACAGAACAATCAGCGGTGGTCTACAGCATACCATGCCAAGATTGTGATGCCAGGTATGTTGGTGAAACGGGAAAACGCCTCGGCACAAGATTGCACGAGCACCAGCTAGCAATCAACCGCAAGGATAAGCTGTCGTTGGTGTATTGCCACACAATAGAGCGGAATCACTGTTTTGCCTTCGAGAAAGCGAGTGTGATCGGCCGAGCCAATGATAAAATAGCCAGACTAATGCTGGAAAGTTGGTCCTCAACTGGCACACTCAACCGGGCCATAGACCTACATCCAGCCTACCAGGCGCTCCGCGCAAGACTCGAGTCAGTCCAGGCAGGGCCGATGGCACGGATGTAAAGAGTCACACGGGGTCGACCACCGACGCTCGCGGAGAGAGGAGAAGGCGCTGACCGAATGTCACGTGACCGGCGGGGCACACCGTCTCACGGACGTACTCACGAGACCGGAAACACCACGCCTGAGAAACAAAGACCGATCAGCCCGCCGTCTGAAGAGGGGGAGGCGAACGAGCACGCCGACGGAGCGGCAACCACGTTAGGCATGAGGGGGACACAAGCCACGCCAGTCCACCAATGGCTGAGATCAGGGAGGCGACAATCAGCCAACGAAAAGCAGGCTAGTCAACAAACGTGCGCTGTGCACGGTTATAATACGAGGCAGGCGGCAAGGCTGAACAGATCAAGGCCAGCAGGAAACGTCAGCGCACGACTCTGATGATGGAAACGAGTGTGTTTCCGAAACTTCCGTCTGAATACAACTTGGTCCATGAAATCTATTTCTCTTCTTCGTCTTCCTCGGGGGATGATATACATGTAAAGATATATACGTATGCATTCCGGCATGACCGTAATATATACATATATATGTGATGGAGCCGAGAAAGTCAAGGGAGACCGGAATGGTCATTTCTGGCTTATTAGCCCTCATCAGCCGGTCATACCCAACCCCAAGTGTGGATCACTTGAACGCCCACTGTCATAACATATATATGTATTGGTAGATAGGCTCCCCAATAAATATAAGTTGAAGTCAAAGGTGTTCTTTGGAAAAAAAGGAACTTTATTGCGTAAATTTTCGACGTCGTCGTCAGACTCAAACTGAGAGTAAATGTGCTGACAACAATTAACATCCGGCATTGCACTCGAAAAATCGATACTCGTTGGCGTTTGCGCCTTTGAGCGGCCGCTATCTGCGTCATTCTGTCCCGAGTGGCTCTCGTCTCTTGTATTTCTCCTTGAGACTTTTGTACGCGGCGTCAAACTCGATGTGACGGTTGTTGCACGATTCATCCGAGTGCATGACCTCAAAGAACTCTCGGCCTTTCTTGAAAGGGCAGACATCGACAATCCGTGTTCAGCCCCAAGCGAAGGCATGCCCGGTGTCCATGTTATGCATGACTACTTGAGACAGTAAAGAGGCGGGACCATCTGCAAAACTCGCATCTATCATTCTTTCCACTTGCCTTCTGGTCGATTTAACATAAATATAAACGCATGTACGCATGCATTCATGCATGATCGGAATATGTATATATATATATGGGCAGAATAACATTACCGACAAAGACAAGGGAGACTGGAATGGCCATTTCTGGCTTATTAGCCGTCGTCAGCCAGCCATACCCAAGCCCGAAGTGTGGAACACCCGAGCCTCGAACTCGCGACCTGTTGGTTTAGAAGTCAACGCCTCTACTCACCGGGCCACGAGCCCGTTGCCTTGTCGGTTTTCGATCGGGAATATACAAGGCAACCGACAAGGCAACGGGCTCGTGGCCCGGTGAGTAGAGGCGTTGACTTCTAAACCAACAGGTCGCGAGTTCGAGGCTCGGGTGTTCCACACTTCGGGCTTGGGTATGGCTGGCTGACGACGGCTAATAAGCCAGAAATGGCCATTCCAGTCTCCCTTGTCTTTGTCGGTAATGTTATTCTGCCTATGTATCATGCGCCGCTGTGCGGCTGCTGGTTGGGCTCGAGAGAGAGCTCTTAAGGCACAACGGAACGAGTGAGTTCCGTATGAACGATCGGTGAGCGCCCCCTACCATCATATATATATATATATGGTTGAACTTAATTAAATTTTCATGGGAAAGAAAGCACATTTTACTCTGAATAACTTCGAAGTCGATTCCTCATGCTGTCGTCATGCGTACAGTGAATATGCAAAACAGTCAACTTTTTAAACGTGCCTAA